>JAVSCE010021274.1:600000-820808 GCA_032199065.1 Smutsia gigantea
TCTTATGGTTACTATTATATATTCCTTGACTAAAGGGTGGAAAAGAGGGGAATATATATTTCCCCCCACCCCAAAGATCCATGCCTTCCTTGGGTCTGCAGCTGTATATGAAGGTGATGGTAAATTGGTCAGATTTCAGGATGTGAAGAATGATTGTTTTTTGTCTAACAGTTTGTTCTAGCCAAATGTTTCACTAAATCCCCAGGTTTATTTGGCTGCCTGAAGAGATTTCCTATCAATTCATTGATTCCTTTGTTTTAAATGATAGACACATTGAGTTTTGTTAGATGGCTATCACTCAAATGTAATGCTTGGTAAAAGAATTGGTTATCAATAATTTAAGCTACTATCCTGCCCTGCACAAGCTCCTTCAGTCTTCTTGGCTGTAACTAAACTCCAAAATGAGTTCTCAGTATATTTTGGGGAAGTACTTTTTTCCTCTTTAGAACCTCGACAGCAATTAATTCAGGATGTTGCCCTAAAACTGTTCTTCCAAGGTCACCCAAGCTCCTGATATCAACTCAGTAAAAGGGACAGCTGCTTAGGGCTCACTCTGCCAGGGGAAACTACTGCTTTCTGTCTTCTGCTGAGTAGGGGCAGCGAGTTCAGTGAATAGGCATTCTTACAAGAGCCTGAGTAAGGGACAATGCACCATCCTGAAATCTAATCCTTATTCTCCCACATTTTTTTTTTGTCTGTAGCATCATCCTTTGGGTTGTTCTGTGGTCCTGTAGGGCTATGTTCCCTCTACTTGTCTTCATTCTGTTTCCAGTAAGAGAACAAATAGTGTGTAACTGACTCTTAAAAGCTAAACTAGGATTGAACTACATTTTAGAGGAGACCTCAGAATCTCAAATTCTCCTGACGGATGTAGGTACACATTCTACAGCATGAGAGGCAGGAACCTATAGGTTAGCTGGGCTTGGAATTGTGGGTAGATGGATGAAATTGAATCATTAGAGGGTGATAGCTGAAACTAGGTACAAAAAATTCTTTAAAAATAGAAGATATACAGATACCAAATAAGTGAAAAGATGCTCCACATCATACATCATTGGGCAAATGCGAATTAAGACGAGATACCACACCTACAGGCATAGTTTATCTTATTGCACGTCACAGGTAAGGCCTTTTTTAACAATTGGAGGTTTGTGGCAACCCTGCATTGAGCAAGTTTATCAGTGTCATTTTTCCAACTGCATTTGCTTACTTCATATCTCTATGTCATATTTTGGTAATTCTCACAATATTTCAAACTTTCTGTCATTACCACATGTGTTGTGGTGTCTGTGATCAATGATCATGACTTACTGAAAGCTCAGGTGATGCTAGCACTGTTTAATCAACAAAGTATTCTTATACATTGTTTTTTAAAAACATAATGCTATTGCACACTTAATAGACACATAGTATAGTATAAAAAACTTTTATATATACTGGGAAACAAAAATATTCATTTGACTCACTCTACTGAGATATTTGCTTTATTTGGGGATGGTCTGGCACTGAGCCTGCAATATCTCAGAAGTATACTTTAGTATTAGAATGACCAAAATCTGGAATAATTCTGGCAACACCAAATGCTGGTCAGGATGTAAAGCAACAGGAACTGTCATGCAACACTAGTGGGAATGCAAAATTGTTAAATCACCTTGGAAGATAATTTTGCAGCTTCTTACCAAACTAGCCATATTCTTACCATATGATCCAGCAATCACACTTCTTGGTATTTACTCAAAAGAGTAAACTATGCCCACACAAAAACTTGCATGTGGATGTTTATAGCAGCTTTATTCATAATCGCCAAAACTTGGAAGCAACCAAGATGTGTTTCAGTGGGTGACTGGGTAAATTAAACTGTAGTGCATCTAGATAGTGAAATATTACTTAGTGCTGAAAGGAAATGAGTTATCAAGCCCTGAAGTGACATGGAAGAAACTTAAATGAACATTACAAGTGAAAGAAGCCAATTTGAAAAGGCTAAAAACTATATGATTCTCACTATTTGACATTCTGGAAAAGGCAAAACTATAGAGGCAATAAAAAGATCAGGGGTTGCCAGGGGTAAGAGGGAGAAAAAATGAAAAAGTAGAACTGTGTATGATACAAAAATGGTGGATACATGTGCACACCCATAGAATGCACAACACCAAGAGTGAACCATAATGTAAATTACTGAGTGATAATGATGTGTCAGTGCAGGTCCATCAACTGTTAACAGATGTACCACTATGGTGGGGGCTGTTGATAATTTGAGAGGCTATGCATATGTGGGGGAGGGGAGTGTATGGGTATATCTCCGTACCTTCCACTCAGTTTTGCTGTGAACCTAAAATTGCCCTAAAAAGTAAAACCTATTTTTTAAAAGTAGCTTGGAATAAATATTAGTCCTCTTAATATAAAGCAGTGAAGAGTAAAGGCCAAAAACAGAAGTTCTGAGGAGGAAGAAACCAGTTGAATCTGGGTTGGTCTAAGAAGAATTGTTCTAAGGAGGGTGGTCTAAGTTGGTCTGAGAAGGTGGAGTTTAAAGATGGGGTTGGAGAGGTGCCATGCATGCTTTTGGAATCAGCAAATAAACCAAACTATTTTCAGAGTTGGGAAGAATTTGTATAATGGAACACAGCATAATTTCAAGGAGGTGAATGGAAAGATCAACTCGGTGATTGTGAGTAGGCGTCGTTAAGGAAGGAGAGGAAGGATGAGATCAAGAGGTAAGGAAGTGTTATGGAAGATGCACTGTCAGACTTCTCAAGTGGGTTGGTTGTGGGGCATGAGGAATGCGGACTTTCAAGGTTACATTTCATGGAACACTAGTAGAGTCATTCACCCTTCACTGGGAGGGGCCATGCACATCATTGATGTTAAGAAAGGCTACTCATAATTTCTTATTCTTGTGAACAGTTTTGGTTGTTTGAAAGCAAATGCTTTTTTTCTAAATGTTAGATTTAGGGACATCAAGGCTATACAATGAACTATAACAATCTTTTCCTTTTTAATCTTAAAATTAGTGCATGCTTTTGAATAAAATTCATAAAATACAGAAAAAAATAGATTGAGGAAACAAATTCCCTTTTGGCTTTACCCCTTAAATACACCCTTTAAGAAGCATGTTGGCATATTCATCTTTAGTTTTTATCTTTACATATTTTTGTTATATCATTCTAATCATACCACAGATGGAATTCTCTACATGACATTTAAATGCACTTTCTTCTTCATTTTAAACATTAAATACCTGTAAAATATATTTAATGGTATTTCTGAAGGTCTTAAAGATACCAGTAATCCAAAGGCTATGTCCTCAACTCAGACTAGGAGGTAGTCATTGACGACCCTAGAAATGTTTGTGTGCCCCTCATGGATCTCTAGAGAGAACCATTGTCCTAATCTTTGTGTCTAACACTCCACTGATTAAAAAAAAAAGTTTTATATTACATGAACTATGGGAATTCATCGGAAGACAAATATGAGAATAACTGGATTTCCAGAAGGGGAAGAGAGTGAAAAGGAGACAGAGTTTATTTAAAGAAATAATAGCTGAGAACTTCCTAAACCTGGGAAAGACGGGGCATATAATTCAGAAAGCTAATAGATCACCCCATTATTGTTAATGCAAAAAGACCTTCTCCAAGATACATTATAGTCAAACTGTCAAAAATCAACAAGAAAGGAAGCATCTTGAAGGCAGCCAGGAGGAAAAAGAATGTAACCTACAAAAGAAGCCCCTGCCAGAGCCAGAGGGTATCGTGCTCAGTGAAATATGCCAGGCACAGAAGAACAAGTGCCAAGTGATTTCACTCATTTGTGGAGTATAACAACAAAGCAAAACTGAAGGAATAAAACAGCCACAGACTCACCGTCTCCAAGAAGGGACTAGCAGTTACTAGCGGGAAGGGTGGGTGAGGAGGGAGGGAGAAGGGGACTGAGGGGCATTACAGTTAGCACTCACAATAGGTCACAGGGGATATCCCAGTGGAAGCTCTACAGTCCAGGAAAGAGTGGAATGACATATTGAAAGTATTGAAAGATAAAAATTGCTAGCCAAGAATACCTTATCTGGCAAAGTTATCCTTCAGATATGAGGGAGAAATGAAGGCTTCCCCAGATAAACTGAAGCTGATTGAGCTCACCACCACTAGATCTGCCTTGCAAGAAGCACTGCAAGTTGTTCTTCAAATTGAAATGAAAAGATGCTAATCAGCAACATGAAAACATACAAAAGTTACAACACATTGGTAAAGATGAAAAATAGAATGAGAAAACTGTACCTCTACATTAGGATAGTGTGTTAATCAATCAACAGTAGCATAAAGCTTAAAGGAAAAAGTAGTAAAACTAGAGCTTCCACAAGTTGTTAATGAACACACAGCATAAAAAGAGGTCAACTGTGACATAGATAATTTAAGAGGGAGAAGTAAAAGAGTGGAGCTTTTATAGGCAATCAAAGATAAGTGGTTATCAACCTAAAATGGGCTATTTTATCTATGTTTTTTTGTAAGCCCCATGGTACCACAAAGGAAAAATCTAGGTGCATTCACAAGAAAAAGAGAAAACATTGCATAACATCACAGAAAATAACAGTTTTACAAACGTGGGCTGAAACGGAAAAAGAAACACAGAAACAAAGTAACAAGATGCACAGTAGTCTTGCATATACGTAATTACTCTAAATGTGAATCGATTGAATCTGTCAGGCAAAAGACACAGAGTGGCTGGTTGGATTAAAAAAACAAAAACAAAAAAACACCATTCAGCTATAAGCTGCCTACAAGAGACCCACTTCAACTTTAAGGACTCATATACACTCAAAGTGAAGGAATGAAAAAGATACTCGATGTAAGAGGCAACAAAAAGAAAGTGCGGGTTGCTATACTTACATACTTATACTTATGGCTAAAATAGACTTTAAGCCAGAAATGGAAACAAGACACAAGGAAGATCATTATATAATGATAAAGGGGTTGATCCATCAGGAATATTTAACAGTTAAATATATACACACCCAACATTGGAGCACATAAATATATTAAGCAAATACTATCAGATATGAAGGAAGAAATAGACAATAGAATAATAGTAGGGGAATATATCATTCATTGTCTTCTGGTTTTCATTGCTGCAGAAAAATCACTCAGGCCTTTGTAGAAAATCTTTCTAGCTGGTTTATACAGATTTTCTCTTTGCCCTTAATGTTTTGCAGTTTCAATATAATTTATATCTAGATGAAAATTTCTTTTTAATTATATTGTATAGAATTTTTTTTTGGACTTTCCCAATCTGAGAATCAGTTATTTTCTTAATCTTCTGGAAACCTTTCTAACACATTGTCTTTCTTTCTTTCTGAAACTCCAATTAGAAATGTGTTTGAACTTCTCACTCTATCTTCAGTGTCTCTTAATCTCTCCTCATATTTTGTCCTTTTAGCACTGTACTGCATTCTGCATAATTAATTTGGATCTGTATTTTATTTCAGTGATTTTTTTCTCAGTCATGTCCTATCAGTTAACCCATCCATTGAATTTTTTTTTATTTCAATGCTTATATTTTTATTTCTGGAAATTCTACTTGGTTGATTTTTATACTTTTTTTCCCTTGCTCTTATTTTTAAGCCTCTTTTATTTCTTTAGATATATTAAACTGCCTATTGTAGTCTGACAATACCTGAATTCTTTGCAACACTGATTCTGCTGTTAATTGTTTTGGTTCACAGTTCCTCGTGATTTGTTGTGATACTTGAATGATAGATAGTGCACGTTCCTTAGAACTTTATTTGCGAGAATTATCTGAGGAGTGGTTTGAAATTGGGTCTGTCCAGAGAAGCATTATCTTTGTTTCTCATGGTGGCTGGGATACTACCAACCTGCAACTCAAATAACTTATATTTCTCAGCTTGAGGTTTTTCTGATCATAAACCCATGTGAAATGACTTGTGGTTGTATACTCTCAAGGGAGATGTATTTACCCTCTACCTTGCTACGTTTTTCTTTTCTTTTTTTTTCTGGACCGTGAGTTTCTCAGCTACCCTTACACTGACAATGTAGACCTGTGCGCTCCCAGCTTAACGTTAGAATGTCCCATTCAATTTTCCTCCTTAGGTAGGCCTTAAGCTTTCTTTCCTGCCACTCATGCAGGGTGGCCCTGAGCAGCTCTTATATCAGAAGCTCATGGTCACCAGAATTTGGCAAATGCCATTAAGCAAATGCTGGGGTACACACTGGCTTACCTATGAATGATTGCCTCTTACTTGTTTATAGTATATGAAAATGTATTAAAGTAAAAAAATATTTAACATTTTTATTGTTTTTAGCAGGAGGGTTATAGAGAAAAATCTAATGTACCATTCCTCTAGAATCCAAAGTCAAGCCAGAAGTCAGGTTTTTAAAAATCATTCAACGTTATATCAAAAGTGTTCCACATCATGTTTGTTTGCATTATTACAATAGCAAGTAGAGGTGCTTAACCATTCCCTCAGGGTTAAATGTTTATCTCCAAGTTTTTACTATTGCAGGCTTCCCCTGCTATCTGAAAGTTCCCTCTATGCCACTTTGCTTTTATGAAAGACTTACATTAGTACCTGTTTTCACTAACCAAAAGGAATCTGAAAAGGATTTTCACTTTTATGAAATGGTAATTACTTCACTTTACACCATTTCAGCTTATGAAAGGTTCATAGGAACATTGTACTTTTGATAGAGCAGGAAATCTGTATTTTTAAAAAGTGATGCCATGAACACATTTTTAAAAAACATTATCTGTATATTTAAAATTACTTTTATAGGATATATTGCCAGTGTAGCATTACTCAACTAAAGAATGCATATTTTTAAGGCTATTGGTATTTCACACAAGTGCAAGTGCTTTGCAAAGGATTGTTCCAATTTACATTTGCATTAATAAAAATGAGAGTGCTCTATGTCTTTATTATTTGGTGTTATTAGTATTTCATACTTGCCAATTTGACAAGGGACTTTTCTTTAAAAGAAAAATCATGATTTTTGTCTTAAATGTTATTTGTGATAAAAATTTTAAAGTTTACAAAATCCTGTTTTCTAAGTTTCCATATTTATACTGTTGCTGGAAGTAAATTCAGAGAAGTTAATCTCCTGAGATGGGTGATAAAAATAAATGGTTGTCAACTGTAATATTTTGGTTCTTAGCTCTCTCTTTTTACTTCTCCCTCTTCTCCCACTGAACTACCACTTCCCTCTAGTGTTTAGGGAAACATTTTTAAACATATAATACACCCTATCTTGAGAATGCCTTCTTCTGGAGGTGCCCAGAGGACACCCAGTGTCCCCATTTCAATCCTAATAAACTCCTCCTTTAATCTTCTCTGCCCTGGAAATAAACCAGTTCATTTCTAATTTTCTGGCTTAAGAACAACAACAACAAAAAAGAGAGAGAAATGTAAGAAAACATGTATCTTAAAAACGTGAAAACTCTTGTCCTTGGGACTTTTTTTTTCTGTAAGGTGGAAATACTTTGCGTAAACACAAAATACTTTGTGCATGTAAATGACAGTCTGCAAGAAGGCTGAGCAATCAATAATCTGAAATTTTTTCAGAGAATAAACACACTTTTTCCTTTGAATGATTTCTATGTGCAAACCCCAATTGCCCCCTTTCAGGCAGTAGCAGGCGGAGGAAGGTGCCTCTCTGCCTTCCTCTCCACCAGCATCTACAGCCTCAGCTCCCTGGGGACCCGTCTCCCCATGGCCTCAAGCTTTGCTTTCAGGTCAGGTGCCTCTTCCCCTTAGCCTCCTGGTGATTGGGCACCTCTCAAGCTAAGCTCCTGGCAGTTCTGATGGGTGCTTCTCTCTGGGGGCTCGCTGGCAACTGTGGCTGCTGACGACTTTTCAGCTTTGTTTCCCTGGAGTGACTGGTCTCACATTCTTTGTTTCCCAAGTGGGACAGTCAGGCTCATGCAGGATCCTCACACAAGGCTGCGACAGGTACAGCAAGGGCCACCACGTCTTCTAGTGTTATTCTGAAATATTTTTTATTTTCTTTTTAAATTCATTGTTTAGAAAGTCCTTAAGGTTGTTCTATTCAGATTCTGACAGATTGACTTTAAAAAAAAAATGGACAATAATTAGCCAATCATTCTGTTTTTAAAGGTCGGGTTTGACCGATGTTACCCAGAAGGATATCTGCATCTTCAGCAGGAAATTGTAGTTTGAGTTGTTTGTAAATGTTTGATTTATTTTCCGACAGCCTATTGCTTCCTACCCACAGCCATTGGCTGTTTTATAACTCCTCTTAGCTCAGGCTGAAGGCGATTATTTCATTTCACTCCATCTGAGACTGCGTGAGTCACTTTAACAACCCCCCCGCACCAGGGAGGGCAAAGTACAGCTTTTCCCTCAGCTCTGGGTCCACCTTTGGATGTTGTGTCTTGGCATGTGGGTCCTGGGTCCATGCTGTGACTAGATACCTTAAGAGGGCAGGCATTAGTCTCTAGGCTTCCCAGCTTGATGTCCGACTCCATACATTTTAGCCTATTTCCAACTCTTCTCCCATTACTATAGCCAACCAAACATCCTATCAGGTTTTTTTATTTTGAAGAGGGGAATAGAAGTTTGTTTTCTAAGAAAGTGTAGAATGTAGACGAAGAAAGTATTTCAGATTTCTGACATGCTTTAAAACATGCTTCCTAAAGGATAAGCCACACTATAATTTAGTCAAAAACCATTGGTGAAGGGCTTTTAGCTGGACACAGCTGAGTTGAAGTTCCAACATTGCCACATACTGTGTGACTTTGGGTGTGTTTCTCCATCTGTAAAGAGACGGTGGTGACCAGGTTCCCTAACACGATTCCCATCTACAGAAGTATGGCCATTACTTGATAATGTTAGAGCACAGGGAATGTCTCATGCCAAGAACACGTTAAGATTCTTCCTCTTGTAAAAGTCATTAGAATTGCTAATTAGCATTCTCAAAGTGCTTATCTTCTTAGGCATTTGGAGAAACTTAGTTAAAACTAACAATTTTTTTTGCATTAAGAAAGAAATCTTGTGGTTTGTAGGTTCTTTCCATTTCTCCAGAGCAATAAAAAAAAATCCAGAAGATTTTGATTAAATAGAATATTCTGATGAAAAGTGATGTACTTTCAAACTCTGGGAGATTTTCAAGGGGGGAAAGGTGACTTGGTAAAAGGATTTGTATCCTTTAAAAAGGCAAGGATATTAGGACAAAATGTATGTGTATATAAGCACCCCTATGATTTATTTTACTTAATGTAATTTATCTTACTTGTCCCCAAAATATAAAATCCTGCTTTTACCTCGCTTTCCCTGGAATCCACTCAACGTTACAGCCAGAATGATCTTTTTAAAATATTAAGTCCATTCATGTCACAACCTTATTAAAACCCTCTAAGAATTCCTATCTTGTTCCAAATAAAAGTCAGTATCTTTACAATGACCTGCAAAATTCTATGTGACCCACCCCCCTGTTAAAAAGATAATTTGATAAAAGATAATTATGTTTTACTGTTCCCTCTGCTTAGATCACTTCCTGCTCCTCCAATGCCCCTGGGCCCTCCAGGTCCCCGCATGGCTCCCTCCTCCTCCTTCCTGTCATCATTATTGTGAGGCTGGACCTGACCACACCCTTCCCTAACTCCCTATCCTTCTAGTCATTTGTCCCCGTAACTTTTACCACCTTCTAATATCACTATATAATCTAATTACTTATTTGTTATTTGCCCTTGCCTAGAAACTGCCTGAAAGCAGAGACTTGGCTAATTTTGTTAATGAATGACTCCCCGGCTCCTAGAACCATGTCTAGAGCACAGAAGGCACCCAATGAAAATTTGTTGAATAAGAGAGAAAATTTAAAGGCATATGATGGTGTAGAGAAAATGACAGTTCCTATGGTCAGGATTCTCACCTGGCCCTGGTCGGCTTGCTCACTGAACATATGTGGACAATACATTATTACTGACTCCATATAAAGAGCTCCACCCAGTGCTCTGGGCTGCTGCATCGCGGCTGCAAGCGTGCAGGAGAGCAGAGGACAGAGACTGAGGCGGCTACGGGGGCAGAGAGGCCCAGAGGCAGAGACGGGCTTGCTGCATGCAGACTCGCTCTGAGTGAATGGGATTCTAGTGACTGACCTGCCACTGTAGGCATAAAGTTGCGTATAAGCCTTTCACCCCACGTACGTTCCACTGTCATTCTTTGGTTTCACTGAATCCATAGTGAACTTGTCCAGGGCTGAAACCCATTGGCAAGACACCTGCTTAGATAATCACCTTTTTCAGACTGTAAGGGACACCCATTCCAGGTTTTACCCTCTCCTACAGTGAAGAGTTCAGGCTGAAACTGCCAACAGAAAGGCTGTTTCCCTTGAAAAACCCTCCGACGTCCTGTGACTATGAAACCATCTCCCACAGACTAAGTTTGTAACAGGCTCCATATGGGAGGTAAGGAGTGTAGCTCTAGGTACTTCCACCGCTGCATTTCTGGCTTAAAGGCTGCCCAGCCTGCATGTCTTCTCTCTGTCTGCCTGCTGCCACTTATAAGACTCACTTTCCTACCTCACAACATCCTAGGTCCCATGAGAGAACGCATGCTCAACTCGCTGAGGTGGCTTCCAAGTCCATGTCCCTGTTTCCAGGAAATGTAAAAGAGGCTGCTGTCCTGATCCTGGGAGATTTTTTTTTCTCTTTGAAATGGTGATCTAAGCTCACAGAATAATTAGCTCCTTACTGCTAATCCACATGCATTTACAAAAGTGCTTTCAGGTTTGGAGAAATAAAGGCTTGATTAGGTTTTTATCACTGAGCTAGAACACCAGGGAGCCCTTACCTGCTAGCTGTATTGGCAATAAGGAGGCTCAAGATTCCTCAGGTTTGCTCACTAACCTCTCCTTTCCCTGCTTTTAAAACAGGAAAAACATGTGGGGCTTGCAGAAAACCCTGCAGTCATGGGTTGGTTTTCTCTAGAATGTTATTTATATTACTTTGCTCGGGCTTTTGGCATTTCTCCTTTTGTTCTTAGGAGTTCTATGGGGTGCAGTCCGACAGCCCCACAATCCCTCCGTATACTCTTGTGATCCTGACAGTCTTCTTTGTAATCAAGGCCACTTCTTCCCAACTCTTCAAATCAAAGAGATGTGGGTATGGTTCCCAGGCTCTAAGATATTAAAAGAGAAACTGAGAAAGCAGAAATGAAGACAAGAGAGGACAAATTTATGTCAATGAAATCCCGTGACAACTTACTTGCATTTAGAGATCATGCACATTTTTTTTTCTTGATGAAAGCTTTCTTCAACTGTTCTGGAAATGCTAATGAGACAAGTTCCAAGAAATTGACAGTAATGGAAAACTTGAATGTTACAATGATATCTAAAAAGAAAGAAATTATTTCACTCATCTTAATCTTGCTGGAGAGGAGAAAAAAACTATGAGCAGAGAAATGAGACAGCTGGCAACGGAAGCCTTGGGATTCCTAAACCTTCTCTTTTGTGTTCCCAAATGAACAGGTTTAAGCTGCCTTCAAGGAAAAGTCAATCTGAAGTCCACAGTGACTTTTCAACATGAACCCTTAGGGGGCTTTTAAAACCATAAGCTTCAGCTCAGGGAGGTCACTTTCTAAAGTGAAAATTCATCTTTGGGTAATGATTATGGGATAAGGAAAGGAAGGAGGGTGGGGTGGCACGGCTAGATTTAAGTTAAAAGCTATGTCATGGAATCCTCAGCTGTAGATAAGAAACACTACCACCATCCTCCCTGGACAGATCATAGAGAGGTGCTCTGCCTGGCTAGGTGCTCAGAGCCCTGTGGGCTTCTTCGGCATGCCACCTGCTAGAAGCCACACAATTGTTCACTAGTAGTTAGTTGGCTCTCTGGCCAATGGTGAAACTGCATTGCCCTGGGACACTGTCAGCCAGAAGAAGGCTCAGCTGTCACCAGCACTTCTAGAAAAAAGCCTAGATTTATGCTGAAATCCTTTGCATTCTCTCTGTCTCATTGTACAGTCATTACACATACTCTTTGCTTATAGGCTGTCTTGCTTCTGTTATCTAATGTTTCACAAATGTGTGTTTTGAATTCCTGGTTATGCTTAGAGCCTCTGAGGGGAGGAGATCAACTCCCAGACCCCATGTTCTCTGGCCTACCCTGGAATTGGGAGGAGAGTGTGAGGGAGGGGCAGCGGCTGGGGCTGGACTGGAGCCTGGGTGGGTAACATTAGCACAGGTATCTTGAAACTAGGAAGTGAGTGGAGGAAAAACTGGGCTAGCAATTCTGAGGGCTTGGTTGGCAGAGAAGCTAGGGAGGAGCTGGAAAGCCCAAGCAAGTCCGAGTTCAGTGGCAATGGGAACAAGGGAATGTGACAGAGGGCCATAAAGGAATCCGGCCAGGTGGTTGCCACATATTTCTGTCCTCTTCAAGGATGTCCACTTGCTGTTAAAAAAAAAAAAGCAGCAGGCAGGCATCAAGAGGTTCCTTCTAGTAGCATTCGTCTCCTGGGTTCTTGTTGGTGTCAGTGTCCCAGATGGCAGTAGATGCTGGCTCCATTATTTCCTAACAGAGTGACCTTGGACAAATTTCCTAGCTTCTGCCTTTTTATTTCTACAAATAGAACAAAGAAACAGGAGTCGAAATAGGGATAAAACTACCTGGCATTAAATCTGAGTTAATGCTGTAGGTGTTCAGTAAGGACTTGTTTCTTCCCTCCTCCATTTCAGAGTAAGTAATTAATGAATGTATGTTAAGAAACAGTAAGTGGATCTTGAGAGTCATATAGTAGCTGTGGAGCCAGAATGCCTGCGTTCAAACACTCTTAAAACCTAGCTATATGACTTCAGACAAGGTATTTAGACTGAGATTCTGTTTTTCTCAGGATGAGAAAATATTCGTGTCTACTTGATAAGGTTGTGATGAAGACAAAATGATTAAATGTATACAAATGTCAACATGGCGATGATGATGATGGTGGTGGTGGTGATGGCCTTGGAGGATAGTAAATCTTCATACTGGCTTATGAGGAATGGAAGAGGAGTGTTGAGTTGTATGCTGCTGAAATCCTTTTCACATTCCATAAAATCTACATAAGGAGCCACATGCAACCCCAAAAACTTCTGAATGAAATAGGATCTTAGTATCTTTCGTGTGGGTGGGACCCCCCACTCACCTTCCCAGCCCCCTAGGAGAAGGACGTTATGCAGTCATGGTTTGGCAGATCGGCCTTCTGAAGCTTCTTCATGGAGGGGAACATTCTGGGAAGGAGAGTTCACAGACTGAAAATTGCTGTCCGTTTCCTTTTTGAGTTCTGCACGGCCAGCTCTGGAAGAGGGGTTTTGATTTCTGAAGTTGGATGACATTCATCCAAACAAGATTCACTTCTGAGGCCCAAGCACCAGTCCTGAACATTCATGCTGTTCTCAGCAAGGAGTTACCTGGCCAGGATGGTAGGAGGGAAGCCTTGTGGGCTGGTAGGAGAGAGTGCAACACACTGATCTCTGGCCTGACATTTCCAAACACAGATGGTCACGTAGAATTAGGATAGAAAGAAGGATGGGAAAAAGTGAAGAACAGGAAATTCCATTTGGGTCTGTGTGTATGTGTGTGTGTCAAAATACAGCCAAGATGTTAGGAAAAAATATATAAGTGAATCATACATTCTAAAGAATGTTAAATGTGGGCTATTGTTTTCCTTCAAGGGGGAATTTTAAAATTGTAATCCA
This sequence comes from Smutsia gigantea, assembly GCA_032199065.1. NCBI lineage: Eukaryota > Metazoa > Chordata > Mammalia > Pholidota > Manidae > Smutsia > Smutsia gigantea. The sequence continues at coordinate 613,692 of JAVSCE010021274.1, forward strand.
CAAACCTTTCAGGAAGCTGAAATTTGAGGGTCTCTGTTTACTTAGAGAAGAGGGTGTGGTATACAATGTGGACTTCAGGCCAGACTGCCTGCATTAGAACGTCAGCTCATTACTTACTGGACAAATTACCTAATGCCCCTGAGCCTCACTTTCCCCATCTGAAAAGGGGGTAGTGGTAGAACTTACCTCATGGGGTTATGAGGATCAATGATATAATTCATATGAGACTTTTATGACAGTGCCTGCCATACAATTAGCACTAATAAGCAATGGCTATTGTTATTGTTCTTTTTATTATTATTTTCAGTTATATCTATATCCAAATAAAGTTCAGATTCACTGCTCTAGGCTTAATGAAACAAAAAGTTAGTGATACGTTTCTGGAACATCACCAACTAACAGTTTAACAAACTAGTGTGGAAGTTATGAGGCAAAAACAACCACAGCCTATACTTACACAGAGACTTAGAGTTCAACACATCCTTTTGTATATATTTTCCTCAAATTGATCCTCCCAGCCACTGGGACATGGAGAGCATTGCCCCTATTTTAGAGCTGAGCTTGTCTAGCTCAGAGGGATTGAGGGACTTGCCCAAGGTTGCACAGGGAGTTAACTGCGCACCCAGGCCTGTTGCACTTCCTACACTGATGTGTTTTCCTTTATATTATGCTGCTTTCTGCATGCAAGAGATGAATATTCTTATAATTAGACTATTGGCTGCATATTATAAATAGTGTAACTAATTTATCAGGGAAAAGCTGAGGTCCCTGAAGCGGTATCAAGTGAACCTACACGTGACTGCGTTCGATCACCTTTCACGTTTGCTCTCCACTCTCATTTGCTGTCCATTCCGCAGAAGGCTCCGCGTTCAGCCAGCTGAACCTGGACTGCTGTCTGGAGAGCTTTTGGAAATATATGCTCAGAGACAGCACTCAAAAAAATTCATCAAAAATGGGAGACAGGATGACAAACTGCAAATTCAAAGGGTTTATTTATGTCTTTATAACTTAAGCATGCAGCGGTATTAGGCCTTGAACAAATTGCTCTGGCCCAGTCTCCAACTTGACCTTCAGGGTAACTGTGGAACCCTGTTGCTGCCTGAAGGTTTTAGTCACTGGTCCCCCAAACCCCACCATGTTTCCTTTTTGCTATTTTGCTTATGTTAACTGTCCAGGAATTCTCTAGCCATTGACTGAATGCTACCCATCTTTCAGATCCACCTCAACTTTTACGTCCCCAGATAGAGCCCACATTTATAATACCTGCCTTTGAACTCCTAGAGACATGTTTTCCTAAATTATTTATTTGCCATTCTTTTCATGTACATGGACCTCATCCTTCCACAGAACTATTTTTTTTCTTAAGGGCCAGAAACACATTCTTTACTTCTTTGTATTCCTCACAGAACCTCCAATTCTTCCCTATAACTACTAAGAAGCACAGCAGACACTCAATTATCAACTGACTACATGAAAAGATCTCTATCTATCCATATGTATCAGATATGTACCTGGTTAAAATTGGAAGAAAACAAGAAGGTTAATAAATCACTAAATAAAGAAAAACAACAAAAAAATGTAAAAGCTCCTACAATGGGGCAGTTCTTTTCCTCCTAAAGTTTCACTGCTTTTGCTGGTACCCAAGATCAGAATCCTGCCACTTTTTAGAGGACCTATAGGTGCCCAGAATATAAAAGGAGTGTGTGAGATGCTGTTTCTATTAGAATAACACCAACAAAAATGATAAATTCATCTGTGACCCTGACCTCCAAGAACTATCATTCAAAAAAGAAAGCTAAAAGAATGGGCCACAAAGGAAATGTGATTGCCACCTTTATAACTTTTTCATATGCCTCTCCTGGAAAGTAATTTCTAACGGGTAGTTCAAGGTGAGAAAGGAGATGAGGGAAGTCGCTAACCAGGGGCAGGGAGAGCCCCATTAGAGGTTCATCTAGTTGGCCAGAGAATGGGGAAGGGTGCATCCCATGGGGTCCCTTGGTCCTCACGAAGAGGAATTGACAGAAGGCGAGCTTTCGTATGCTAGGGGTAAGAGAAAGTTGAGGTGGATTCTCAGTAACCAAAAACTGGGCCTGGTAATGATTGCCCTTTGGGCTGGGGAGAGGGAATCTTTGTCTGCCTAGGACACTGGAACTCTGGCTTGCAGCCTCTGACATCAGCACAAATCACAGTCCCAGAAGTGGGAGTCTGGGGTTTCAGGCAATTTGAAATTGGTTTATCCTTTGTCTTCCATTAGATTATATCCACTTAACGAGTAGGGTCTCTACTTCTATGCCTCAGTTTCTGCTTAGCCTAGATCACCATATATGTGTGTGTGTTTTAATTAGTATACAGGTGTAACCTTGCAAAAGTTTATTGCTGGAAGCCATTTCTTCAGTGACAATGTTATGTTTAAGGTGGTTCCATAGTGGCAGTGGTTGTAGCAGAGACTGGTGTTTAAAATACAAAACCTCAGGCAGTAAGGAGAATAAAATATTAGTTCAGAGCTGAGTTCAGGGGGCCAAACAAGTGGCAATAGAACAAGCACGCCTCAGCAGTCCTTCTAGTATCCAACAGGAACGCCTTCTATACTGGGTTACAACCCATTCGTGACTCATGGAATCTACTTAGAGGACTACATCCAGATTGAAAAATAAATAAATGAAACAGCATATTCATTTAAAAAACATCTCAGGTGAAACAGAAGTATAGTAGAATACATTGCCACAATATAAAAGTATCATTTGGTGAACTTTTATTTATATAAAAGTATACCCTGATTCGTTATTTAAAAATGTATTTGTTAATGTGGGTCATGGTCAAAAGAGTTTAAAACCCACTGACCTAAAAAGTCATGAGGCTTTCCGTGATTTAACTGGGTAATAGAAGTTGAGAGATATGCTTTAATGGATTGTGAATGCCTACTCTCTCCTTGTGGAAAAAGTTTTTTAAAAGACATAAAAACTACTAAGCAAAGAGAAAGCAGTCTCAAAAGAAAGTGGAAGCGTGAGCAAAGGCTCTATCCTGGAGAAGATGCAGGTGGATGGAGGGAGACAGACAATAAGTAAGCAATCTCCCTGTGGGATCCAGCCATTAGGGGGTTGCCTAGAATAGCAAACTATTGGGAACAGCTTACATGACCCATAAATAGAAGCTCAGATAAGTAAACTGAAGTACATTTCCAACAATTACACATGAAGGTATGGATCTACATTTACTGGTTTAGAAAGATGGGTGTGACATATTGTTGAGTTAAAAAAAACGTAGATTACAAAAGTGGAATGGTAGAAGATGAATTGTATTTATATGCAATTATGCCATGGTTAGTGTGTTTGTGAAGAAATAAATAACTGGTAAGATGTTTGCCAAAATATTAAGGATGTTTCTCTCTTCAGGTGGCATTTCAGTGCATTTTTTTAACTCCTCATTTCTTTTGCTGTTTAAGTTGAAGAAGTATCAATTTTATAATTATACATACGTACATAGTTTTTGAAAAAAAAACAAAGAAGAATGTTGTAATGGAGTATCTGTAATGTGCAGTGGGAGTGTATAGAGGTGACTGTTGGGAAAAGATCGGGGAAGAGCTATCTCATGAACTGTCTTGAAAGAAAAGACACATCTGTTAGGCCAAATGGGGGTAACCCAGGTGGGAGCAGCTGCATAAATAAGTGCGTGGAGGTGTGAGGGTGTGACATAGGGTGCATCTCTGTCTGGGGCACACAGGTAGATGATAATTTTCCAAGAATAGATAAAGAACAGTGTTTGTAAGCTAAGACAACAATCTCAAATAAACCGGAAATTGGTGGAAAACTGCAGAAGGACTTCAAGCAGAAGAGTATCAAGCACATGCTGTTAGTGTCCCATTTCCCACTGCCATCTCCATCCTCTGCTTGCCAGGGTCACCTGCAGTTCCCAGCCCAAGAGCTTTCTCAGGCTACCAGAGTGTGCTTGCCACATGCAGAACAGGTCAGAAGTGCCAGGGGATTAACGTGCCAGGAGCAGCCCTCAGCTAAATATGAACCAATGAAGGGGGTGGATAAATACTCCAGCTTTTTTGCCTCTTGGATGGAGCAACTCAAACATGTTCTATACAGTCTCCCAGATGTTTCTGGTGGAACTGAGCCCCTGTGCCTATGTCGGTAATTTGCTCCTTAATGCATGACTTTGGCTTTCTTTCTTTCCCTCATCATATTCCCTGGCTCATACTGGCACTTCCTGGAATCATCTCCCATATGAAATACCCCTACTCTCAGTCTTTCACTCCGAGTCAACTCCTTGGGGAACCAACCTAAGGCACCAGCTTGTGCTGTATAAATCTGTTTCTGTAGGAGCATCAGAACAACAAGTGGTTGTCTCTGGGTGGTGGAATTTTAAGTGGTTTTTCTCCTTTGCTCTTAATTTTTGTCTTATAAAGTGTCAACAGTTTCTTTCATTACTGTTGTAACAAGAGTAAAACTAAGTTATTTTTTAAAACAAATATTTGATGGATAGCATGGAACTCATTGAGATGGCCACTGAATTAATTCAGGTGAGAGATAATAAGAACAAAAATTTAAACCATAGAAGTAGGAGTAGAGATGAAAGGTTGGATCTAAGAATTCTAGAGATGGGAAGGGGGGAGAAGAGCCAGAGGAGCTGAGAACCCACATGCTGTGGGGAACAAATACTTCAGCAAGTACTGATGACATACAAGAAGAAACATGTGGACAGAGGATGATCATTTTAGTCTGGACTCACTGAGTTTGAGTTCTTTTGAATGACTCAGGTAAATTAGAAATATGAGTATGGACGGAAAGTTGAATGAGAGATGGAGAATTGGAAGTTACAGGTATGTATGTAATAGAATAATTGAGGTGTTTAAGATTGTCTTGGGAAGTGTACAGAGTGAAAATGAAGCAACATGAGAACACTACCCTGGGGATGTCAGTGTTTATGTTCTGGGAAAAAAGATGAGGAACTATTAAAGAAGACTAAGACGAAATGATCATGGCTGTAGGAAAAGAACCAGGAGACAGAGGTAGCAAGTTAAAGGGTCAGTGAGAACATTTTTCTCTCAGATACTTTTGCAAGAGTGAGTGCAGGTGGACTGACCTGCCCCAGGTCACTGCTCTGTCTTCTTCCCCATCATCATTGCTCCTGTTTGATCTGTTTCCACATAGGCTTGGTCCCGTTTGGTTTGCCTTGGTAATTCCCAGAGCAGAGCAAGGAATTTTAATAGAAACAATTCCATGCCACCATTTTAAGAAGGTGATTTTTTTCTAATTGCTGACAAATAGACACCACAAGCATCCCTGAGCTTCGCATCATCTCTAAATAGTGTTGAAGTAATTAAGCAAGAAGAGCATTAGACTGAGGTGGGTCCAGTGATGCGGTAGCTTGTTTAAGCACACCAGTACCTAAGTTCAGAGTCAATGCGCTTAACAGCACCAGTCACAAACAACGAAGCAGGCTTTCCCAAATAAATCAACTGCTTAAGCTTTAGCCAATCAATTGATTTCCTTGCTTGCTTCCTGGTCTTTCTAATGAAAACCTCTCCCTTGACACCTGTCAGTGGGCCACTCCTACCCACTTTCAGCTAACTGCTGCCCAATTTGAATCAGTGTATGCTCATATAAACTCTTGAAAAATTTTAATGTGTCTTAATCTTTTCACAGCAGGATGTGGCAGGAAATGATACCTATTTAAAAACAACCGAATATTTAATAATTTGTACTTTTTAAAATCTTGCTTTACAATGTTTCTACATGGAGTAGAAAATTGTTCTTAGTATTTAAGAGTTTCTAATTCTTGGAGGTGTATGTGTTGTCCAACATAGTTTAAAAACTACAAACTTAGAGGAAAGAGTTTTGAATAAATAGAACTCGAGTGACTTTTAAAACTTATTTTGCTCAGAACACTCAGAAACATAAATCATTTAAAAAATTGTAAGGAATTGGATTTTTCTAAATTTGAAATGGCTCCTAATGATTTAACTTAGCTGGAAGGAAAATGAAATCTTTCTGTCAACTACAAGTTGTTCAGCCAGGGAAGGTAAAAGGCACACACAGAGAAAGGCAGAAATCTGATGTTCATGAGAAGTGGTGATCTTTTCTAAAATGAAGTTCCAGCTGAAATGTAAGAAGTCAGCTAGAGGCGCTGATTCCAAGAATTTTTAAAGAAGGCATTGGACAGGAGGGATAGAGATGCAAATTTCAAGCTGTCTGTACAGCTTCAACCCAGCAGAGATTTAGAGTGAAGAGAAACTATTTCCTCAAGATTTCAGTGCCTGTCCATCTACAAGTTAAAAAGAAAAGGAGTCAGAAAAAATAGAGATAGCCCCAATTTGCAGGAGAGTTTAAACTATGTCCAGAGAAAGCTCAGCCAGCTCCATCTTCCCTGATCCAGATAAGTTTTTCCCTTGTTCCTGACACCCACCTTCACTTCCTTCCTCAGGGAGGTCCTCAGACAGATCACCCACCGCCCCTTGGTTTGTGAATCTGAGTGTTTTCTAAGGAATTCCCTCTCAGAGGACACAGTGTGTAAAGTAAATAAAAATGCACCACACCATCTCACTATGCTGATGGACAGTGACTGTAATGGGGTTGGTGGGGGGGACCTGATGAAGGGGGTAGTGTAATCACCATAATATTGCTCATTTAATTGTAGATTAATGATATCAAAATTTTAAAAAATGCACCACACACTCTCTCTTCCTTTATATGTTTGAAATAAACACACAGTTCTTTTTCTTTTTAAGGATTTTATTGCGAAGCACTGTGGAAAAGCAGCTAGGGAATAACAAAAACTAACCACACTGGCAAAGGCAGTCTTCAAGACATCTTCAAATCCTTATTGTCTTTGTCCCTGTCCTGAAGGGAAAAGCAGAGGGAGCCAGCCAGCTTTGGGCCATCAAATACATGCTGTTTTGCTTTAAGAATTAGTGCCATTAAGCCCTACCTGCTAGACAGATGGTTCCCATCCAATGTTTTGCACCATTGCAACCACTGGTTATTGACTCTCATGTCCACTAGTAAAGTGGTCTTCCCTGCAGTTTAGTAGCTGTTTGGAACCTCCTCCTCTGCCAGAGTGTAAGGCAAGGATCTAGGTATGTTCTGCAGTAGAGTCAAAAATTAGAGCACGGTCTAGAATGAGAAGACAGCCCAAGGGAGGAGGTGGGAACCAAATCTTTTCAGCCACAGAAGGAAAAAAAAACTAAACACACACACACACATGCACACACACACGTAGTAAAATGAAAAGAAGTTAAGCTGCAGTTTTTTCTTTTCCTTCCCTTAGATTTTCTCTAATCTGAGGTCATCCCTGTGGGGCCACCTGCAAGTGTCTATGAATACATCATCTTACATTCCAGGAACTCTGACCTGTGCTTCTGTCCAACTGCTATTTCCTTCATATTATTAAAAATGTCATAACCCAACAGCTCAGTTTTATTTACTTGTTAATGACTTGCCGGTGCTGTGCCTTATTTTTCCTGCTGAGTGAAAAATTGTGTAGATCCACAGGATTAAGCCATTAATAATAGCTAGCACATATTGAGCGCTTATTGTATACCAGGCATTCTGTTAAGTGTTTCAATAATCCAGTGAGGTAGGCTTTGTTATTTCTCCATTTATGCATGCTGTTAGCTAATACCTGGCCCAAATCAGATTTAGATGGAAGAAGCCTGACCCCACAACTTCTTCATTCACATTTATCCCTTCCCCACGACTCCCAGTTACCTCTCCTGGGCTTCAGTTTGCCCCCTTCCCTCCCTCTATGTCTCAGGACCTCCTGCATTCAGCCGTGGCTCTTTTGCTGCATTCTCTTTATTTGTCCTGTACCATGTTTATCACATGACTATTTTTCTTGGATCAGTTTCTATTGTGTCTAGTCAATATCTCGGTCAAATACAGCACACTACAGTATTTTAAAAAGCACCTCCATAGCCATCATGCCAGATTTTTCCATCTGAAAAGTGGGATTCGGATAGTATCTCTCCCCTGTGGATATTATGAGGATTAAAAAGACAAAATATGTGTAACGCTCAGTGCAATGCCTGGCACAATATGAGTGCTAACTATGTTTGTTATTGGCTTAGTAAAATATCCCAGAGGTAATATTATATTAATTTTGTGGATGTGAAAAATGGAGCATATATGGCTGAATAACTTGGCATAGAAAACACTATTAGTAACTGGGAGAGCTGGTGGAGCCTGTGCCTTCATATTCCTCTTCTCCTGCAGCTCCTGGCAGAGGAGCTCTGCAGACGTCATCAATTGCCCATATTGTTGGATATCCCATTGCCTTTCTGTTTATGGTTCGGGGGTCACCTTATATTCTGTTAATTTGAAGAACAGAGATCATTTGCATTCCATTTCAGATAATCAAGCCCTTAGGTTCATCCTGAGATCACTCAGGGGCTATCAGACTAGGGAGTGAGATAGCAGAGGGTGGGGAGAGAGGAAGCTGCCTCGGGGACGCTCCCGGGGTGGCATGTCAGCATCCAAGAGCATAGGGAGAGTGCGGCAAAGAGCCTAGAGGCAGGGAGCATTTAAGGATTTCTGCTAGCTGGGTGGTTCACCTGGATGATAGGGGCAGCCAGACGCCTAGGAGTGCGGGAACCCCACTGCCCAGGAAGTAAAACTGTACCAGACTAAGGGAAAGCTAGACCAGCTCCCTGCAACAGAGCTGGAGTTTTCCCAGAGTGGGCAGCTTAGCCAGGATCAGATCTGTCCACATAGAGAATGAGTAGACACCCCATTCCAGGATCAGGGACAGGCTGTTATGACCGAGAATTACAGGGAAGGAGCACGGTGGAGCAGAGCAAAACAGAGCAAAACGAAGTACACTACTTCCGTCTCCTCTGGGAAGTGTGCCCTGGGCAAAAGCTGGAACTGAATTTAAATGCTTGTTTCTAGAAGGTGCTTGGATTAAGCAGGGTTTGCCTTAGAAGAGCCTTTGTTTTTATCTTAAAAACAACTGGCAACATTTCCATGCAAGGGAGAAAAAAAGCAAAAAATATTGCTTCATATGACATTCTCTAAGGCTTAGAAATTCTTTTTAAAGATGAAGAAAAACAAATTACTTCCTTATTTACATCTATGCTGTCATCCATATACCCAGCAGTAGCTTAAGTGGAAGAGGAATTCAGAATAATAGAGTTACAATCCCATGCAATGCCTGATTAAAAATGCAGATTTAAATTTGCCAGTGATCTTCTAGCTAAGCAGAGTAAGCACAGGGAAGTAGAAAAAGTAGCTGGAGATTGGCTAGATGACTGAAATGACTCTGTGTGTTGAAGGAGGTGAGAAATGGGGACTCTGGCTTCTGAAGAATAAGGGGAGACTGAGTAAGCCCTGCTGAATAGGAGGCAAAGTCAAGTCCCCCAGAAGTGTGCTCAGCAGGGTTTAGGTTTTATTTACATGGACTGAGTCAGTGATGCTTGGAGGAAATCAAGTCAGCATATTCTAACTGAACACCCACTATGTGCAAGATCATCCTGCTATGCAATTTTAGGGTAATAAACAAGTGTAAAGAAGATGAGATAACCCTGCAATATAAAAACATAATATATAAAAATTTAAGGGGAGAACATATGTATACACCTTGAAGAAAAGAAAATTATAGAATGTTAAATGCAAAATAATGGTTCACAAGAGAAGTCCTAGGGGACCTTGACTAAGCAGTGGTGAAGTGCTCAGGACAGTTTTTTGGGAAAAGGTGATGATTATATCGAGAAGGACGGGAATGAAGGAAGGGAAAGGTCATGGCTGAGGTGAGAGACAGTTGCTTTTATAAAATCAGAACATTATAGGGGCAGCCTTAGAGGTGACAACAATATCCAGGGAACCCTGTTGCGCTCAGTCAGCAGTGTCACTCCACTTGTGTTTCCCAGCCCCACCCTCCACCACCTGGGTCCACCCACGGAGCAGGGGCCACTGGCTGAGAGGGAAAGTCATGCAGCTTGGAGGGCATGAAGCTGGAGGGGGCTTCCTGAATTGGACTGAGACTGAACTGCTGGGGTGGAGAGGCAGCTCCCGGTGAGGAGTCATTTATCCTCCACTGAAGATATAGTGCAAAATACCTTATGAGGTGAAAGGCTGGGCGAGTACAGAGACTGCAGGGTCAAGCCTGAGAACAAGGTCCAGCTGGGAGGTTCACGAACTCGACTGTAAATTGGAGGTAGACACCAAGACAACCTTTTAGGTGTGTGGGGTCTGTTGAGTATAGCTCTGTAAAATGATTCCAAAATTATCTACCAATTACAGTCACTTAATATTTTCCATAATATAACCCAGGTTTCAGTTCACAGCTCTTTTATGCTTTACAGTCTAACCAAGGAGCTCTTAATATTCATTCTTAATGTTCATTCATTCACCAGAGAAGGTTATTAAAAGGATAAGTAATCAGGACCACCCTCAGAGATTATTTAATTGGACTGGAGTGGGCCTCAGAGGACAATATATCTTGATAATCTGTCTATCTAGGATTGGGAGCCCCTGATTTGGCCAAACTGGGTTTCTCTTTCTTTGAATATGCTTCAAAGTTTCCCCACTTCTCTATGCTTGTTCTTGTGATCTGTTCATTCTGTTAGGGATGCTTTCCTTCCATAGCTCCGTTGCAATCCATATAAAAAAAACTGATAAAGGTAGATTCCCAGTTCATTTTACTAGTTTGATCACTTCCTAGCGCCCTTAGATCGCTTAGGGTCTCTGATGATCTGCAACTGGCTTTGCTGTGCCAGGGGCTGATGTGAGCACAGTGCTAAAGGAGGCCAGGAGAGGGCAGCAGAGAGCTGGGAAGCCCTTGGCTCCCAGACGAAGCAGACTGAGTGGGAGAACCATAAACAGGTGACGGAGGAAATATTTGATTCTATATGAGGCGCAGGGTATGCCAGTTGTCTGTGCTCCATAAATTAACCAAAGACCAGAGTCATTACTCAGACCAGAAACTGAAATCAATAGGGGATGCAATAGGGACTGGTAGTTTTAAATCAGGAAGAGATGAAAATAGGCTCTGAGATACTGCTGGGAACCTACAAAGGCCAGCTGCTTTGTGAGGTGATGGTGGACCCACACTGCTCATGAAACCCAAGACCCTAATGAGACTAGGTCTACATAAAAACACAAATCAAGAGAAAGTCCTTTAAGGGCTGAGCGAGTCTTAATATCCTAGGGATGCATGTAAACTGGATAGAGAAGAAAATTTTAGGATAAGATTTCAGGGAATTAGAGAAGTCCCGACATTTGAAAAGGGCATAAGAGATCCTGGCGAGGTCTGTGCCTACACCATAAGGCTAGAAGGCCAGGACAGGACCTAGGGTGTTGCATGGATAAAGGCATACAGGAAATAATGTGCAGGCCAGGACCACGAAGGGTGAGCTAGAGCTAGAGCACCACATCTAGAGAAGGTATTTCAAAGTAAGTTCTGCAAAGGTTTGAAAATTCCACAAGATTTTGTTATTCGTCATGCCAACTTGAATCTACTTGGGCCAAAACTTCCTGGATGTGGTTTAGTGCCTTACTACTTAAAGTGTGGTGTGCAGGCCAGCAGCATGGGTATCCCTTGGGAGCTTATTGGAATTTAGAATTTCAGATCCCACTTCAGACCTGAATCAGAATTTGCATTTTAACAAGAATCCCAGGTGATTCCTGTGCATATCATGCATATATTAAAGTTTGAGAAATACCAGTCTAGAAGCAAGTCCAGACAGGTCTGGGTGGCACTCATGCCCACAGAAGATAAACATGGGCTTCCTGTACTAAGGAAGTGAGGGAGAACAGATGCATTTGAATGAGAGAGGTGAGCCTCTTACAAAATGTAAACTTGGTACTTTCTTTTGGCGTTTTTTGTTTTTTAAACCTATTAGATTCTTTATAGTTACATGCAAAATTAAACAGCCAGTATCTTTTTCAGGGGAAACTGTTGTGGTCTGAAAGAAGATATATATCCAAGTTCAAGGTGTTGCCTGAAGTAAGCAGGCAGTTTGTCAAAAGGTTTTACTAGGTATGGTCCAGGGTCTACATGGCCAGAAACTAATTTTAATTTTTTACTTTTTGAGTTAGCTAAAAGCAATTCGACTCTTAGACAAGAACACATAAGTACTAACATTATAAGAGGGTTTATGTTTGTATTAGTTTGTTATTGCTTACAGTTCAGGAGGTCAGAAGTCCAAAATCAGTTTCGCTGGGCCAATGTCAAGATTTCAGCAGGGCCAGTTCTGAACGATCCAGGGAGAATCTGTTCCTTGCTTCCCACAGTTTCTAGAAGCTCCCACCAGCTCACTGCCATCTGGCTCATGGCATGTTCCTCCATCTTGGAAGCCAGCAGTAGAACAGCGTCCTTCTGTCTTCGTACTGCCTTCTCCTTCCCTGTCAATCTCTCTTCCATTCCTCTTCTAAACAGACTTGTGATTACATTGAGGTCCCACCCAAATAATGATCATCTCCTCAGCTCAATATCCATAGCTTAGTCGCATCTGCATGGCACTTTTCCATATAAGGTAACAGCGACAGGTTCCAGATATCTTTGGGGGCCATTAGCCTTCCACCGTGTTTAAAGCAAAATGTTAATGAATAGGTCACATAAAACACACTTTCCCATTTATTAGGAGAGCCTAACCTTCCTGGTACTGGAAAGTCAAATCAGTGTCAGGAAATGACTTAGACAATAGAGAGTGAGGCACAAGGGCATGGCTGTTCCGTGGAGGCCACAGTGAGCCTTGTGGAAGCATCCCTGGCCCATAGTCCTCCTACCCTGGTGACTGAATCGCGTCTGTGGGCAGAGCCTTTCTCCTCTGCCTGGCCTAGCTTATGCTGTCATCATTTGCTCTCAGACTTCCATGTTCTGCACTGCTCCCCTCCTGGAGTGAGAAATTCTTTCTCTGGATATATAATATGATAGATGAAGCTCCAAGTCTGCAGGGTCACCAACCATCAAGAGTATCCTTTGTGCTGGGTCAGGTAAGACAGCAGCTGGGTAGCAAAACATGCAGTACAGGCAAAATGCTAATAGTGTAACCTTAGAAGATCTTGGAGCTTGAAGGCAACTTAGAAATTTTCTAGTCCAAGTCCTCATTTACTGATGGGAAATAAGTTCCAGAGAAACAGTGGCATGTCCAAGGCTACACTTTGACTTATTATGGAGTCAATGAAACTCCATAAAGCAGCTGCCAAGTGCAAGAGTTACAAAGAGAAACAATGTGAAAGAAGGAAATAAAGGATGGTGACTGTGGATCTAACCGGCAGGAGGCTCCAACTGGAAATCAGGCTTTGAGAATTTCTGAATTCAGACTCCAGGGCTCTGTATGTTACAGACAAGTCTGGAAACCTGGTGCTATTATTCCATCATTGATAACGTAGTAATAGTGGCATTTATTCCCCACTACAAATCAGAAAAGTGAAATCTGGCTCCTTTTCAAGCTGGAGACTAAATTTTATTACCTCCCGGGATGCAAGCTCTCTCATGGTTAAGTAGCAAACCACAGCGAGCCCCTCCCTCTGGGAAGCTGCAGAGTAGCCCTAAGCCTGTCACGTGCACTCCCATGGGCATCCTACATGAATGCCTGGGGGAGCGGATGGATGCGATTGCTATAGCAACATGGATCAGCATGGGGGAAGTGCTTCTGCCCTCACACCTCATGAAGCACCAATGTGCCTGAGCTGGAAGGAGAGCTGAAGTGCCTGGTCCCTGAGGGGTTTAGGGCTGGAAAATGATGCCATATGCATCCATACATATCTTTTACCATATGTCTGTGAGCCCAGTGTTTGTTATTCTATGTCAAACACTTTTGAAATCTTTTTTGCAGTTCTTAGAATAATATGCTTGGTACAATATGGTCATGGTGGCAAAAAGCTGTGAAGTTCTGAGTCATCTTTCTCATGTTAATTAAAGCCAGAATCCAGTGATCTTAGGTTTAAAGGAGGAGTGTACATATATTTCAAAATTCTTCAGGTAGAAAGGACTGCTTAGGATTTGTTTTTCTGAGTAACTCAAAGGAGGTCAAGGGTTTTCACAGTAATAACAAGGACCTTCAGGTAGACTAATAAAAACCACAACCAAATATGAAAGTATCAGTTGTTCACCCTTGCCTGGGGGTTGCAGCTACAGGGTTCACACCTTTCCTTTTGGGGACATTGATGGATAGCTTGTCTGTTTTCCACTGTAACTGGAAGGCATTCTCTCATGAGTTACACAGCTGGCTAACAGGTTTCCTCAGCACAGATGAGAAGAGTGATACCTTGATGCCTAGGAGGCCTGCAGACCTTGGCTCGGCTTCCGAGAGGTGCTGGGACACGATGGCTTCAGCAGTTCCTCACCCCTCACACGAGTGCCCAGCACATGGGCCCTCCAGTCTGATCATGTGCTCACCATCCCACCCCACCCAAGACTTGTCCCAACTCACTTTAGCCCCACTCCTGAGTGACCCCCAACCAGTCTCCGAGTGGCGGACAACTCCAATCTCCCATTGTCTCCCCAGCCTATTATCTTGTCATAAATTCCACGTCTGTCTTCCCTCTGGGCTTCCACTTTCATCTTAACTACCTGTTTTAGAGGTCGAGCAGACTAAAGTCTACTACTTTACTGTGTTTTCGCCTTCCTGCTTTAAGAACCCCAGTTTTCCAGGAGGCCATGCAGGTTTCTGTGACTAAGGCAGTCTCAAATATAAGAAAGCACAGAAAAGGAAAGCGAAAGATATTATTGATCTACAAAAAGGCAATGAAAAAGTAACTGGAATGCCACATATCAAAATATTAACAGTAGTTGTTACTAAGTGTTGACGTTTTTGATGTGATTCTCTGTATTTTTCAAATTTGTTTTTACCATAATGAATCAGAAAGAAAGTGATACATGTCTTCAGTGAGAATTAATTGTGCTTCTCTTTGTAACTTAAAGGTAGAGTGTGCAGAGATAAACCACAGGGACCTCTTGGGTCATTGCAATGGGCCAGGATCAGGTTAGGTAAGTATAGGAAAGAAATGGTTCAGATGCCATTTTGAACAAAGCATAAAATCAAACTAAATTTGATTTGGCAAATAAAATGCCCAGCCAACCCAGCTTATGGTTACTTTATATTACTTCACACAGGCATGGCTAAATGTGTCCTCCATCACCCTGCAGCCTAATTACATTTGATTAAGAGCTTCCTTAAAAGCTCTTCTCTCACAGTGAATTTAAAATGACTGCTAACCTCCATTGACTGACGCTGCAGGGTCACCCACGCATTGATTGGGTGGTGCTCAATGTGCCTTTGGGATTCTAGTTCTGTGGGGCCCCTGGGACCCTGCTTCCATAAATCAGTGGGTAGGGATGGAAATTACAATATTCTGCTGCTGATTCTGTGCTATAGCCTCCTGGTGTAATATAGTCACCATTTTATCTCATTCCAAGTCAGCATATTCTCTTTATCTGGTTTTTCTCTACATTTCTCACAAGTATCTTGTTCATAGCTATTTATACAACCTGAGGTCATTATCACTTGTATTTTATTCTAGAAGGTTTTATTTTATAGTTTTATGCCTACAGAACTGGATGGCGGGAGAGGGTGGGGAAGGCTAAAAGGTAAATGGGTTGAACTATTGGAAATGTCATTTAAAAAGAGAGAGAAGAATAGATCTTAAAAGTTCTTATCATAAGACAAAAAATTGTAACTACGTGAGGTGATGATATTAACAAGACTTGTGATCATTTCACAATATATACAAATATCAAATCATTATATTGGACACCTGAAACTAATATGTTATATATCAATTATATTCCAGTTAAAAAACAGAGAGAAATAAACGTCAAGATCTATCTATCTATCTATCTATCATCTATCTATCTATCTATCTATCATCTATCATCATCTATCAATCATCTATATGTATATGCATTTCAAATAAAAGCTTCAATCTAGCAGGATTTGGAAAAAAGATGATCACTTTTTTGGTATATAGATCTTAATCCAGATTTAGCCTCCTCTCTCTCCCTTAGGTCTCTTGCTCTGTTTGTAACCCACACATAGCCCAGGAGGAAAGAATGGCAAACGGAGAAAGGAACCAAGGATCACACCAGTAAAGCTCATAGAAACAGAAGAAATCCCAGAGGAAATCCCAGAGGAAAATGGGCTTTAGGAAAGACTATCCACCCAATAAATGAGGTCTTCTAGGAAGAGAAAAAATCTGATTTTACTTCCTTAGAAGAGCAGAGTTTTCTTAGAGGGTTTAGTTCTTAGTCAAGCAGGCTCTGCAGCCTCATGCCTATGTTGGGATCCTGGCTCCTCTACAAACTAGCTCTGCTTTTCATGAAGAAACTCAGTTGCTTACGGTGTTATGGAAAAAACTGGAAAACCTGGACTGGATCACTGATGGAAGAACCAAGCGGCACTTGGAGGTCTTGGAGTGTTGAGGTTTTATTTTACACGGGTGGGCTCAGATGGGAGTAATCTCCAAGGTCTGAGACCTGAGCACGAGCAAGGGAGCAATTTATATTATTTTGATGCATGCACAGGGCCAAGAGAAGCCCGGAGAAGGAGGGGAGGAGGGAGCTGGGGGTGCTCTGCTGACTTTGCCAACCAGAGGAAAAAAGCGATTTGCTGCCCTTAAGGGCTGTGTTGAGTATTTTCCTTATCAATGGTAGTACTTGATTAACATACTAGGAGACAATAATCTAATAAATGTAAAATGCTCAGAACAGTGCCTGGTTCATAGTAAGTACACAATAAATACTAAATCTTATTATTTTTGTACCCTTTTATCTTTACCTGACATTTTGTCAAACATTTCTCAAGAAAGGCTAGGTATTGATATTAGAAATCTTGGCTGAAGGTTGAGAGCTTTTTCCATTTGCCGTAGGTTTATAATTGTTACCCAGGTGCTGCCTGGCATTTTGAAATTCCTTGTAAGAATTCAAGGTATTCTGGCTATCATCTTTTCCAAACATCCAGTACTTGCAATTAGAATAAGAAGAGTAAGAGCAAATATTTACTGAGTACTTTTCATGTGCCAGGCAGAGTTCTAGGCACTTTACATGGATTAATGCATGGATTAAA
The DNA here is from genome assembly GCA_032199065.1 of Smutsia gigantea. Lineage (NCBI taxonomy): Eukaryota > Metazoa > Chordata > Mammalia > Pholidota > Manidae > Smutsia > Smutsia gigantea. The sequence goes on from JAVSCE010021274.1 coordinate 630,700, forward strand.
ACCCTATAGCATTTATCCCCATTTGACATGTAAAGACCTTGAGGTATACAAAGGTTAAAGCATCCTGCCAGAGATTGTCCAGCTAGGAAATGGCAGAGCCAGTGGCCAAGCCCAGCTGACTGGCTGCAGAGGCATACCCTTCACACTCTGCTGCAACCACAAACCACCACCAATCAAGCTGACTGTCTTTGGTTTTCCTTTGGCTAATATGATAGGGCCAGTCTTACTAAGGGTTTGATAACTAACCAGAATTTTTGAGTCTTTGGCTCATCAATGATTCCAAGAGATTTATTAGTAAATTTGATCAAAAATGTGATTCTCTCCAATAATCAAATTATCTAACACAAATGTTTCTCTAATAGTGGTTCTTGCTTGATATACTTCCATGTGATTTATGTGTGAGCTGCTATCTTTTAGTATTAACAGCTTCACGCACAAGAAGGGAATGCATGTTACATTTTTAAGCCCCCTTGGTGTTTACCATAGCCTTGGATAAAAACCTGTAATACTGGAACCTTCTTTGTTTCTTCCATTCCTTTGTTTCCTCGAATTCAGTTAGTTGCTGAATATCCTCAGGTCATCTCTTCTGTAGGAGAGACTTGTTACCTTGCACGACTAGGTAGAAAAATTGGCTGGAGTTGTGTCATTGGAACAATTTGTCAAATATGTAAAGAAGCCCAGGTGTTGGAAATACAAGCCTTTCTAAAGGACCAATCTCTCAGGGTTTCCTTGCCTGAATACATCTCCTTGGGGCCTCACACTCTTGGTGGTGGACCCTCTGGAGTGAAGTCCAGCCTCAGAAGGTCACTCCTGGAAATTGATAGCTCAGTTTGTCCCAAGAGATAACTCCAAGCTCTGTAGGATTTCCTCATTTTTCTAGGATTTTTAAAAGGATGTTCTTTTAGCTGAATTATTAGACCTTAGTCTATCTTCTTAGTGTACTCTTTTAGTCAATATTTACTTATCTAAACTTGGTTAATCTTTTTGTTGTATTGTCTTATCTTTTTGGCTGTCTTATCTAGTCCGAATTTTTAGTTTGCTTTTTCTATCTTGTTTAGTTTATACTGTTATCTCCTTTTATTTAAATTGTGTGCTTTACAGGTGTGTTTTCAATTTTATTTACACTTTATTTTATCTTTAATGGCAAGAGAGAGTTTAGGCATGAGGTGACCAGCTGGAGGACAATCCCTAACTTAACTGAAGAGAGAGTGGATTCTTTTGTCTTTCTAGATATTTCACTAAATAGTCCTTTAAGTTTTCTTCTGTGCATTCTTTTGAATAATGAAATTTTCAAATATAAATATATCAAGCTAATTATGTGGATTCAACTGTCAACTTCATTTTCTCTTATGTTTACCCCATCTTTCCAGGATAATATTTATTTTTAGTGCCAGTAGCTTTGAATTAGAATTGTTCCATCTCTTCACAATATTGGCCCAAACTTTCAAATTCGTTCCTGATCCAAAGTCACAGTTTCCATTTTTAATAACTGCTGGATATTGACTAGACCTTGCACACAAATCATGAGCTAATGAGGAAAACGCAGGAGGGAGAGTCCGTCAGAATACCTCCCATGTGGTGTTTAATGGTCCTCTACCATCAAAACTCTCCTCTCCCTTCTCTCCCATGGTCTCAACCCCACTAAAAGCCTTCACTACCATTTCTGGGCCAGTCAGATAGCTGGATAACTGGTCTCCCCAACTTGAGTCTCCTTCCTTGAATTTCTTCCTTGTGAAATGCTTCCATATTGCTTTTCTTGACATATATCCCTCTACTCAGATGCCTCCACTAGCTCCTCATGACCCACAGAATGAAGTCCAAACCCCTCAGTCTGGCATTCAAGGCCTCCAGGTTGTCTTCAGCTTCTTTTTCCAAATATATTTCTAATTCTCACATTAGACACAATGACCAAACTTAACAATGTCCTAGTTTTCATTTATGGCTCAAACATTTGCACAGCTGTTTCTGTGCTCACACTTTGTTTTTTAGTGCATTTCTTCTCCATTTGTGAATGTCTTCTTCTACACCCTCTTCACAGCCCCTGGGAAACACTTTTTGATTTCTTTGGATGAAAATAATCAACCTTCTATCACTTTCCCGGAAGAAATACTATTTTTTGGAATTAATATGGGTTTTGGCCCTTGATGGACCTTAGTTTAAATCCCTGCTGTATGATATATTAATTATTTGATCTGAAACAATTTATTTAACTTTTTGAGCCTTGCTTTCACATATCTAAAATGAGGCTAATACAACCCATCTCATAGGGTTATACAAAATAAATATGATGAAGTATGAAATTTTGAGTCCTTTTTATATTAAGTGAAGAAGAAGAGGGGACCTCTGGTTATCTTAAGAGTTATAGAGTCATGGGTTGTGGAGTATGGGAGTGTGAGAGCTACACACATACACACACACATACATTCATCTCAGGGAATTTCAACTGCTGAACATGAAATTCGCATTTGACATAATCAGGTTTCCTAGCTTTTCTGATTCTATCTGGATTTAAGAGTTTTTTAATGTGGAAATACACATCTCTTTGTCTAAGAAATGTCAAAGTGATCCTGGATAGACCATCTTGAAAACCAGTCCATTCGCATAACCATCTTTTTGTTACTAAGATCCATTTGTATCTGGAATAATTTCAAACTGTGCAAATATACTGATACCCAGTATATTATGTAGCTAAGTTAAAAACATTAAAGTTTTCAACTAAAAAAGTCCCGGAAGTGATGTTACTTGGGCCTGAAATTCCATGTGCAGGGAAATTGAAGGGATGAAGCTTCTTATGGGAAAATGCAGAAATGTAGCTAGTTAACAATAGGCTTGTGAAATAAACATATCCATCAGCGTAAGGAAAGCCAGGATAACTCTTACCTGCTTATATCAAGTTTATGGTGGGACTATGTCATCAAAGGAATTTGGTCATTGGACACAAACTGACATGAGCACGGTCATACAAGCGGCAGCACAGTTTGCCTGAAGCTACAAAGGCAAAGTGAAACATAACCATACAGAAAGACTGAAAGCTGGTTTTAAATTAAAAGATACCTCTCTGATCTTTTGGAGTTACTGCCATGTTAGGTTGAATAAAAACGGCTAGAAGGGACAGTATGTAGTCTGAAAAATATTTATTCTTCACAGGATATATTTAAGACTGTGGAGATTACCCTCTTTTCCTTCATAGTAATTGAGGAACCAGATGAGCCAGAGAGACTTTCAGCGTCCTTAGCAGAGGGAACACAGAAGAACTTATGAGCTGAGAGGGGAGGGGAAGGAGGAAATGAGGCAAAGTGTGAGAGTGTCAGTGACAGGGGCTTTGTGAGGACAATCCACTGAAATATTTGAAACGTTTTTTAAATATCATCAATATATATAGTTGACCTTGAATACATGGGTTTGAGTTGCATGGGTCCACTTACACGTGCAACTTTTTCAATAAACACATTGGAAAAATTTTTGGAGAATTGTGATAATTTGAAAAAACATTTTATCTAGCTTACTTTATTATAAGAACACAGTATATACAACATATACAAAATATGTGTTTGGACTGTTCATGTTATTGGTAAAGTTCTGATCAAAAGTAGGTTATTAGTAGTTAAGCTTTGAGGGAGTTAAAAGTTATACATGGAGTGTTGACTGCAGACTGTTGACGCCCCTGACCTCCATGTTGTTCAAGCATCAACTGTAAATAAATAAAATCAGGGTAATTATAAGAATGTTACATATATGCATACTTATATAGTATGCTATAGTAATTTTAGTTTTATAATAGTAAACATATTGCTGAGCGCCAATTTATGCTAGTTTATTAATGTTATCTGGAATATTTAAAGCAACTCTGCAAGGTAGATATTATTTCAATTTCAAAATTGTAGAACTGTAGCTTAGGGTGCTTATTAAGTGACTTAATTAAGCCACTTAATCAAGTGGTAGAGACCTAAGGCAAAGTCACTATTCTGCAATTCCCTGATTAAAACAAACTGAAAAAAGAAATCCATGCAGTTTGCACAATACTGCATCGTCTAGAAATGTTAAAATAGCATCAGCTTCATGAATATCATATGTACCAGGTAATTCTGTGATTCTCATTAGTTGATATTTTAGGTTTAATTATCATATAGATCAGAATATTACTGGTTTATCAATGTCTAACTTTGGTTTGCTGACTGAAACTATTCTCTCTTTAATTAGTACTTTCTTTGCAGATTTAGTTCACGGAAATGCTGAAGTCACCAGGCTGCTCTGTGTCTGCTACTGTGGTGCTTGGCTCCTACCAGCAGCTGGTGATGGCAACTTCAACGGAACTGAGAGTTTTCGGTTTGACTTCTGAAACTTTTGGTAGCAATAAACATAAAAATAGTCAAAACAATAATAAATGATGCAGTCGTTGGCCCTTGAGGTAAGCAGTGCTAAATCTTAACAACTGATATTGAAGGCCAAGGAATCTCGCCTTGGGGATGTGCATTGTGCTAGGCCAGCGGTCTCTGGCTGGCGCTGGAAGAAAACCTCCATAAATCTGGAGCCAGACAAGTGGTGACAAGAGTCAGAGCATTAGGGAAAGAAAGCTGAGCGAAGGGAAGAAACTAGAAGAGAGCAAAGACTCCAGGGAAAATAACAAACCATGTGACAGGCCCCACGAGGACAACATTGCTATGTCTGCAAGCGGTCATGGACGTACCACTGCTCCCTTATGTTCTCACACTGGCAGGGCAGTGACATGCATCTCTGAATGAACTGTATGCTTTCCGGGCTTGATTTTCCTCATTTTAGTCACGTTATTTTGTGAGTAAAGACACACCCTTTATATACATACCTATGACATGAATGTATGCTATATACTTTAAAATAGAATAATTATCCCTTTTAGGATTGGTATCATTAATTTTAATATTTGTCTTGGTTAGAACAAACAACCTTCATCTTCATTATACTGAAATGCAGTTCTCCTAACTTCTCTCAAAAACATCCATTTATGTTTTCAATTTACCTTGTGCTATTTTTCAAAAAGTCAGGTCAAGACCTAATTCCTAAAGCAATCTTAACAGTGCTCTGTTCCTCCCCAGTGACTTACATGATTAAGGAATCCATCTGGATTGTCGTTCTTTCTATAGCATCTCCTTTGCCAATATCTCATTTTCTGTGGTTTGCCATTCAACAACTTGAATGAAAATTCATCTGAGAAAAAGAAGTTATATTTTAGAAAATGGCAGCTCCCTTTGAACAGCCACATAATTTCTCAGAATTTGTGCTTTCTTTTTGTGAACCTCAATCGTATAAATTAAAGGCATTCAAACACTTATATACAACATCTACCTGAGATTAATAAGGCACGATGATTTTCTTTCAGCCATAACAATGGTACCCAAACATTCATTCCTAAGGGGGAAAAAATGCAAATAATTCATCAAAAAATAAATGGGACTGAAAAATGGTACTCAGATTATTAGATTACTGAATAAATCAAGCCTCTTTGGTGGGAACATTATAGAAGTGACTAAGATGTGAGGAAAGAAGACAGAGTGTGACACAACCATAGATCCTATCTACTCTAAGAATACATAAAAAGAGCAATTCAGTCCAAGGCATATGAAGTAAAAATCTTCTTAAATCCTCAATTTAGTGGTTGTCTACATGCCTCGAAGCAAGTATAGAAAGGAAAATGAGCACTTAAAAGGGCAATAAGGGGACAGAGGAAATGGACTTCTTATTAAGTTAAATGGCATTCAGTTAGCGTGAATGCTAATGCACTAGGACATGTGAAATCTGGAATGACTGTGACATCTTGCTTGTTAGATCTTACGTGCTAAAGTAACACTGATGTGGAAAACATGAGCATAATCTCACATGGAACAATCATGTGTGGATTGAAATGAACTTATTAATATTTTCCGCATATTAACATTCTCCTCAGTTTCAGATATTATCTGAAACCATATCATGTAATAAGCCCAAACTGAGTAATACCTAAAAAATTAAAATATATTAAATTTGTTGTAAATGAGCAAAAGTCTGCAGAACCGTAAATTGCAGTATAAGTGCTTAGAACTGACCTTCATGAAGATAATCTGTTAGTTGAAATAATTCTATTATGTTCCTATGGGAAAGAAACAGATTATTGACACAGGAAAAGGTTGAGTGTTAAATATATATATTTATATCATCAAATGTAATTTTATTATGCCTTTTAGAGTACATTGTTCTAAGTGAAATAGATTAGCTAAAACAATTTTTCAAATGACTGAGACTCTTTACTAATAATAAATGAAGTGAGCAGACACATATTTAATATTAATAACAGTGTAAATCCCGTCATTTATATTGGAATATTCATTTGGGAAGATGTCTATTAGATTTGTTTGCTTTTCATTCATTTAATCATTTATACATGTATTAATTGTTTTTCAGATTTTTAAAATAAATATTTCTTGCAGTTTATAAGACTAACCATTGTAATTTGGAAAAATATAATTCATTGCCTAAAAAGACCCTGGAAGATATATAACAGGGAGAAGAATAGTTTCTAAAATTAATTTTCAAGAAGTGACTTACAGCTTCCAAGTGGGCAGAGCAAAATAAATGGATATATGATTGATAATATAATTTATTCTAATAAAAAAAACTGACTTCAGTTTGTGAGGGGAACTATTTTTTTCCCTTAAGACTTTGGTCTGAATTATACTTCTTGAGTACATCTCTCCAATGGTCAATGAGTGATGTTTTGGTAAACACCATTAGCTATATTAACATGTCAAATGCAATGGCAATTTATATAAACTCTAGTGAATTGATTTCTATGTGTTTCACCATTGTATGACCCTGTAGCCACTCTTATCTTATCCTATGCCTCCATTTTTAGAACAAGTTATCAAGTATTATCTCTCCTCTAACTCTTCCTAAAAAAATTTGTTCTTTATACTAAGACTATATATTGCAACACATGAAATGCATGCTAACTTTTCAAATGATAAAATGCCATCAGAGAGTTGTAAAATCTCTTCCTGATTGTAAAAAGGTGCCTTACTGTGTAATTAATCAAAATTTGTATATTATTAATAGCAGGTTCCCACAGGGAAAGAAGTATGCTCATGGTAGAGTGTAGTTTTAGGTCAGCTGTGTTGGCAGTTAGGAAGGAAGCTGGATGTGATGTAGAGTGCATGAAGAGAAGCAGGAATCTAGGAGGACAAATTGGAACCCACATCTGTCTCTTTCTGCTTCCAGCCACAATGATGCTGGTGACCTATGAGAAGCTGGTGTATTTTGATGCAGTGTTACACATGTGTCTGGACCAGGATTTGGAGAAGCTGAGAAGAAAGGTCTGGGGGAAGTCTGAGGAGTTGTGGGTTTGGGTGGGCTCAGGCCAACAGAGTGAGCTAGTGGATCAGTGAAAGTGTGCGTGAGTGGCCGTACTGCCTATGGAGAACTAGCCTTCAGAACATAAAAATTACCACTTCCTCATTTCTGCTTTCAAAATCCTGTATAGATTTTTACACAAGTTAAAAAGGCAATCATTGTGTAAATTTTTTGCAGTGATTTTTACACAAATGGCCAATCCTAACCCACAATTATACACGGAAGAAAAATCTGGGACCTTAGTTCTTGCTTAGCTGTACTGATAGAGCATAAAGCCATCACAGTCCACTCCTTGTCAATTTGGCATCCATATACATACCTTTATTCATATTTAACTTCCTTACTAGCCATTTTCCAAAATAAGTTATATAATCCCTCTGTCTCTATTTGGGGGATGTTCATTCCTCTTATGGCTGAGCATACTTTGCATTTGATTACTGGGATATAAGGTTAACTACCTTTAACACATCTTAAGGGAAGTAGAACAAGGGAAGAAAAATGGTTACTCTATTTACATATTCCTTCATATCAAAATGAGGAAGACATTAAGAATGATTACAGTTCTTGTTTCTATCAGTGGTCCCATGGTCATAGCTGGTATCTAAGACTATCTTCTTCCACTGCCCATTCGGTATTCCCTTGGTTCTCAGCAAGTTCCTCAGCTGAGAGTGGTTCCTTGCCTGATGGGTAGACCCAAGACTCAATTCCAGGATGTTCTGAGCCAGGAGCAGTCCAACAATTACTGGCTTGTAGTTTTACAGTAACTTTCATCACAGGACATGGAACTACTCATTAACTATGTTCTTCAAGGCTTCACATGTATTCCAAACATATTCATTAATATTCTCATTGTGGAATAGCAGCCCAATTTGCCTCTTGAAAGTCAAACTCAATCATTCTAGCTAAGAAGATAAATCCCTTTTCTGCCTGTTGATTCATTGGCATGGGGAGCTCAAAGTGGCCTGGTGGTAGTATCAAATTTCAATTGTAACAGAATGATGGCTGTGCCCTCTGGAAGGTGGAAGCATTCTTCCTTTGAGCACTAAGCCCTCTGGACTAATAGACCCAAAGCTGTGGATTTAGAGTGAAAATATTTTCCTAGTTCATCATTAGAGCTACTTCATTTTTTATCCTCAATTTTCAGAGATACAAGATATATTTCTATATAGTAATCTGTAAGATATATATATATTTAACTTTATGGAGGTAACATTTGTATATAATAAAATGCAGAAATGTTAACTATATATTTTGATGAGTTTTCACAAAATTATACAGTATATCAACTCCTACAATCAAAGAGAATTTACTCTTTGGTATCTGGACTTTTTCACTCAGGAAAATGTGTTTTTTTTTAAAGATTCATCTATCTTGTTTTATAAAATCAGAAGTCCATTCTTCTTTTGAGTGTTATTTTATTGTATAAATATATTACAACTTGTTTATCCATCCCTCAGTTTGTTGACATTTATGTAGTTTCCAGGTATTGCTATTCTAAAAAAGTTGCTATGAATATTCTTATACCTGTCTTTGTATAGACATGTTTCCATTTTTCTTCATTAAATACATAGAAGTAGACTTTCTTGGTCACATAGCAAGTGTACATTTAAATTTATAAGAAATTGCCAAACTTAAAAAAAAGTGGTTTATTATTTTATATTCCTACCAAAATTGTATTAGCGGGTTAGCTCCATCTCTTTACCAACACTTGATATTATCAGACTTTTTATTTTTATTTATTTTAATAGGTTGACAGTGGTCTTTGTTGTGGTTTTAATTTGCATTTCCCTATCACTATTGATGTTGAACATTTTCCTGTGTTTATTGGCCATTTGAATATCTTCTTTTTTGAAGCATCTGTTAAAATATTTTTACCCATTAAAATTTTTTTTCTAATTGATTTTTAAGAATTCTCTACATATCCTGGATACCAGCCATTCATTAGATATACTTCCATTATTTTACATATACATTTCAATTCTTTGGTTTGCCTTTCAGTTTCTTAACCAGGATATTCAAAGAGCAGAAGTTTTTAATTTTGATGATGAAGTTGAATTTATGGATTATGATTTTTTGGTTGTTAAATAAATTATCTGTCAATCCTGATCTTTCAGATTTTTTCTATAATTTCTTCTAGAAGTGTTAAAGTTTTAATTTTACATTTAGTTCTATTTTTAGATAACTTTTGTTTATGCTCTGAGGTAAAGGTTGTTCATTTATTCCCATATTGTTATTCCAAGACCTTTCCTTATTTTGCCTAATATTAACGTAGCCACCTCAATATTTTTAACTGTACACATTTGTTTTCTTCCTTTTATTTTCAGCTTGTTGTGTCTGTGCATTTAAAGTGCATTTCTTATAGACAGAATATACTTGGTCTTGCTTTTTGAGCAGGTCTGACAATATCTGTCTTTTGATTGGAAATACTTAGCGTAAATTGAAAATTTAAAATAGCACTTACAATAGCATCAAAAATATAAAATGTTTGGAAATAAATTTAACAGAACATGTAGGAATCTGTACAATAAGAACTATAAAACTATACTGGGAAAAAAATGAAAATACTGAAATAAACGGAAAGATAAACCATATGCATGTACATGTTCAACTGAAATCATGTGCTTTTTGTGTGTGCATGTGTGTGTGCACATGTGCACTTGCATGTGTAAAACAATTCCAAAAAGAAAAATGCTTCTTTTTGGAATTTAAAGAATTGTATATATAAAAAGTTTTTTTCATATAAAAAAATCTTTCTACTGTCTCACACAGCAATTAAGTGGTGGATTTGAAATCTGAGCCCAGGTTTGTCACACTCCCAAGCCCATATTACTTTGAGTACATGATATTACCTTTCAGTGTCTCCCTATCATGCTTAAATATTGCCTAATTTTCAAGAATTTCTGGTTTGTTGAGCTGAAAGAGAATGATGCATTGGCTATATAACCTGGATTCGTTGATATTGGCCCAATGCACTGACTCTGCCTGGTTCCTTCCCAATACCATGTACTCCTGGCTAGGTAGGAGATGGGTAAGGCTCATCTCAAATCTACCTTGGGTTATGCTTTACACTATTTATATCAGATTTTAGAAGGATCCCAGGAAGTCTTCCTTGATTCACTTAATAAGAAAATAAGGAATTATAAGCTAAGAGACATAAGAGCTTTGAAACCTCGGGGATATCTAAAATTTCACCACATTAGCTACAACCATCACTCCCAGTCTATTTCCCCACAGAGTTAGTGTGAAGCCTTTCTCATGAGATGTTCCAGAAGGCTTGTTAAGTAGATCAGGATGGCAGCAGTCACTGAGGAAATGGTCTCCTACTGTAATGCTAGTCTTAGAGGGAAATAATCTAAATGATAGTATAAACAACAGCTTTAAAAAGGTGAAGAAAATCAGCTTCAGAAAAAAAGGAAGGAAGGGATACAAGGTGTGCCATGATGCGACTAAGAGACAGCTTAGGTTTGGGGAGGACTTGTATCTAGGGATAATTTGTGATTCTTTGGAAGCTTGAACAAACTTCAGACTGACCAAACTGTAGTAGGACTACACTCTCAGGCTAAAGTCTAATTCTAAAAGACAGGTCAAGTGAAGGATATTATCATATTTTTAATGGAAATAAAGATTGTCCACTTTTCATTTATTCATTCTACAAATACTATTTGACAACCTACTAACCAGTATCTTGGCAAAATACCAAGGGTAAATAAAAGATATAGACATGGTCCCTGCCCTCAAGGACTGTGCTGTTTATAGAAAGAAATACATAATAAACATTTATATAGTAAATACTGTATCAGGTTATGCGCAGTTGTGCAGTGGTAAAACAACTCCGAAATCTGACTTTGCACAACACATTTTAATTTTCCTCTCAGGCATGCCACTGTGGGTCTGAGGGGCTCCATAAATTGGCACGTTGTTCAGCTGTTTAATTTTGTGACAAATCTACATCAACAGGTGATTTCAGGATCATCATGATGGAGGAAAAGAGAGGTAGAGAATCAATTAAATATTCCACCAGGAAGTGACACTTGTCACTTCCACTTATATTTTACTACCCAGTAAGTTGTATGGCCATGCTTAATTTTGTGACTGGTAAGTAGAGGAGAACCAGGTTTTAGTGAAAAAGTTGGCACCTATAATATGTTATATATAGAGGTATAGCCAAAGGCTTATGGGTCACTAGCCAGTTAGTAACAGAGGGCAAAGTGGCTACTGCTTATATTTTCTTCTAGTTTTAGGATGGAAAAATAAATTGGTAAGTCCTGACATATACAGTAAAAAGGAAAAGGTTATAGGAAAAAGATAAATCATTGAAACAAGGGTTTCCTTGTGTACTAATCTCTAATCCAGACAATAAAAAATACGAATTTTGCATGCATTTGTGTAAAGTCCTATGTGAAATGCAAAACAAATAGAAGATATGATTCTGGCTATTAAAGATCTTACAGTATAATGGGGAGGTGACGCAAACCTAAAGAAATGCAGTAAAAGCTGATCAATCTGATAACCTGGGAACTGGAAATATTTACTACTTCTCTACATATATAGGACAGTGATGATTATAACTTTGGAATTCTGCAAAACCCAAAAGTGTTTTCAGAGTCATTAAAGGGAGATTAAAATATTTTCAGTATAGTTTAGGTTTGAGGCTATTATTGAATTTTACTATTAGACAATTGGCCATTCATGCATGGTATATATTACATGTCTCTGGTAACTTGAATCTATGATGAACTAGAGTGCCCTATTCTCTAATCATTTATAAATAAAACTAGAGAAACAGATAAACATTTGCTTCTGGCAACATCTGTACAGAATTGCTTATGTATTTTGAGCAATCATGGTGATTTATAATGGGAGTGAGTGGAAGTCAGTTCAGTAGGGGTTTCTATAAAAAGGCTATCTGAAAAAAAATTAGTATGTGTTGCAGGAGAGGTGAGAGGTATTTTGGTGCATAGGGAGATAAAGGTGGGGGGAAGCAGCTCAGAAAAATTAATTGGGTGGTTTAGAAATAGATGTGTGAGTTTGGCCCATCAATTAGGTTCGTGTGGCTAGAGAGGAGTATATAATGGACAGTATGTAATGCAGTAAGAGCTGGTCAATCTGATACCCTAAGAACTGGAAATCTTTATTACGTCCCTACTTATATAATCAGTAGAGTCGTAAAGCTTATGATCAGCAGCTTGATCAGGTTCTCAGAAGATGGCCCTGGAGGTAGTTTCTGGATTTGTTTGTAAGGTAGATTGGATAGGGAAAACTATCAAGATGGTCGGTGCCAGACACAGATGTCTTGGAACTACCAGACTAGAAGGTGAATCCTAAAGACTACAGGGAAGAATCAGTAGGCTGTGGATTCCCTAGGTTTCTGCCGGAGGTACTCTTCTTTCACAGTTTCGGTGATCATTTCCATTGCAGTGATGTCAATTACCATCTATATGCCTGCAATTCTTCTCTAGAAATAGAAAAAAACACCATATAGTGGTAAAGTGTGTACTCAATAAATATTAGCTATTATTATATATCTCCCAAGATCTATTTATTCTGAACCAAAATTTGTAAATCCATCTGCATTTTGGCTATCACCACCTGAATATCCAAAAGAAGTCTTTAACCTCAATAGGTCTAGAACTATCCTCTCTTTACCCTGACCCATTCTTGTGTTGTGGTCTTTTTGTTCAGCCTACTGAATATATCTCCAGCACATTCATCATTGTGTCTCCACATTAACTGCCACATAGGACATACCTAAATATGTCAGTAGGGGAATATTTTATATGAATAAAAGCCAGATGAGAGCAATGAAGGAGCCGATTGGGAGCTGAATTCCCAAATACAGTTGGAAATTGAAAGGAAAGGAATGCAGGCATGAGAATCAGGTCTCAGTTGTCAACATTAGTTGATAGCTGGTTTACTTAGTAAATGCTTTATATTAACAAAGCACCAGTCATGAAGAAAGCCTTAGAAGAGACAATTTTTTCAGCAAGCAGCCCTTCCTTGCTTTCAAACATTTCCACACCTCATCAATTTTTGTTTCACCTCTCCCCCCAAAACACAACACAATATTGTGGTAAAGAAAGAAGATAAACCTCTCTGCCATCACAGAAACTCAGTGTCCTCTTGGCTTATATTACTCTTAAAAATAAGAGGTGACATCCTCTGGAAGATTTCTGAAGGACACAAGACGACACCATTTTATAGGAGAAAAAGAGGGCACGCATTGATGGATGGATAATAAAAATGTGGGGGAAGAAGGCATTTCAGATGAAAGAAATGACAGATAAAGAGGATTAGTGAAGGGTCAAAACAATATATGAAGATATCAACATTTCTTGCACAATCATTCAATAAAAATGTCAACAAGCAAAGGCTGGCTGGCAGTAACACAACCAAAACGGGTAATTTGAGGGAAGAAAGTAGTCTAACTGAGCTCAGTACAGCTATTAACACTTATTTACTGGTCTCAGTGGAATAAAATACTAAAAGACAAGAACTTGAAGTGAATAAAATTGTATCCGATTTACAATCATATGAAAAGATAGCGGGCTCAGAGCCAAAAAATATTCCTCAATTAAGCTTCTTTTCAATGGCTTTAGTTTAACCAGCTGGATTTTTATTTAAAGTTCTAAAAACCTACTCTCTTATTCAACCTTTTGAAAAGCAGGATTTTCCTTTTAATGGGTAATCTGTTTCTTTTTATAAAATGAAAGTCAGCAATAACTGGTTTCTGCACACATGGAAACACAATAAAACTGACACAGAAATGGAAGGCATAGCCCCTATTCTCAGAGACATGACAGTCCAGGAAGAAGAAATATATAGCATAGTGGGATATAAGGACATATAGGTCACGGGCATGCAGCTCAAAGGTGCTTTATTGTTTGCTAGTCAATTTAGGTTGATAAGTGATAATTGAAGTTCTATGCTTAAAATAACATCATGATTTTGAGCATGACTCCTCAGTAAAAGTGCAGCTTAAGGTCAAAATATTCCAATTAAGTAGTCCTCTTACCATATACTAATATATGCAGTACAATTTAGTAAAGTTTTCATTCCTAAGTATATAAAAATCATTTGAAATTCTGGAACTTGAAGAGGTAAGCTTTTATCATCTGGAAAATTCTTTTTCATTATGATGCTGAATAAATTGAATGTTACTATACAAGGAAACATATTTCATCTTTTATCTTGCTTTTAAGTTTATTTTTTTATTTTTTTATTTTTTTTTTAATATAATTTATTTTATTATCATTAATTTACAATTACATGTGCAATATTACGATTATTAAACTACCCCTTCATCAGGTCCCCCCCACCAACCCCATTACAGTCACTGTCCATCAGCGTAGTGAGATGCTATAGAATCACTACTTGTCTTCTCTGAGTTGTACAGCCCTCCCCATGCCCCCCAACATTACATCTGCTAATCGTAATGCCCCTTTTTCCCTCTTATCCCTCCCTTCCCACCCATCTTCCCCAGTCCCTTTCCCTTTGGTAACTATTAGTCCGTTCTTGGGTTCTGTGAGTCTGCTGCTGTTTTGTTCCTTCAGTTTTTTTCTTTGTTCTTATACTCCACATATGAGTGAAATCATTTGATACTTCTCTTTTTCGGCTTGGCTTATTTCACTGAGCATAATACCCTCTACCTCCATCCATGTTGTTGCAAATGGTAGGATTTGTTTTCTTCTTATGGCTGAATAATATTCCATTGTGTATATGTACCACATCTTCTTTATCCATTCATCTACTGATGGACACTTAGGTTGCTTCCATTTCTTGGCTATTGTAAATAGTGCTGCAATAAACATAGGGGTGCATCTGTCTTTTTCAAATTGGGCTGCTGCATTCTTAGGGTAAATTCCTAGGAGTGGAATTCCTGGGTCAAATGGTATTTCTATTTTGAGTTTTTTGAGGAACCTCCATACTGCTTTCCACAATGGTTGAACTAATTTGCAGTCCCACCAGCAGTGTAGGAGGGTTCCCTTTTCTCCACATCCTCGCCAACATTTGTTGTTGTTTGTGTTTTGGATGTTGGCCATCCTCACTGGTGTGAGGTGATATCTCATTGTGGTTTTAATCTGCATTTCTCTGATGATTAGCGATGTGGAGCATCTTTTCATGTGCCTGTTGGCCATCTGAATTTCTTCTTTGGAGAAGTGTCTATTCATGTCCTCTGCCCATTTCTTAATTGGATTATTTGCTTTCTGTTTGTTAAGGTGCATGAGTTCTTTATATATTTTGGATGTCAACCCTTTATCAGATACGTTTTTATGAATATATTCTCCCATACTGTAGGATGTCTTTTTGTTCTACTGATGGTGTCCTTTGCTGTACAGAAGCTTTTCAGCTTGATATAGTCCCACTTGTTCATTTTTGCTTTTGTTTCCCTTGCCCGGGGAGATATGTTCATGAAGAAGTTGCTCATGTTTATGTCCAAGAGATTTTTGCCTATGTTTTTTTCTAAGAGTTTTATGGTTTCATGACTTACATTCAGGTCTTTGATCCACCTTGAGTTTACCTTTGTGTATGGGGCTAGACAGTAGTCCAGTTTCATTCTCTTACATGTAGCTGTCCAGTTTTTCCAACACCAGCTGCTGAAGAGGCTGTCATCTCCCCATTGTATATCCAAGGCACTTTTATCAAATATTAATTGACTGTATATGTTTGGGTTAATGTTTGGATTTTCTATTCTGTTCCACTGGTCTGTGGGTCTGTTTTTGTGCCAATACCAAATTGTCTTGATTACTGTGGCTTTGTAGTAGAGCTTGAAGTCAGAGAGTGTAATTCCCCCTGTTTTACTTCTCCTTCTCAGGATTGATTGGCTATTCGGGGTCTTTTGTGGTTCCATATGAATTTTAGAATTATTTGTTCCAGTTCATTGAAGAAAGCTGTTGGTAGTTTGATAGGGATTGCATTGAATCTGTAGATTGCTTTAGGTAGTATAGCCATTTTGACAATATTTATTCTTCCTAGCCAAGAGCATGGGATGCATTTCCATTTGTTAGTGTCCTCTTTAATTTCTCTTAGGAGTGTCTTGTAGTTTTCAGAGTACAGGTCTTTCACTTCCTTTGTTAGGTTTATTCCTAGGTATTTTATTCTTTTGATGCAATTGTGAATGGAATTGTTTTTCTGATTTCTCTTTCTGTTAGTTCATCATTAGTGTATAGGAAAGCAACAGATTTCTGTGTGTTAATTTTGTATCCTGCAACTTTGCTGAATTCAGATATTAGTTCTAGTAGTTTTGGAATGGAATCTTTAGGGTTTTTTATGTACAGTATCATGTCATCTGCAAATAGTGACAATTTGACTTCTTCTTTACCAATCTGGATGCCTTGTATGTCTTTGTTTTGTCTGATTGCTGTGGCTAGGACCTCCAGTACTATGTTGAATAACAGTGGAGAGAGTGGGCATCCCTGTCTTGTTCCCGATCTTAGATGAAAAGCTTTCAGCGTCTCGCCGTTAAGTATGATGTTAGCTGTGGGTTTGTCATATATAGCCTTTATGATGTTGAGGTACTTGCCGTCTATACCCATTTTGTTGAGAGTTTTAATCAGGAATGGATGCTGAATTTTGTCAAATGCTTTTTCAGCATCTATGGAGATGATCATGTGGTTTTTGTTCTTCTTTTTGTTGATGTGGTGGATGATGTTGATGGATTTTCGAATGTTGTACCATCCTTGCATCCCTGGGATGAATCCCACTTGATCATGGTGTATGATCCTCTTGATGTATTTTTGAATTCGGTTTTGCTAATATTTTGTTGAGTATTTTTGCATCTACGTTCATCAGGGATATTGGTCTGTAATTTTCTTTTTTGGTGAGGTCTTTGCCCGGTTTTGGTATTAGAGTGATGCTGGCTTCATAGAATGAGTTTGGAAGTATTCCCTCCTCTTCTATTTTTTGGAAAACTTTAAGGAGAATCGGTGTTATTTCTTCTCTATATGTCTGGTAGAATTCAGAGGTGAATCCATCAGGCCCAGGGGTTTTGTTCTTGGGTAGTTTTTTGATTACCAATTCGATTTCGTCACTGGTGATTGGTCTGTTTAGTTTTTCTGTTTCTTGCTTGGTCAGTCTTGGAAGGTTGTATTTTTCTAAGAAGTTGTCCATTTCTTCTATGTTTTCCAGCTTGTTAGCATATAGAGTCTCATAATATTGTCTTATGATTCTTTGTATTTCTGTGGGGTCCGTCGTGATTTTTCCTTTCTCATTTCTGATTGTGTTTATGTGTGTAGATTCTCTTTTTCTCTTAATGAGTCTGGCTAGGGGTTTATCTATTTTGTTTATTTTTTCAAAGAACCAGCTCTTGGTTTTATTGATTTTTTCTATTGTTTTATTCTTCTCAATTTTATTTATTTCTTCTCTAATCTTTATTATGTCCCTCCTTCTGGTGACTTTGGGCCTCATTTGTTCTTCTTTTTCCAATTTCAGTAATTGTGTCTTTAGACTATTCATTTGGGAATGTTCTTCCTTCTTTAAATAGGCCTGGATTGCAATATACTTTCCTCTTAGAACTGCCTTTGCTGCGTCCCACAGAAG
Source organism: Smutsia gigantea (assembly GCA_032199065.1). NCBI lineage: Eukaryota > Metazoa > Chordata > Mammalia > Pholidota > Manidae > Smutsia > Smutsia gigantea. The sequence goes on from JAVSCE010021274.1 coordinate 648,595, forward strand.
TTGTGGCTTTGTGTTGTTGTTGTCATTAGTGTCCATATATTCTTTGATTTCTGTTTTGATTTGGTCGTTAACCCATTGATTAATTAGGAGAGTGTTGTTAATTCTCCATGTATTTGTGAGCCTTTTTGATTTCTTTCTAAAATTTATTTCTAGTTTTATACCTTGGTGATCTGAGAAGTTGGTTGGTAGGATTTCAATATTTTTGAAATTACTGAGGTTCTTTTTGTGGCCTAGTATGTGGTCTATTCTGGAAAATGTTCCATGTGCACTTGAGAAGAATGTGTATCCTGTTGCTTTTGGGTGTAGAGTTCTGTAGATGTCTGTCAGGTCCATCTGTTCTAGTGTGTTGTTCAGTGCCTCTGTGTCTTTACTTATTTTCTGTCTGGTTGATCTGTCCTCTGGAGTGAGTGGTGTGTTGAAGTCTACTAAGGTGAATGCATTGCTGTCTATTTCCTCCTTTAATTCTGTTAGTATTTGTCTCACATATGCTGGCGCTCCTGTGTTGGGTGCATATATATTTATAATGGTTATATCTTCTTGTTGTACTGACCCCTTTATCATTCTGTAATGTCCTTCTTTATCTTTTGCTATTTTCTTCGTTTTGAAGTCTATTTTTTCTGATAAAAGTACTGCAACAGTGGCTTTTTTCTCTTTTTTATTTGCATGAAATATCTTTTTCCATCCCTTCACTTTTAGTCTGTGTATATCTTTGGATTTGAGGTGAGTTTCTTGTAGGCAGCATATAGATGGGTCTTGCTTTTTTATCCATTCTGTTACTCTGTGTCTTTTGATTGGTGCATTAAGTCCATTTACATTTAGGTTGATTATTGATAGGTATGTACTTATTGCCATTGCTGGCTTTAGATTCGTGGTTACCAAGTGTTCAAGGGTTACTTCTTTACTATCTACCAATCTAACTTAACTTTCTTGTTAAGTTATTGTAAACACAGTCTGATGTTTCTTTCTTTCTCTCCCTTCTTATTCCTCCTCCTCCATTCTTTCTATAATAGGTGTTTTGTTCTTTGCCTTTAGTTGGTATTTGGATGGTCTGCTTTCTTTGCTATGATTTTTTTTTCTCTGGTGACATCTTTTCAGCCTTAGGTGTGCTTCCCTCTAGAGCAGTCCATTTAAGATATCCTGCAGTGGTGGTTTATGAGTCGCAAATTCCCTTAACTTTCGTTTATCTGGAAATTGTTTAATCCCTCCATCATATTTAAATGATAATCGTGCTGGATACAATATTCTTGGTTCGAGACCCTTCTGATTCATTACGTTAAATATATCATGCCATTCTCTTCTGGCCTGTAAGGTTTTCTGTTGAGAAGTCTGATGATAGTCTGATGGGTTTTCCTTTGTAGGTGATCTTTTTCTCTCTCTAGCTGCCTTTAATACCCTGTCTTTATCTTTGATCTTTGCCATCTTAATTATTATGTGTCTTGGTGTTGTCTTCCTTGGGTCCCTTGTGTTGGGAGATCTATGAGCTTCAGTGGACTGCGAGACTCCTTCCTTCCCCAGCGAGGGAAAGTTTTCAGCAATTATTTCTTCAAAGACACTTTCTATCCCTTTTTCCCTCTCTTCTTCCTCTGGTACTCCTATAATGCGAATATTGTTCCGTTTGGATTGGTCACACAGTTCTCTTAATATTCTTTCATTCCTAGAAATCCTTTTATCTCTCTCTGCATCAGCTGCTTTGTACTCCTGTTCTCTGTTGTCTATTCCATTAACAGTCTCTCGCATCTCATCCATTGGGCTGTTAAGACCGTCGATTGCTTGTCTGATTTCTGTATTGTCTTTCCTCAGTTCCCTCACTTCCTCCCTCAGCTCTTGCACATTTCTCTGTAGGTCCATCAGCATGGTAATGACTTTTATTCTAAATTATTTTTCAGGGAGGCTGTGCATTTCCATCCCTTCTGTCTCCCTCTCTGGGGTTGTCTGGTTGATTTTGGTCTGAACCATATTCCTCTGTATTTTCATGGCTGTATAATTTGATCACTGATAGTTGCCACGTATGTCAGCTGGGCTCTTTAAGACTTTAAAAAGAGAAGAAAAAAAGAGAAAAAAAGAAAAAAAAAAAAAAAGAAAAAAGAAAGAAAAGAAAAAACAAAAACAAAACAAAAAACAAAACAAAACAAAAAAAACAAAATGCCCACCAGACGTAGATTCTGTGGGAATGCTCTAGGTGGCGCTATTGCCCCACTATTCCACAGCTGTTACTGTGCCGCTCCGCAGGGCCCTTTATCGCTCTGGCAGGGGTGGGAACGAATAGGAGGCTGTTTATCTCAGTGAGAAGTGTTAAGTATGGCTATGCTTCCTCAGTCGCCAGCTAAGGCGTCTGAAACTCCCCAGGACTCCCAGCCTGCTGGGCTGAGTGTGCTGGGGTGATCCGGCTCCTCCGCTGGGCTCCTGTCTCTTTAAGACCGCTGAAGAAAGCGCGCGCTTTTTTTTTTTTCCTTCCCGGGAGCCAGGCTGCAAGCACCCTGGCGCGTTCCCCGCTCAGATCCTGCCACTCTGTCTCTCCAATCTCCGCTGCACTGCGCAATGTGGGTCAGTGCTCCCCGCGCAGATCACTGGGGCTGGCTACTTCGCGGGGTGTGCTTCCACTCCCTCCCGGCTCTGAATCCTCTGCTCCCGCCGGTGCGCTGGGGTGGGGGAGGGCTCGGGTCCCGCCGGGTCGCGGCTCCGTATCTTACCCACGTCTTGGGGTGCCGAGTCCTCTCGGGTGTAGCTGCACGCTGTGCGCTTTCCTGTGTATTGTCGTCTCTCTTTTAGGAATAGATGTATTTTCTGTGTTTTCTTTGATAAATATAGTGTTGGGAGGAGAATTCTGCCGCCCTGCTCACACCGCCTTCTTCCCGGAAGTTATTTCTGCAATTTTTATTATAAATTTATGTTTATTTTTAAATTAACTTTTAGCTAGGATGAAGAGTATATTTTCGTACAATTATTTTCTTAAAATATTTCCGAGAACTTTGCAATTTTATTTCCTTTTGTATTAACAACTTAATTGTTATTTGTGTTACAAATATTTTGCAGTTGTTTTTTTGCCTTTAATTGTTTATGCTATTTTCTTTAAATAGAATATTATGTTATATTGCAGGCAGGGGACCCATATAGAGCTCATCAGTCTGCCAGAGTGGAGAAGGGGCAGGTGATAATATAAGGAGGCTAAAGTTCACAAGAACAAATACCAAGAGCTGGGAGCAGCATGCAGAAATATATCTGGTGATTTGAGACAGCACAACATAAACATTTAGCTGAGCATATATGTTTAAGAATATATCCTGAGTGTAGTAAAATCACCCAAAAAGACTGCGAAGAACAATATTCTGAGTTCACACAAGAATGGAAATAGTTCCTATTCACACCAAACACAATTTAAAAACTCACAATTTATGGGTGTATTCCAGAAAGATTTTCCCAGTTTATGGAAAGAAATCACTATGCTAAACACTGCTCAGATACAATCTAAAAACGACTAACACAGAAACGGAAAGGACAAGACTGTTTGTTAGTGATATAAATGATACCAAACAAGCCTAAATAACCTTTATTAGGAAGGAAATACATCTGACCTTCAAAAAGTTAAATTCACAGTGCCTGACATAGTGAAAATTGACAAAATATGTAAAAAAGCAGGAAAATACACATTTAATGAGAAGAAAAATCAGTACAAATAGACTCAAAATGGCATTGTGATGAAATTTAAATAAAATAGAGCTAAGAATTATCAATTAAAAAAGTAATGTTGTAGTGCTTTTGACAAAATAGTAAAATACAGTTAAAACATTATAACTGTACTCCAGTTGGAGAAAATTGAACTTAAGTAAAAATATGAAAAATGTTGCAAAGATGCACACTAAACTGAGATGAGAGCTACACCATATATATATATATATATATATATATAACATATTCTGAATAGTTTTAATATCAGTTAGATATTGAAGAATAAACACTTAGTTAACTGGAAGACATAGTAGTAAAAATTATCTTTATAAAACGTACCAAGAAAAAAATTTAAATTTTAACAAAGTATCAGGAAATTTTAAGTCAAATTCAAGAGGTTTGACATTGTATAATTAGGATCTCCTTAAAAATGAAGAAAGGAGTGACCAAAAATGTATATGAAGAAATGAGTTAAAATGTTTTAAAATATGGTAAAATTCAAAAGGTTGAAAATATAAATCCAGTGGTCAGATGTGTTCAATAGACCCTAACACAACAAACATGAAGGCACAACAATTTTCTTAAATTGCTTATAACGGCTTCCAGGAAGATGGCTGCTTGAGGAGCGCAGCCGAAATCTCCTCCCAAAACCATATATATTTATGAAAGTACACCAAATACAACTATTCCTAAAAGAGAGACCGGAAGATACAGGATGACACCCAGCCTGTAGCAACACCTGAGAGGACTCTGTACCCCATGAAGTGGGCAAGATATGGAGCCATGACCCAGCGGACCCAAGCACCCCCACAAACCTAGTGCACAAGCAGGAGGAGAGGATTCAGAGGAGCGAGGGAGTGGAAGCACAGGCCCACCAAATAACCAGTGCTGGTGATCTGCGCTGGAAGCACTGACACACTTTACGTGATGTATCAGAGATTGGAGAGACAGAGGTGCAGATAACAAGAAGGTAGGTCCACCCAGTCAGTTACCTGGGACAAAAGAAGTATGTGCTTTTTTAGGGGTCTTAAAGAGACAGGGGCCCAAGTATGGAGCAGGATCTTCTCAGTGCACTCAGCCAAGCGGGCTGGGAGTCCTGGGGAATTTTGGTCCCCTTTGACTGTGGCTGGGAAAAGCAGTCACACCGAGACGTCCCACAGAATTTCAGCTGACTCCCATTCACTCCCTCCCCGGCCAGAGTTACAAAGCGCAGAGTGGAGTGGCTCGGAGGAGCGGCTGTGGCTGTGGAATAGGGGAGCAGCAGCGCCATCTACAGATCCTCACAAAAACTACACCTTGGGGGCTTTTAATTTTTTCTATTTTTTTCTTCTCTTTTCTCACTTTCCTCTATTTCTGTTTTTCTGGCCTCTTCTATATCCATGAAAAGACAGAGGAATATGGTACAAACATTGCTCACCCAGACAACCACAGAGAGGGAGCCTGATAGGATGGACATGCACAATCTTCCTGAAAAAGAATTCAGAATAAAAGGCATAACCAGACTGATGGATCTACAGAGAAATTTGCAAGATATAAGGGAGGAAGTGAGGGATGTCAGGAAAGACAATGCAGAGACGAGACAAGCGATCGACGGCTTAGCAGCAGACTGGACGAGATGCAAGAGATTATTAATAGAATATAAATCAGAGAACAGTAATAAAGAGCAACTGAGGCAGAGAGAGATAAAAGGATCTCCAGGAATGAAAGAAAATCAAGAAAACTGTGTGACCAATCCAAATGGAGCAATATTCGCATTATAGGAGTACCAGGGAAGGAGAGACAGAAAAAGGGATAGAAAGTGTCTTTGAAGAAATAATTGCTGAAAACATCCCAAGCTGGGAAAGGAAAGTCTTTCAAACCATGGAAGTCTACAGATCTTCCAACACAAGGGACCAAAGGAAGACAACACAGACAAATAATAATAAAAATGGCAAATATCAAAGATAAAGACAGAGTATGAAAGGCAGCTAGAGAGAGAAAAAAGATCACCTACAAAGGAAAACCCATCAGACTATCATCAGTCTTCTCAACAGAAAGCATATTGTCCAGAAGAGAATGACAATATATATTTAACATAATGATACAGAAGGGCCTCCAGCCACGAATGTTTAAGCACAATTAGCATTTAAATATAAGGGAGGGATTAAAAAATTTCCAGAAACACGAAAGCTGAAGGAATTTAGCTGCATAAACCACCCCTTCACGATATCTTAAAGGGACTGCTTGAGATGGGAGCACTCCTAAGGCTAAAAAGATGTCACCAGAGAAAATAAAATCATAGCAAAGAAAGCACACTATTAAAATATTAAATAAAACCAAGTAATAAAACACCTAGTACATCAAGAACAGAGGAGGAAGAAGAAGAAGGGAGAGAAATAAAGAATCATCAGAATGTGTTTACAATAAATTAAGAAGAAAGTTATTAGATAATATAGAAGCTATCCTTTAACCTTTGGTAAAAACGAATCTAAGGCCAGCAGTGGCAATAAGTACATATGAATTGATAATCACCCTAATGTAAATGGACTGAAGGCACCAATCAAAAGACACAGAATGACTGAATGGATAAAAAAGCAAGACCCATCTATATGCTGCGTACAGGAGACTCTCCTCACACCCAAACATATACACAGACTAAAGGTGAAGGGATGGAAAAAGATATTTAATGCAAACCAGAAGGAGAAAAAAGGTATTGCAGTACTTGTATCAGACAAATTAGTCTTCAAAATAAAGAAAGTAGCAAGAGATAAAGAAGGACATTACATAATGATAAAAGGGTCAGTACAAAAAGAGGATAAAACCACTTTAAATATATATGCATTAAACACAGGAGTGCTGGCATGTGTGAAACAAATCGAAGCAGAATTAAAGGAGGAAATAGAAAGCAATGCAGTCATTTTAGGAGACTTCAACACACCACTCACTCCAAAGGACTGATCAACCAGACAGAAAATAAGTAAAGACACAGAGGCACTGAACAGCACACAAGTACAGATGGACTAAACAGACATCTACAGAAGTCTACATCCAAAAGCAACATGATACACATTCTTCTCAAGTGCACATGGAGCATTATCCAGAATAGACTATATATTAGGCCACAAAAAGAACCTCAGAATATTCAAAAATATTGAAATTCTACCAACCAACCACGCAGATCACAAAGGTATAAAACTAGAAATAAATTGTAGAAAGAAAACAAAAAAGTTCACAAATACATGGAGACAACAACATTCTCCTAAATAATCAATGGGTCAATGACCAAATCAAAACAGAAATAAAAAAATATATGGAGACTAATGACAAAAACAACACAAAGCCACAACTCTCTGGGATGCAGCAAAAGCAGTTCTAAGAGGAAAGTTTATTGCAATCCAGGTCTGTTTAAAGAAGGAAGAAGAATCCCAAATGAATAGTCACAGAAAAATAACTGAAATTTGAAAAAGAAGGACAAACGAGACCCAAGGTCACCAGAAGGAGAGACATAATAAAGATCACAGAAGAAATAAATAAAATAGAGAAGAACAAAACAATAGAGAAAAATGAATGAAACCAAGAGGTGGTTCTTTGAAAAAATAAACAGAATTGATAAAAACCTAGCCAGACTTATTAAGAGAAAAAGATAATCTACACACATAAAGATAATCAGAAGTGAGAAAGAAAAAATAATGATGGACCCTACAGAGATACAAAGAATTATTAGAGATTATTATGAAAATCTATATGGTAAGAAGCTGGAAAACACAGAAGAAATGGACAACTTCTTAGAAAAATAAAACCTTCTAAGACTGAAGAAGCAAGAAACAGAAAAACTAAACAGATCAATCAGCAGCAACGAAATTGAATGAGTAATCAAAAAATTACCTAAGAACAAAATCCCTTGGCCAGATGGATTCACCTCTGAATTCTACCAGACATATGGAGAAGAAATAACACCCAGTCTCATTAAAGTTTTCCAATAAATAGAAGAGGAGGGAATACTTCCAAACTCATTCTATGAAGCCAACATCACTCTAATACCAAAACTGGGCAAAGATCTCACCAAAAAGAAAATTGCAGAATATCCCTGATGAACGTAGATGCAAAAATACTCAACAAAATATTAGCAATCGGAATTCAAAAATACATCAAGAGGATGATACACCATGATCAAGTGGGATTCATCCTAGCGATGCAAGGATGGTACAACATTCGAAAATCCATCAACATCATCCACCACATCAACAAAAAGAAGAACAAAAACCAGATGATCATCTCCATAGACACTGAAAAAGCATTTGACAAAATTCAACATCCATTCATGATAAAAACTCTCAACAAAATGGGTATTGATGGCAAGTACCTCAACATCATAAAGGGCGTGTATGACAAACTCACAGTTAACATCATACTTAACAGCGAGAAGCTGAAAACTTTTAATCTAAGATCGGGAATAAGACAGGGATACCCTCTGGATCCACTGTTATTCAACATAGTACTGGATTTCCGAGGGATAGCAATCAGACAAAACAAAGAATTACAAGGCATCCAGATTGGTAAAGAAGAAGTCAAATTCTCACTATTTGCAGATTACATGATATTGTACATAAAAAACCCTGAAGACTCCACTCCAAAACTACTAGAACTAACATCTGAATTCAGCAAAGTTGCAGGATACAAAATTAACACACAGAAATCTGTTGCTTTCCTATACATTAAAAAAGAACTAACAGAAAGGGAAATCAGGAAAACAATTCCATTCACAATTGCAAAAAAAGAATAAAATACCTGGGAATAAACCTAACGAAGGAACTGAAAGACCTATACCCTGAAAACTACAAGACATTCCTAAGAGACAATAAAGAGTAGAATAACAAATGGAAATGCATCCCATGCTCTTGGCTAGGAAGAATAAATATTGTCAAAATGGCTATACTACCTAAAGCAATCTACAAATTCAACACAGTCCCTATCAAAATACCAACAGCTTTCTTCAATGAACTGGAACAAATAATTCTGAAATTCATATGGAACCACAAAAGGCCCCGAATAGCCAAAATAATCCTGACAATGAGGAATAAAACACAGGGAATTACGCTCCCTGACTTCAAGCTCTACTGCAAATCACAGTACCAAGATAGTTTGGTACTGGCACAAAAACAGACCCACAGAGCAGTGGAACAGAATAGAAAATCCAAACATTAACCCAAACATATACAGTCAATTAATATAAAGTTGCCTTGGATACACAATGGGGAGATGACAGTCTCTTTAGCAGCTGGTGTTGGCAAAACTGGACAGCTACATGTAAGAGAATGAAACTGGACTACTGTTAAACCCCATAGACAAAAGCAAACTCAAAATTGATCAAAGACGTGAATGTAAGTCATGAAACAATGAAACTCTTAGGAAAAAACATAGGCAAAAATCTCTTGGACATAAACATGAGCAACTTCTTCATGAACATAACTCCCCGGGCAAAGGAAACAAAAGCAAAAGTAAACAAGTGGGACTGTATCAAGCTGAAAAGCTTCTGTACAGCAAAGGACACCATCAGTAGAACAAAAAGTCATTCAACAGTATGGGAGAATGTATTCATAAATGATATATCCGATAAGGGGTTGACATCCAAAATATACAAAGAACTCATGCACCTCAACAAACAAAAAGCAAATAATGCAATTAAGAAATGGGCAGAGGACATGAATAGACAATTCTCCAAAGAAGAAATTCAGGTGGCCAAGAAGCACATGAAATGATGCTCCACATCGCTAACCATCAGAAATGCAAATTAAAACCACAATGAGATATCACTTCACACTAGTGAGGATGGCCAACATCCAAAACACAAACATCAAAAAGTGTTGGCGAGGATGTGGAGAAAAGGGAACCCTCCTACAGTGCTGGTGGGAATACAAATTAGTTCAACCATTGTGGAAAGCAGTATGGAGGTTCCTCAAAAAACTCAAAATAGAAATACCATTTGCCCCAGGAATCCCCATTCTAGGAATTTACCCTAAGAATGCAACAGCCCAGTTTAAAAAAAACATATGAACCCCTATGTTTACTGCAGCACTATTTATAATAGCCAAGAAATGGAAGCAACCTAAGTGTCCATCAGTAGATTAAAGGACAAAGAAGAGGTGGTACATATACACAATGGAATATTATTCAGTCATAAAAAGAAAACAAATCCTACCATATGCAACAACATGGATGGAGCTAAAGGGTATTATGTTCTGTGAAATAAACCAAGCGGAAGAAGACAAGTATCAAATGATTTCACTCATATGTGGAGTGTAAGAACAAAGAAAAAACTGAAGGAACAAAACAGCAGGAAACTCACAGACCCCAAGAATGGTCTAATAGTTACCAAACGGAAAGGAACTGAGGAGGATTGGTGGGAATGGAGAGACAAGGGGGAAAAAGTGGCATTACGATTAGCAGATGTAATGTTGTGGGGGTGAAGGGAGGGCTGTATAACTCATATGAGAAGTAATGATTCTATAGCATCTCACTATGCTGATGGACATTGACAGTAATGGTTTTAGTTGGGCGAACAGATAAAGGGGTAGTTTATTAACAATAATATTGCACATGTAACTGTAGATTAATAATACCAAAATAAATTATTTAAAAAATTCTTATAACTGATTATAATGAGAAAATCTTAAAAGCTGGTAAAGAATAAAATACTATTACATAAAAAGTAGTAAATTTAAGAATGACAGTATACTTTTCATGAGAAAGAATGCAACCCATTAGACTACCCAACGACATCTTGAAAGTAGAGGAAGGGATTGGCAACCTAGAATGGTATGAAAAATATATTTTATTTTAACTGAAGGTGAGCAGAGACTTTTAGAAATAGAAAACCTAAAGAAATTCATCACCATCATATATGCCCTTCAAGAAATGGCAAAGGACATCCCTTGGAAGAAAATTACGACCAGGTAGAAACGTGTGCCCACCAAAGGAGTCGAAAGCATCAGGAAAGGTAATGACCTGGGTTAATAGATAAGGTTTTTTTCTTATTATGTTAATATACCAAAATTATCATTGAGAGTTTAAGGCCAAAATAAAATATTTTGTGGGGTGTTTTATTGTCTTGTAGTTTAATTTTTTATTGTGGTAAAATATATGTAGTATTTACCATTTTTACTATATTTAAGTGAACAGTTCAGAGGCATTAAGAACATGCACATTAATATGCAATCATCAACACCATCTACGTCCAGAGCTTTCCAACTACCTAAACTTAAACTCTGTGCCATGAAACAATAACACCCCATTCTTCCCTAATTCAGCCTCTACCAACCACGATTCTACTTTCTATCTCTATGAATTTGACTATATTATGTAGTGAACCATACAATATTTTACTCTTTTTTCTGGTTTATTTCACTTAGCATAATGGCTTCGTCCATGTTGTAGTATGTATCAGAATCCCATTCCTTGTTAAGGTTAAATAATATTCCCTTATATGTGTAAAGCACATTTCTCTATCCTTTTATTTGTCAGTGGAAATTTAGGTGTTTCCATCTTTTTTTTATAGTGAATAAAGCTTTGCATATTGGTGTATAAATATTGGTTCAAGCATCTGCTTCATTTTTTAGATATACACTCAGAAGGGGAATTGTTGGTTAATATGTTATTATGAAATAGAAATTATTTCAACAACCAAACGTAAAAGTCAGAGATTGTCAGGTTGAGCATAAAAAATAGGCAACGCTTTGTTACCAGTAAGAAAGCAACTTCTAATTTAAATTCAGAAATGGGCTACTTTAAAATGGAAAAAAATACAATAGCACTCATCAAAAAAGTTAACATAGCTATATTAACATGAGATAAAGCAGATAAGAGAAAAAAATAACTGTGATAAAAAATAATATTTTTTTAAGCAAAAATTGATAAACCTGCAATGAGAGAAGGAAAAACCCACAACTATAGCCAGGAATTTCAAAACACTATTATTGATTGAATCATTACCCAGAAATACATTAGACATGTAACACACAACACTATCAACTTGATCTGACACTTACAGAATATTCCAAGTACAACAAAAAGAGCAGAATTGTTCAAACGTTCACAGATAATATTTGCTAAGTTAGGCAATATTCAGGGCCCTAAAAGTCTTCTCAAATTTTAAATAATTCAAATTATACAAGTATGTTATCTGGTCAAGTGGAATTCAGCTAGAAATCAATGACAAATATTCCTAGAAACACCCACAATTGGAAGACAAATATCGAAATTCATGGGATACAGCCAAAGCAGTATTTTTAGGTAAATTTATGACTTTATAGAAATAATTGATTAAAATCATTATAATGTACATCATTGGCCATAATCTTAGTCACACAGCCATGCCTGGTCTATAGGAAATGGGTAGTATTTTATCTGGGCACTTTTTACCCTGAATAAAATTGGGGTTCAGTTGTTACAGATAAGGGAAGAAAAATGTGAGACAGGGAATTCCAATCACTACTACAGCCCATTAGGATGTTCTTCAAAATTTTCTCTAAATAAAGAAACTCATTTTCTTTCTTCGCAACATACTGCCCTGCCAGGGAAAATTTCCAATCACTCTGCCAACAATTGGATGACAGAGTGAGGTGACTTGTGAGTTGGCCAGTCAGCAGGAGAAACTTCAGCAGAGGAATAGTGAGTGGACTGAGTAAAGGGACAGCAAGAACCTGTTATAGTCAAGGCGGCAGGAACACACATGTGCTTCCTCATTTGACCGAGGATCAGCATGAGTGGCAAGAAAGCAAATGTCCAGAAGTGACATTACATAGAGTGAAAAAAACCTTGTTCAAGGTCACTGGGCAGTAATAAGCCATAAGAAAACCAGAAACATGTCCTGGCCCCAGGTAATTGTTTATCCAGTGCTTGGGATGCAAAACTCTCCTTTGCTCCAAATACCGAAAGTAGGTAGTTTCATTGCCTATCTGTAAAATTGTAAGTAGAAGGAAAAATGATGAAAATGAAGGCCAGCTAGCATTAGAAGTGTTTGAAATTTAAATACAGGTCAGTGTCTCAAATATAGTGACAAGCAGCTAGATTATTATGGGGGAAGAAGTAGGATCTTTGTATTCAGATAAACTTTTGTTCAAAAACTTCACCACCATGCCAGGGCATTCCGACAATCATTCCTGTGCTCCTCAGGTTCTTCATCTACAAGATGAGGATACTTTTGTTCTTTGGCTTTATCTAAGATTCATGTCAAAGAGTGTCTAATTCTAGGAGAAATATAAAGATTCCATAAAGAAATCCAAACAAAATTTAAATGACATCAGACCACCCTAAATGTCTCTTAGGATATTGTGCTCATTGCTACATGTGTTTTTACACTGTTGATTAGACTGCCACCGATTAATTAGTAACTTTTGAAACTGGGTCATTGAGGAATATTTTGTTGTTCATTCACATGTTCCTTGTGCGCTGGTAACAATAAGTGTATAAAAGAAATGATGCTATTATAGAATTTGCAGGGCAGCCTGCCTCCCTGCCCCGGAAAATAAGATGCACCCTTCTGACAAAACTAGAGGGAAACCTTCCTTATCTCTGCATGCCCCTTTTCGAGCTTTGGATTAACAGAGTAACTGGGAAATCTAGTGTCAAATGCCATGACGGACTTGGTGAGGGAAGAGGGGACTGAGACTGGGCTCATTCTATCAGGAGCTGTGAAAATCCAGGAGAGCTCTGTCAGTTGTCCAAATTGCTTGTGAACGTGTGTGTGTGTGTGTGTGTCCCTGCACACATGTGCATTTGTGTGGGGGTGAGACAGGTTAGAGACAGGTAAGGTGTGAGAATGGAAGAAGCGCGCAGAAAGCTCCTCATTGACCTAATGCTCCCTGAATTGTGGTTCCCTTCAGGGCCAGGGATAAAACACTGTCAGAAAGTGAGTGAGCATGCAATTGCGAAGACACATTTTTTTCTAAATTCTCAAAACATAGGCAGAGGGTGAATAAGGCCATTTTTAATTCTGGAATTCAGTTCATTATAATTTATACTGCAGAAAAGTACTCTAGAGCCATATCTGATCTGTTGTTATTCTGCAGGAAAATGGAAACGGAAATATCTGCTATGGTCACTTTTGCCTTTGAAAGGTCCAGTCACAGCTGTAAGTTGAGACTGTAAGTACTTAAGAGGCAGAAAAATGAAAGGTGTTGGAAAAGACACTGCCACCCAGTAATATCCACTAAAGTCATGGATATCAAGTTATACCAGTACTATGAATAACATTACAGGGATGCTCACCTAATTCTCCATCTGCTATTGAGGCCAATTTTGAAAGGTTTGGGAGGAGGCAGCATTTACTGTATTTGAATATCAACTACCCAGTCTATGGGCTCCTCTGTCCCAAAAGAGAGGTTTCTTTCCAAACAGAAGAAAGATTCCTGGGTGCATAATATATTTTTAAATCATTAAATAGGAAGTCAATGAGGGAAAATATGGAATTTCGATCACTTACTATCCCCCAAGGGACAGTGAGAGTGGGCAGTCTTGCATTGGCTGTCCACAAGGCCTGCCTGTGAACATTAACTGAAAACAGTATTTCTGGGAGGAAGGTAGTAAATTTTTTCATTTATTTAGTGAAAATGTTTCAAAAGTTAAATGAACCAAATTCAAAATAATTGAACAACTCTCAGCCTCGCAGGGAAATTTTCCCAGTATAAAAGAGAGCACTGGTGTGATTGTGTGTACAGGCTAGAAGGGAGCAGTCTTATATCCGAAGGATCTGCCCCACAAATCTTACTGTATCGCTAGGAGTTGTATTTTTTATAAAGGTTCAAGAATTAAAACACTGACTCTGAAGGTTCAGAAGCATTAGGCATTTTATATATTAAATTAATGATTATTCAAATAAAGTGTTACTGAGTTCACCACTTTTCTATCAATAGAGAAGAATTAGAGATTTGATAAGAAAAGCAGAGAATAATTTTAGATCCCAGAACTTTGTAGAAGAGGTTGACCTGGAGTTACAATGTCAGGAACCAGCACATGGGTTAATACTTTTCTATACTTGAAGGGATGGAAGCAGGGAGGAAAATTTAGAGTGCAGAACAAACCTGACCTGTCAATTACTTTGGTCCATCAGATACTCCTCCTGGAAAGTACATGGCAATATGCTATCTCTACAGAAACCATTTCTCCTGTGAGCCAGGGAGAAGTTATTCTCTTCCAAATTCATGTCTGTGAACCCTGAGCCATGCCGTTGCTCACCCAGCTTATGGTAACAATGACTCTGACAACTTCAGTAGAAACAAAAGAACCTAGAAAAACAGAATGAACACAGGGAAATATGAACAGCTACCAATATATCTACGAGCGATTGCAACAGAACAGAGTTGTTAACATTCCCAATCCAAAGTTGCATTTCCATCGTTCTCTCGTGCTATCATGTCACTGAGTATGCATTAACATGACATACTTTCTCCCGCTGGTTACCTGAAAGCTCTTTAAGGAGAAATATGTAAACAGTCAGGCCTCCAGTCTCTGATATTATGTTCTTTAAATGTAAGATGCGTATTAAATATTATTTGAATGAATAAATGTACATTGCTTACTTGACCTATAGGAAAGAGTAACCTAATGTAGTTTTTATTCTCTATTCAAACATACCTTGGGTACAACTGGGGCAATCTTTGGATCACTTATGAAATTAGTTTTTCCTCTCATATAAAATGTGCAGGGTTTCCCTGCAAATCCTGGAGTTATGCCTAAATTTTCTCATTTAATGAACAATTATTCCCCTAATAAAATGCAAAAATATATTATAGGCTGATATATTTATCCTTAACTACAGATAACACCAGTGCAAATGCATTAACCATATCTTCTTTTACAGAATGGATACCTGAGAGCGGCTGCTTAAAGTATGAATTTTTTAGCAGTGAGGGTAAGTTTGGGCATGAAGGTGAGGGGAATTTCCTGATCACCCATCAAATGAAATTACTGAGGGAGTCTTTAAACTCCTGGGAATGTCAGTGTGGACGTTCAATGAGGAAGTTAGGAGGAAGTTAGGGTACTTTAAAATGTATTTAAAAAGACTGCTTCATATGTGTACACTTATTTCTGGATGTTCTTTGGCAAGGTGCATATTCTAAAAGTCAAAGAACATAAGTAGCAGGGTTAGGGAGCTGGTTGGTAAAATTGTGGGGAGGCAGGTTTTGAGGAGAGGAACAGCAGAAATTGTACAAGGAGAGGTCACTGAAATATCCTCTGGGACAGATTCTGAGTGTTGTACTGTAAGGAGTGCAGGTTGATCAGGGGTGGAGAAAGCAAACACGACAGATCCTTCCCTCTGGGCTCTGCCTACACCCCAGAGCCCCACGGCAGGACTCTGTCTGGCAGATATCCAGGTTCCAGAAAACCTTTCTTTATACCATTTCAGGATAATTTTCTGCCTAAGTAGTCCCAAAACTGGCTAAAAAATAACTCCATTTGATTAGATAGATGTGAAAAAAAAGGTACATATTTGTATATTAAATGTTTGTCTACCTATTTAGAGATAACTTGGAGTGCAAAGAGCAGAACTAAGACTTTTAAATGAATGTGCTGCTGTCAAAATTCAACTTAACAACCTAACATGATCAGGGTGAAATACTGATAGAACATTCCTCCAAGCCCATAGAATGGAGAGCACGAAGAGTGAAACATATGCAAACTGTGGGCTTTGATGTCTCCATGTGGGTCCATCAATTTTAGCACATGTACTACTTTGGTGAAAGTGCTGAAACACGGGTAGTCTGCACATGTGTGGACAGGAATGATATGGGAAATCTCTATACATCATGCTCAATTTTGCTGTGGTCCTAAAACTGCTCTAAAAATTATTGTAAAACACACAAAAACTGCTAATTAAGAGATCCTTCCTGATTTTGAAAATGGAGCATTTAAGTATGGTGTGCAAAAGCAAAGAAAGATGAGGAGGTGAGAAGGAAACTTCAAAAATGACCTAATTTCCTCCAGGCTAAGGACAATAAAATCTGTACCACAAGACAGTAATCCAGTGAAACTGCAGATTACACACATGATTTATGTTTTGTTTTTCTTTTATTTGATGCTTTTGTAAATGTTCTTTCTAATCAGAGAATTATAAGCATAAGATCCAGCTTAGATATTTCCTGTACCTGCCTACGAGTAAGATGTCAGAGGCACTGCTATTAACAGTTGGCTAATAAGGAAAAGAAGGAAGAGCATAAGTGCATGTGAGCTGCTTGCCAGGTGTTTGCATCCAGGTTCCAGTGGTAGCTTCTTGCCACACTTCTCTCTTCATGTGGAATCGCTCTTGACTTGGCACAAGGCCGTGATGAGGAATCACAGCAATAACCACATTCATCCTGCTGGGATTGACAGATGACCCAAAACTACAAGTCTTGTTCTTTGTATTTTTCTTTATCACCTACCTATTGAGTGTGGCTGGGAACCTCATCATTGTCACCCTCACACTGTTGGATTCCCATCTTAAAACTCCCATGCAATTTTTTCTCTGAAATTTCTTTTCCTTAGAAGTCTTATTCACTACTGTATGCATCCCCAGATTCCTGTACACCATGATATCTGGAGATAATACAGTTACCTATAGTGCTTGTGCCAACCAGATATTTTTTGTTGTTCTCCTTGTAGCAGCAGAATTTTTTCTCCTTGCCACCACGTCCTATGACTGCTCTGTGGCCATTTGTAAGCCCCTGCATTACATGACCATCATGAACAACAGAGTCTGCACTACACTTGTTCTCTGTTGTTGATTTGAAGGCCTGTTAATCGTCCTCTCACACCTGGCTTGGGCCTCCAGCTGGAATTCTGTGACTCGAATGTGATCGATCATTTTGGCTGTGATACATCCCCTGTTTTAAAGATAACCTGCTCAGACACAGCATTAACAGAGAGAATTGCCTTGGTTTTGCTGCGCTGATGCTCACTGTCACCTTGGTATGTGTCATCCTCTCCTACACATACATCATCAAGACCATTCTCAGATTCCCTTCTGCCCAGCAAATGAAAAAAGCCTTTTTTGATGCTTTTGTAAATGTTCTTTCTAATCAGAGAATTATAAGCATAAGATCCATATTAGATATTTCCTGTAGCTGCCTCATAGTAAAATGTCAGTGGCACTGCTATTAACAATTGGCCAATAAGGAAAAGAAGGAAGTGCTTGTGAGCTGCTCCTCCCACATGGTTGTGGTTTCTATCAGCTATGGCAGCTGCATCTTCATCTACATAAAGTCTTCAGCAAAGGAAGGAGTAGCTATTAATAAAGTGGTGTCTGTGCTCACTACGTTCGTTGCCCCTCTGCTTAATCCATTCATTTATACACTTTGAAACAAACAAGTGAAAGATGCCTTCAAAGACACAGCTAAACAGATTGGATTTCTCACAAAGAAGTCAGAGACTATTCATGTTTTTTTTGACTAAGCTAAAGTAAATTTAAATATGAATAACCCATGAGCAATATTCATGTCTTTGCCAAATAAATAGTTTCTTCCTATTCTATAGATTTTTCAACATGATCTTCCCTTAAAAACATTTTCCCCTTACAATCCAAAAGCCCAAATCAAGATATTTCTGTCTCCTTCCTTCCAGTTTGTAATTTTAGAATGCTTTCTTCAATAAATGCATGTTCCAGAGACGTGAGTCCCACAGTGCTCTGTGTCATAGGAAGTAAATGCAAATAAATGAAATTTAATCTCCGGCTATATAGTCTTCTCATGATATGGAATATGTATGCCCAGAGACTATATCTCACTTGTTGGGAATACTTCAATAACTAACTTCTAATTGTTTAAGAGTGTATTAAGATTCTCTGAAAAATCTTCAAAATTGATCAAGTATATGCTCCAGAGGTCTTCCTCATTATACTACGTCCACTTTTCAAGAATGAGTACAAGGTGTTAATGCGGTAGCTTAAAAATCAGTGAAGATAACTATTTGCTTTCTTTTAAACCAATTTTTCAACACAAAAAAATGTTTTCATTGGCTTTCTGGAAGTTATGCAAATATACTGCATCCTGAAATATGATGACAACCTAAGAGAAAGAACGATAATTCCAAGTACTGCATGTCTTTTGTTGGCATTGTCTTTGAAGGTATTTAGATATAGACTCAAGGAGAACAAGCCAGAATTTAGAAGAAGGGTACCTAAATCCTTGTTTGATAAGTTTCCCAATATCCAGACCTTGATTTAAGAACAATGTTACGATGGGGGCTGGGCAGGATGGGTGGATGGGTGGAGGGAGTAAGTATATAGTGGTGGATGGTAACTAGACTTTTGGTGGTTATCACATTGTACTATATAGAGATATTGAATTACAATTTTGTAAACTTAAATGATTATAATGTTATTACCAATTTTATCTCAGTTAAAAAAGAAGATTGTTAAAGATCAGGAGGTTTGTTCAAAACCTCAAAAAAAATAATTCAAGAAGGACATTTAAGGGGCATTTGGGTGCTTAGCATTAATACTAACAAAACTCCAAACATTCTCCAGCTTTTCTTTTAGTAATTTAAGCATGCATTATTTGATGTTTTTACTTATTAGTTGGGTTGATCACTCTAGTTGAATTCTAAATCCTTAACAAAAAGTGTTTACCTATGAATCTCATTGTATTGAATGATCATAGAGAAAGTTAAAAATATTGTAAAGATTCAGATAACACCCTGTCTACTTCATGAACCAAGTGCATCTCAATAGGACCATTAATGGAAATTTAGTGGGTTAATGAAAGATAATCCTTATCTGTTTTACAGAATGAGATATTTTCCTCCTGTTCACCTACTGAGAATGAGGGAGTGCAAAAAGGTGGCATTGTGTCAGGTGTTTGACTTGGAACTACTGCATCAAATACCTGAGGTCAGTCTTTGGCTCTAGCTCATAAACATGACTCTAATATTACTGAAATTGATCAGGGCTTTTCACATTGCCCAGTTTGGACAAATGAAAATATTATTCAGGTTGTTGTGAAATTTAATTTTATGTGTAGGTTGGAGGAATTTCCAATGGAAAGGGCCCATTTTTACCCCATTCCACTTTACTTGCTCTTCTTCCTATATCCTATATTTCAGTCACTAAGTATTATCAGTTTCTTTCATGGAAAAGTTAGTGCTTACATCTCATATTCCTCTCTTAGCACTAATCTAAAATTTTATCTTACATTCAGAACTATTTTGACAATCTAATAATATTCTATTTCTAATGTCTTCTCCATATTGTTAATGAAGCAAAATATCACAATTTATATTATCCTGAAAACTACTTTAATTAGTTTACTAATTGCTTAACGTCTTCCAGAAACTTCTCATTTTTAACGTTGAAATTCATCCTGTTACCACTCAAGAGTTTCCAAAATCTGTGTTTAACCTCATTAATCCAGTTTCTGTAACTCCTTGACATTAAACTTAATCCAAAAACTAAGCTTTTCACATTAGTTACTCACTTCAAATGTCATTCATTCTTTCCTATTCAATGTCTATTTATACCCTACTCAAACAATTGCCATATTTTAGAGCCAAGCTCAAATCCATCCTCCATTTCCACCCCCTCATCCTCTTTGCCCGAAATTATTTTCTATTCCTATAAATCCCTGTAGGAATTACTGTTAATTCCACATATTTTGTCATTATTCCATATGTTTTGTACTGTTTATGTTCTATGAGTATACATATTAATTATGTCTCTATAATTCTCCAAGTGCAAATATTTTTGACAGTGGAAACATTAAAATCATTCCTGATAATAGATACTGGTTTATCACCACTACACTAGCTGTCAGTTGTAGAAACAGAATTGTAGAAACTGCATGACGTGAACTCTTTGATATGAACACTTTTTTTTAAGAAGTCTCATTTAGTTTAATAATATGTGATTTTGGATGCTTTTAATATTTATAATTTATTTCCTCACTGTGCTCCCTAACTTTTATCCAACAATTCTAATGAAACCACATTCTCCCCTCTTAATTAGATATAATCTAATTTGGTATCACCTAGACCTCAGTAAAATTATTCACATCATTTCTCCTGTTTCTATTAAAGACCTGTCATCATTCTTTCATCTATTCATTCAACAATTATTGAGTAGCTACTATGTCCCAGGTACTGTTTTATGAACAGATAGGACAAGGTATGGACTTTCTTGTAATGCACTCTCAGAAAGGAAAAAGAAGGTGCTTATATGCCAGAAGGATCTCCCAAATTCATCCCTTCCTTTGATTTTTAGAACTCTTAAATATTGGCCTTCATAGAATATAAAAATAAATACATTCATATTAATGAAGTATGTCAAATTAACAAAGAAACCAATGAAGGATCTTCCAGTGGCTAAATCTGAACAATTTGGTAACAAAATATATACAATAGAATTAGATTATAATCCAAAGTGTAAGATATCTATCTAGGTATACAAACTGATGTAAATAAATGACTAAATCAATTAATAAATTAGGGAAAGAGACATATCTATTGCAGAAGAATTCTGCATAATTTATGTAGATACTCCATCCTAAAGGAAGGGAAAGCTTTACAGTAGAGAAACGGATGAACACTCTCAGTAATCCAGGTGAATGCCAATTATGTCAGGTTCATAGTATGTATCCTTGACATGAGGTGATAAAAATGCCTCTTTACCTCTGATGGTCTTCCCAATAGCATCAGACCAATTCCAACAGTGGAACATCCTATAAAATACCTGACCAGTAACTCCTCAAAGCTGACAAGTTCTTCAAATATACGGAAAGTCTGAAAAACTGCCATGGTCAAGAGGAACCTAAGGATACATGAAAACTAGACATAATGTGGTGTCCTACTCGGGATCCTGGTATAGCAAAAAGATATTAGGTGAAAACAGGAAATCTGAATGAAGTATGGGTTTTATTTAAGAGTGTTATATCACTATTTGTCCTTTAATTATAACAAATGTCTACTAATTTAAGATATTAATAACAGAGGAAACTTGGCATGTGATGTATGGGAATCATATATCTATACTATAAATTCAGTTTTTCTGTAAATCTAACTCTACTTTAAAGAAGCAATGTCTGTTAAGAAATAAATACAATTCTCAATTTAAATGACAGCTATTTTCTCCATGCTGAGAAATATCTGTGGCTACTTAAATGATAGATGAGAAGGAAAATTTAAAGGTATCTTTTGCAGGATACTCAATGCAAGAATACCATTCAACCACATTGTTCCCTCTCTCTTGATCTTTTCCTTAGCCTGCTGACTTGTGTTTGATGTTCCCATTGCAAATTTCTTACCAGTCTCTCCGAAAAGTCTCTTAAACTTCTACGTAACTTTTGTTCTTCAAGATGGCAACAAAAGCCTTATTAGTCCCTCAGAACCAGGCCCCCTAGGGAATGTGTTGTTTGTCAGCACAATTGGTCCCAAAGTGGCTGCTCTAAAGACAGGATAAGAGCATCCAGTTTTGGTAGAAGCCAGCAGAACCTCTGCCTACATGGCTTTTATGTCTCTTGGTTATGAGGGTGGAAAACATTGTTATGTCAGGTTCTGAAGTGGGTAGACTGGATTCCCTGACAACTCTCCCTTCCCTCCAGAAGTAGTTGTAAAGTGCCTGTCACAACATAGGGAATCAGCTGCTTCTGGAATGACTGAGAGTAGCCATCAGGGCTGTTTGGCCTAATCAGTGTGATTTACCATATTTACCCACTAGCTGTAAAATATATACTGGGCTTGAGCAAGTGCTGCAGGCCTTGCACATGAAAAATATCATCTATAATATGGACCCCCAGGGACCCGATGAGTTGTTCACCATAGGAATGAGAAATCTGGTGCTCCATACAGCTCCCCCATCTCTCTTTGGGTCTCTATTGACTATTTTTGCTTCCCACATAGGGAAACCCATTATGAGGCTACTCGTACATTAGCAGATCAGGAGAGGTTGAAACAATAAGAGCCCAGAAGAAAATATGGGCTATGACTGAAAGGAGAGATGCAAAAGGCCCTGTGAAGGTCTTGGGGATGCAGATGTGGGTTGATTTGATAAAGGCCGAGGTAGTGAAAGAACCTGATGGGAAGCCCAATAGGATCTTTTTAGAACTCGGGCACCAACTAAAGCAAGAGCAGCAGTTCCAGTCACTGAGGTCCAGGACACTGGCCAAATGGGGGCATATTTACAACAGTGTAGTGCCATTTACACTAGCCCCTTAAGTGGAGAATTCCAACACTTACTGGGTCTAGTAAAATATACCAGTGGAAAACAGGAAGAGCTTGCTTTTGAGTCAGTGGTAGCAGAGAGTTCTTATCAGGAGAGAAATCCCCTATACTTGAGGATGCTTGGTATATAGATGGCTCCAGGGGAAGGCAGACCCTAAAATGGGGGGCTGTGGCTTTCCATCCTAATACTGAGACAATGTGGATGGAGGATGGAGTGGGGAAGAGCGGTCAATGGGCTGAATTGCAGGCAGTATGGCTCATGATCACCCAGGATCCCTTCATATAGGTGTCTGCACTGAGAGCTGGGCCATCTAGTTGGGCCGGATCCCATGGCTACCAACATGGTACAATGCCAACTGGATGGTTGCCGGCCCCTTTGCTGGCAAAAATTGTGGCAAGACCTATGGGCCTCTGATCAAACTAAGACTGTTTTAGTATATCATGTGACTGGCCATTTGCCTTTGGCATCCCCAGGGAATGATTAAGCAGACACATTGGCCCAGACACATTGCTGACTTGAAGGAAAGCCTGTCTCTGATACGGCCCAATGGTTACATCTGTGTTTCTTGCATGCAGGGAAAAAGACAATATGGGCTGTAGCTCATCAGTGGGGCTTGCCATTGACCTTTGAAGAAGTCAGCTAAGCCTGGAAGTGGTGCCTTGTGTGGTCAAGGAGGGACTTTTACCAAGCCTTGCAGCAACATGGGACAATAGTACAGGGGCCAATAACCCTTGTCAGGTGACAGATAGACAATATTGGGCCTCTGCCCATATCAGAAGGATATCGGTATGCCATGAGTTGTGTGGACATGGCTACTGGACTGTTGGTTGCTTTTTATGCATGTTGTGCACATCAGCAAACCACCAAGAGGGTCCTAAAGTGTCTCTTTGCAGCCTATGGCTAGCCGCAGGTGATTGAGAGTGATCAAGGCACCCACTTTACTGGACATGCGATACAAGGATGGGTGCAGCAATTTGGAATAAAGTGGAAGTTTCATGTACCATACAACCCTACCAGGGCAGGCATGCATGATAGAAAGGTACAAAAGTTTGTTGAAATCTGTCCTGAAGTCAGACACCAATAGTTTACGGATCTGGTCTGTTCTCTTATTAATAGTGCTATAGAGTTTGAATGAGAAGCCACGTAAAGGAGCTTTGAGCCCTGTGGATATGCTAATACACCTTGCTGCCTCTCCTATACAGCTGTATGAGTTAACCAATGAAGAGTTATTGGGGCCAGGATATGGCCAGCAGGGCAACATTCTGCTGCCTGCCCCTACTGCATTAAACCCTGTGGACACTTGAATGGACCTGGCCCTGTACATTTTGACACATGGACCAGTGATGGCTGGCCCTTCTAACACCTTGGGGAAAAACCTGGAAGTTGGCCTCCTGTGTATTCCTGAAGTAACAGCAGATTGGCCCCCAAAGATCACTGTAGAGTACTCAAAACATCCAGGAGCTAAGAGCATCTTTCAAGGAAGTTTTTTATCTTTGTGGCCAGTGCATGTACTTCCCATAGCCCTATATATTGACTCATCTGTAACTCCCACAGCGTGGGGATGAAAGTCTGGTATGCTGGAACAGGACAAGATCCCATTCCTCCCTCTGTTCTATCACAGGACCACTTTCTTGCATGTTTCCTACATGATGGACAAGATATGCCTAGGCTGGTGTCATTAAAACATGTATCTTATCACCCTTAAGGTTATTTTCTTCTACAGTATTTGTGGCCTGGATAAGACCCCAGGCTACAGCTGCCATGTGATGATTGCTCTGAACTCTCTACCTCTTCAGCTACTGCCTGCCAGAATGGACGGGCTTTGGATTTAATCTGCATAGGACTTTGAACCTAGCTGAATCCTCTATCTTGAGGATTATCATGATTTTATTGATATTGCTATTGTATGTCATTAGTCTGGTCATAATGCTCAAGATTTCTTACCCAGGAATCATTGCTGAAGATGGGGAACAAGTTGATTGTGAAGCAAGATTTCCTGAGGGGCGAAGGGTAAAATTGTAATATTTCTGGAATGTCTCACTTGGCTTATTGTATCTGTATATCAACAGGCGTTCCTCAGGGGTGGAGAGTTGTTCATCCCCATATCAGTGAGTAACTGGGCTACCGAGGGCTTATCTGAGCCTGAGAGGTTGTGTATAGGTCTTGCTTGCTTCTGCTGGAGCAGGAATAAGAAATGGCCCCAGACGTCAGGTTGTAAACAATGAACAGGTTTTAAACTTAATTTTTCCTTTTGATTGATTTTGGTTTTAGAGGTGTAGTTACCTTGGATTTCCTCTCCCTGGACTTACACCACTTTCTCTTAAAAATGTTCTCATACCTTATGTTACTGAGGTGAAAAATCCACTGTAGAGACTCTTTGTTTATATTTCATATATCTGTTTAACTGATTCTGGTTTTGAAAGAACAAAATTCAGTAATTCAGCAAAGTTTGTCATGCTAAAATCTGCAACAGGTACTGTTTTGAGTTCAGTGTGTAAAGGACAGTATAAGAATTTAAGATCCTTGACCTGGGGGAATTTATATTACAGTTTGTGGTAATGAAGGGGAAGGCAGGTAATTGCAGACTGTATTGATTATTAGGGAAAAAGTAATAAATACTGGATTTTGGGTAAGCTCAAGAAATTTGGTGGTCAGGGGAGAGACCTATGAATTGGTGACCTCTGAACTGGGCCCTCAGTGATGAGATGCACCCAGGAGTGTGCTGACAGAACATTCTAGACAGGAGGCTCCATCTGTGCAAAGGCCAAAGTAATGTTGCCTTGAGAATGAGAGAGAGAGCCAGATATCTTGGGTAAGGTCAAACAGAGTGGGAATTACAGGAAATGGCTAGTAGGCTATGGCACAGACATTGTTCTGGTTATAATAGGAAGCTATTGTATTTTAAAATAAGAGCAAATATTAACTAATGAGCACTAAGGAAAGGTCCCACCAGTTGCCTTGAAGAAAATAGTTGTAGAAAGGGGTCAAAATTGTAAGGAGAGATCAGTTTAGAGATAGTTGATTGGTGACTTTATCTATTGTGTTGGCACTTCTGACTTTATATTAGAGATTTATTTCAATTAGAAAAGACAGTATTTGGTGATGTCCTTGTCTGGGAGTGCAGGATAGTAAAGAGACATTTGTATCTCAAGTTTTTTTTTGAGCAACTGGCTGATGTGGCTAAAACTCAGATCAAGGGGAGGAAAGTATGGGTGGTGAATTGAAGTTTTGCTTTGTGTACATTAAATAAGCATTTGATATACAGTTATTCAGCATGACATATCTATGACTATAGCTATATGTAATTCTATTTATCTATCATCTGTGTATCTGATCATAACTAAGATATATATGGCATCTAAATTACATGATTGGTAAGGTCACCTTGGGAGAGTGTGTAGCTATGAGGGCAGGAGGGTGGATGGGATCTCTGTCATGTGAAACTTGGTTCGGAGAAGTGCCCTGAAAAGAAGAGAGCAGTGGGGTATGAATAACAACAGGAGTGAGATAGTAAAGAAATGAAGAACAAAGAGATTTTTTTGATTAGAAGCTGTTTAAATGTAATTGAGTTTGAAGAACATGAAGACTGATGAGTGATTACTCCATTTGATAGTAAGGACGTGTCTGATTCCTTTGAAAAATAAATTTTCCATATTATAGTGAGGTGGAGGCCAGAAGTAGGAATAAGACTGGAGTCAGGAGTTGCTGTTTAGCAAATATAAGTTCCAGTTATGCAAGATGAGTAGGCTCGAGAGATCTGCTGTGCAACAGAGCCCCTGCAGTCACTACCATAGTGTACACTTAGAATTTAGGAGGCTAGATCTCATATTAAGTGCTACCACAACCAAAAATCTGAAGAAGAACTTGTAAACATTAGTATTCCAATAACAATAAAAACTCTTCCATCGGGAAAAAACATCAGCTGGATGGAAAGCAAGGAAATAAAACAGACTAGATATACCACTTTAGAAAAAATTGCTGTTAGATGGAGCCAAAAACTCAGGTGGTAGACAGTCAGTAATGACAGTGTGATGGCTTTTCTTTAAGTGCAACGTTTTATTTGGAAACAATTTCTCGTTTACAGAAAACTTGCATAATTAAGAATAGTACCAAAACAAATAAATACCTACTTGCCTATATTGTTCATATTTTATTCTATTTACCTTATCATTTGCTGTTGGTCTGTCTTCATAATAGTTTTTAAGATACATTTAAGGGTAAAATGTATACATCATAGCATTTTATTGCTATATCCCTAGATTCTTCAGTATGCATATCCTATGAATGGGGACATATGCTTGAAAAAACACATTCATGTTTTCACCTTCAATAAATTTAACTCCCATACAGTAATTTTATCTAATTCACTGTCCATATTTCAATTTTGTCACTGACGAATAATACAATTTTTTCTCTCTTCTACACAGTATGTAAATGGAGTCAAATATTGCAATTCATTGCCACGATGCTTTAGTCCCCTTTATTTAGAACATTTCTAATGTCTATATGTATACATATATATATATTTTTTGAGATGTACATTTTGTGATTCATTGCTGTACTTAATAATTATGGTTCTAAATTGTCCCTTATTTTGTCAGAAGGACCTCCTTCAAGCTGGGTTCTGCGGACCCTGTGATAAGTCCCCAGTCATTATTTGAGTATTTCCTTATTTTATGGAATAACAAGATGCTGCATTCTCATTTTGTACCTTCTCTGCTCAGTCCTGGATAAGCCAAGTTTTAGAACTGGTTCACTTTAATTGTGAAAACGGACACCAATCTGGGCTTTAGGTTAGCTCAAGACACATGCTACAGTCGCTTCTCTTAACCATTATAGTGGTCTGAGGAAATATGAGTAAACATATACACACAGAATACAGCATACAAATAGACACACATTTAAACATACATGTGTGTTTATAGATGCATATGTACTTTCAGATATATATTGTAGGAAGTATGAATTCCTGCTAATACCTCCAATTCGATTCCAACCACTCAGGTTTCTTTCTCGTCTTTCCCTAATCCATATTTTATCTTCTTACTTACTACTTGGTGAAAACTCTGACAATCAGCATGTACTCGTTTGCTCAGTCCTGTAATTGATCTAAAGTAATATCAGCATAAATATTTGCTATACTGACTCATACCACTACGAAAACAGATCTACTAAAAAGACTTCAGTATTTGCTTACAATTCTTCCTGCTCTCCTTTCAGATCAAACTGAATGTTTATAGTCAGCTAATGTGTTATTTCTTCCTCTCTTTTCATGGTTTTATTGAGATATAACTAACATACAACATTTTATTATTTTTATTATTTTTAGGTATACAACATAGTGATTTGATATATGCACAAACTGTGAGGTAATGACCCCCATAAGTTTAATCAACATTCATAACCTCAAATACTTTTTTTTTACTTGTGGTGAAAACTTTATGATGTACTCTTTTAGCAACTTTCAAATATACAGTAAGTGTTGCTAACTACAGTCATCATGCTATACATTATGAGCTAGGAACTTATCTAAAAACTGGAATTTTGTAACTTTTGACCACCTAAACCATTTTTCCCATCTCCCAACCACTAGTAACCACATGTATGATCTCTGTTTCTATGAATGTGTGTGTCTGTGTGTAACATTCCACATATAAGTCAGATCAAACAATATTTGTCTTACTGAATTATTTTACTTAGCATAAAGCCTTCAAGTTCTATCCATGTTGTTGAAAATGGCAGAATTTCCTTTTTTTAATGGCTGAATATATTCCACTGTACATAAAGGCCACATTTTCTTTGTCCATTCATCTCTGAATGAACAGCATTTT
This sequence comes from Smutsia gigantea, assembly GCA_032199065.1. Lineage (NCBI taxonomy): Eukaryota > Metazoa > Chordata > Mammalia > Pholidota > Manidae > Smutsia > Smutsia gigantea. The sequence goes on from JAVSCE010021274.1 coordinate 677,254, forward strand.
TAAATTTCTTGGCTAGTGAAAATAATCCTAAATTGAACATGGGGGTGCAGATATCTTTTCGAAATTGGTATTTCTATTACTTCAGATATATATCCAGAAATGTAATTATTGCATCATATGGTAGCTGTATTTTATTTTTCTGAGAACCGTTCATACTATTTCCACAGTGGCTGCACCAATTTACATTCTCACTAAAATAGTGCATAAGGCTTCTTTTTACCACACATCCTTGCCAATACTTGTTATCTCTTATTTTGGAAATTGTGATTATAACAGGTGTCAGGTGGTGTTTCACTGTGGTTTGATTTACTGTCCACTAATGGTCAGTGATTGTAGGCTAATTTATATGTGCCCATTTGCCCTTTGTCTTCTTCATAGAAATGTTCATTCAGGCTCTATGCTGATGTTTTAATCAAATTTTTTTTCTATTGAATTGTATGAGTTTCTTATGTATTTTGCATATTAATCACTTATCAGATGTATAATTTGCACATATTTTCTCCAATTCTGTGGGTTGCTTTTTAATTAAGTTGATGGTTTCCTTTGCTGTACAGTCTTTAGTTTGACATAGTCCCATTGTTTGTTTTACTTTTGGGGACAAAAATAAAATCACTGCCCATACTGGTGCCAAGGAAATTTCTACCTATGTTTTCCTCTAGGAGTTTTAAGTTTAAGGTCTTACATTCAAGAGTTCATTTGATTTTTGAATTATTTTTTGTGTATGATATAAAATTGGGGTTGAGTTTTATTCTTTTGCATGAGGCTGACTGGTTTTCTCAACACCAGTTATTGAAGAGATTATCCTTTCCTGATTATATATTCTTGATTCCTTTATTGTAAATTAATGGACCACATATGCATGTTCTCTCTGTTCAATTTCATTTTCCTGTGTGTCTGTTTTGTGTGCCAATACCATACTGTTTGATTACTATAGATTTGTAGTTTGAAATCAGGATGTGTGATGCCTCTACTTTGTTCCTTTCTCAGGATTGTTTTCTTTACTTGAAATATTTTGTGGTCCCATACAAATTTTAGGATCTTAGATGAAAAACTTGCATTTTTATTTCTTCATTATGATGTTGCCTATGGTCTTGCCATATATGGTCTTTATCATGTTCTGATACAATTCTTCTACATACACTTTTGTTGAGTTTTTTTATTTAATCATGAAAGGGTGTTGAATTTTGTCAAATGGCTTTTCTGCCTCTATTAGATGATCATATGTTTTTTCTTTCAATGTGGCCTATTATATTGATTGATTTATATATGTTGAAACTTCCTTTCATTTAATGGATAAATTCTACTAGGCCATGCTTGTGACTTATTTAATGTGTTTTTTAATAAGGCTTACTTGTATTTTGTTGATCATTTTTTCATTTATGTTTATCAGGGATATTGGGCGATCATTTTATGCCCCAATAAAATGTACATGGTGTACTTGTAACGTCCTTGCTTGGTTTTAGTATCAAGGTAATGCTGGTTTCATTTAGTGTGAATGGAGTGTCCCCTCCTCTTCTATATCTGGAATAATTTGAGAAGGAATGCTATAAATTTATCTTCAAAAGTTTGGTAGAATTCACTACTGACTGTAAGGTCCTCAACTTTTGTTTGCTGAGATGTTTTTGATTACTGATTCAATCTCCTTACTAGCAACTTGTCTGTTTAGATATTCTAGTTCTTCATAATAGATTCATTCTTGATAGGCTGTACAATGCTAGATATTTGTCCATTTCTTCTCACTTGTATTTGTTGGCACATATTTTTTTTATATTGAGATAGAGTTGGCATGCAATCGTATATTGGTTTCAATGTACAACACAGTGGATAAACAGTTACCCATATTATTAAATCCTCCCTTACACTAGTGTGGTTACTGTCAACATAGGAAGATGTTACAGAGTCATTGACTATCTTCTCCAGTGTGTACTACTCTCCCCATGACCAACTTACACTATGATTGAAAATTTTTTGTGCCCCTTTATCACCTCACTCTCTCCACCCAGCCACCACAATCCCTCCCCCATAGTAACCACCAGTCACTTTTCATTGTCTATGAGTCTAAGGATATTTTGTTCATTTTTTTTGTTTTGCTTTTAGATACTACAAACAATTCAACTTATAATTTGTATTTCTCTACCTAGCTTCTTAATTTAGTATAATACTATCTAGGCCTATTCATGTTGTCACAAATGGAAGAATTATTTTTATAGCTGAATAATATTCCATTCTGTATACGTACCACTTCTTTTCTACCCATTCATCCATTGATGGACACATTGGTTGTTTCCATAACTTGGTTATTATAAATAATGTGGCAATAAACATACAGGCGCACTCATCTTTTTGAATATGGGATTTTGTTTTCCTTAGGTAAATTCCTAAAAGTATTTCTATTTATAGTTTTATGAGAAACCTCCATATGGCTTTCCACAGCAGTTACACCAATTTGAATTCTCAGCAACAGTTAGGAGGGTTCCCCTTTCTCCACATCCTCTCCAAAACTTGTCATTTCTTGCCTCTTGGATAGTGGCCATTCTGAATGCTGTGAGGTGACACGTCCTTGCTGTTTTGAGGTGCATATCCCTGATTATTAGCAATGTGGAGCATCTTTTCATGTGCCTGTTGGCCATCTGTATGTCTTTTTTGAAAAACTGTTCAGGTCCTCCACTCATTATTTAATCAGGTTATTTGGTTTTATGGTGATGGGTCATGGGTTCTTTATATATTTTGGTTGTAAACTCCTTATCAAATATATCATTTATGCACATATTCTCCCATATGGCAGGATGCCTTTTTCTTCTGTTAATAGTGTCCTTTGCTGTACAGAGCATTTTAGCTTGATGTAGACCCACATGTTCATTTTTTATTTACTTTCCTTTGCCTGAGGAGACATGTCCAGAAAAAAAATATTATGCTTCCTAATTAATGCTGAAGCTGAGGATATTTCTGCCTGTTTTCTTCTAAAAGCTTTCATCATACTAGGACTGCCAAATAACTCATGACTAGAGATTTTGGGTTTTATCTTACTGTTTATCTCATATACATTAAGTGTAACTGGGAATCTGACCCTAATTTCACTCATATTTGTGGAATCTCATTTGAAAACAGCTATGTATTTTTCCTTCAAAATTTTTCTTTCTTAGAAATCTTGCTCAGAACTGCCTGTGTCCCTACATACCTCTACATCATATAAAGGGGGAAAAAAGCCATCAGCATCAAAGCCTGCTTTAGTTAAATTTTCTTGGTCTTTTTTGAAACAACGGAATTTTTTCTGGTGGCTGTGATGTCCTATGACCGCTATGTAGCCATCTGCAAACCCCTGCATTACATGACCATCATGAACTGCAGATTCTGCAGGAACCTCATCCTCTGTTTCTGGATATCTGATTTACTGATTTTTCTTCCACCCCTTGGTTTGAGCCTTAATCTGGTATTCTGTTACTCTACTATTGACCATTTTGTCTGTGATGCTTCTCTAATTCTGAAGAATTCCTGCTCAGATAAATGGTTCATAGAGCAGCTGGTTATACTTTGTGCTGTGTTGACGTTAGTAATGACCCTTGTGTGTGTGGTTCTTTCTAAAATATACATATTAGGATGATTCTACGATTACCATCTGACAGGAAAAAGAAAAAAGCCTTTCCCACCTGTTCATCTCATATGATTGTGGTTTCCAACACCAATGGCAACCGTATTGTTATTTATATCAAACCATCAAATAAGGATAAAATTACCATTAATAAGGTGGTTTCACTGCTCATTTCCTCTGTTGCCCTTTTGTTGAACCCCTTCATTTATACCCTGAGAAATAAGTAAAGCAGTCTTTCCATGGTAGTCTCAAAAGATTTGCCTTTCATTCAAAGAAGAAGTAGAACTGCATACTAGGAATTCAACTTAAAATAAGTGATATGTCGTCAGAATATAGATGGAGATTGATGTCATGAGAATGACACATTGTACAGGCATGAGAGTTGAGAAGAATGTCTAAGAAAGAATGCTGAAATCCCCAGCATTACATAAACTAGCATTTCTCTGTTTCCATGTAACTTCTGATGCTTTCCATCTCTTCCTAATTTGCAATCCAAGCAACTCTTCTTGGACTAGTCATATAATCATTAGTTAGTCCTGTATGTGGAAACTATTCTGGACATGTCACTTGCTTCCTCTCCTTGCTACAGAGCCTCTTTTGATGAATTTTCCCTTTTTTAGAGAAGTTCATTGATTTTCAAGAAATAAAAAGTTTCCTTTACCTTCAATTCAGCCTTGTCAAGGCTGTCCTCATATTAAATAACATGAGAATTTGAACAAAATGAGAATATAATAATATTTCTTTCCCCTCCTTAACAATGTATTAAAATGACAAAAAGAAATTGGCAAAAGCACAGTAATAAAAGAGATTTTACAAATTACCCTTTAAAGAGTACTGAAAGGATTCATTCTCTAACTAACTTTTCAAAGAAACACTAAAGAGAAGTCACAGAACATTGCCTTAAAGTTACTGGATTGCTGCTACAAAAATGATGATCAGAGGCCCCAAGTTTCTGGAAAGGGTCCATGTGCTGAAGGGTGAGATGATCGTATGCAGCTACTTTTGGCCTAATAGGCATTTTGAGATTCATGATCCTGGTGGGTTAAAGATTTTTTCAAATTCGTCATTGTCAGTTCTCCATCAAAGGATGCAATTTCTTTCATCTCACTTTTAAGTTGGCCAGGCCTCCAACTTGTTTTGATCATGAGAGAGTTGATATGAAGTTGTTTGATTTAGACCAATTAGTCAACAATGTCTTCAGCTATAGTGGCCTTTGAAATTAACTGTCATTTTTTTTGGCATTTCACAGCATCTACTTTTGACATTTGTGCACCTCTTGTCACAAAGCCATCCAGCAATGGCTGATAATCAAAATATTTTATAGACATTACATATATCCAAGTAGTCATAACTGATACTGCTGAATGTATTTTGGAGCTAGACATTTTAAGTATGTACATTATTCCTACCCCAATATGGAACAATTCATCTTGTAAACAGAGACATAAATTTATGGTATCAAAACAAACAACACAGTGCTGTAAAGGTGTTTTCCTTATGATTTTCATAACAATATTATGTTTTCTTTAGATTGCTTTATTGTAAGAATACAATACAAGACATAAAATCACACAAAAATACAAAATATGTATTCATTGACAAATAATGTTATTGGTAAGGCTATTAGTTATCTTTTTGGGTTGTAAGAAATCATGCGTGGATTTTTGACTCAATGGTGTGCTGATGTCCCTAATCCCCATATTGTGAATGGCAGCTGCATTCCATGTATTTATAATTAAGAGGAGACAAGGGACATATAAAAACCCAAATTGACCTTAGAGCAATGAAAACAGCAACATGTGAAATAAAGAATACAATGGATGGATTTAAGTGAAAATTACACTTTTTAGAAGAAAACATTGTAAACCTGAAGGTATACTCATACAAATTTCCAAATGAAACAGAAAGAAAGAACAGCATTTTTGAAAAATGAGTTTCTGTGAGCTGTGTAACAACTCTGAATGTCCTAAAATATATGTAACGGAGTCCATTGGGGAATGGATTAAGGGTAGAAAATATATTTAGAGAAATAATGGTTGAAAATGTCCAAATTTGATTAAAGCTATAAAACCACACCAAGAGGTTAATGAACACTAAGGAAGAGAAACAAAGAAAACTCCACCGAGGCACATTACAATGAAATTTGGATCTGCAGACACAAAATAAAGAAAACCCAAAATGATAAGTATGTGTTAAATAACATTTAAATGTTTAACTTGAATGTTTAATGAAGTTAAACTAGAAACAATCACAAAAAGACATGTGAGAAATCTTTAAGTATTTGGAAAGTAAGGGACACATTTCCAAATATCACATGGGTCAAAAAATATGTCACAAGAAAATAAGAAAATTTTTTGAACAGAATAAAAATGAAAATACAGCATATTAATGTTTGCGGGATGCACCTAAAATACAACTCCGTGGAAAATTTACACCATTAAATTATCATACCGCAAATGAAGAAATATTTAAAACCCATGACATAAGCTTTCACTTTAAGAAAATCAAATCAAACACTTTGATGAAACGACAAAAGCCCTTTAAAGACACAAATTACCACAGCTTAACCAAGAAGAAGTAGATAATTTGAAGAATCCTGTCATTCTTAAAATAATGCATTTTTAAGAAACATCCCACCCCAAAATACCAGGTCTATATGGATTCACTGGTGATGCTACTGAATATTTAAGGGAGAAATAAAACCAACTCTGCACAACAACCCTCCCAGAAAACAGATTATGAGGGAATATTCATTTTATGAGGCAAGAATTACTGCTATAGCAAATCAAATAGACACTATAAGAAAAGGATATTATAGACAAATGTCCTTTATGAATATAGGTGGCAAAATCATTTGTAAATTAAAACAAACCAAATCTAGTAATAAGTGTAAGTGAAATACATTATAGCTACATACAGAAATCAGTCAGTAAATGTCACCACATTAAGATTTTAAGAATGAAAAAGCTTTTTTCTTAATGCATATATAGAAACAGCATCTGACAAAGGCAACACATTCCTTTACAAACTCTCAGAAAACTTCATATTTGGGTCCCATTTTTCTTTTACAAGAATATAACGTGGAAAGAATAAAACAGGAAAAGAGTGACTGAGTAAATCATTTATATCTAGGAAAACAGCTCTGGTTGTCAGCAGTAAATAAACATTTAAACAGGAGGAGTTCCTCACAGGCTTTAAGAGCTGAGATAGAGTGGGGTATGGTAAAAATTTGCTCCTTCAATGTGAAATTTCTCACACCTACACATAAAATTAAGTTCCACGAAATTCTGAATATTTTCATTTGTTCAGACTGGGCAAAGCGAAAAGCCACAATCAGTTTCAGTAATATTTGAGTCATGTTTATGAACTAGAGCCCAAGAGTGACCTTAGGTATTCAGTGCAGTAACTAAAACTCAAAACACCTGACACGATGTTCCCTTTTTGCACTCCCTTTTGCCAAGTAGATGAACAAGAGGAGAATATCTAATTACGTAAAAGAAATATTGAAGATTGTTTTTCATTGGCCAACTGAATTTCCATTATTGGTCCAATTGAGATTCACTTGGTTCATGAAGTGGGCAGAATATTATTTTGAATCTTTACAATATTTTTAACTTTCCCCATCATCATCCACAACAATGAGATTCATAAACAAACTCTTCTTTAGAAACCTACATTTGATTCAGTTTGGTGGGGTCGAAAAAAAAATTCCTTGGTGTGATATTTACGTATACATGCAACCATCTACAATGTGATATAGAAAACAATGTGAAGATTGAAGTAGCAGGCGCTCATCTCTCTATGGACTGTAAATCCTGTATGGTACGAAATTTCCTTAGCAATAACATTATGGGAGCCTGGAGAAGAAGATTCTTTCTAATACCTGCCATGTAAGATACCTATATTTGGACTCAGTTTAGTGGTGCAGAATAAGGCCTTGCTGGAAGTGCTATTTAAGTAATCATGCCACAATCTCCAATATGATTTCAAAAAACATATTAAACATTGCAGTAGAAAGTTGTCCTTTCTGTATGCCCTCAAAACCTCGTGTGCTGAAAAATTTCCTTAGCAATAGCATTAGGGGAAGTATCAGAAGGAGATTCCTTCTAATATGCGCAGTGTCAGCAACCTATATTTGGACTCAGTTTAGTTGAGTAGAATAAGGAATTTCCGGATGTGCTATTTTAGTAATCATGCAACCATCGCCAAAGTGATATCAAAACATAGTAAAGATTGCAGTAGAAGGCTGTCCTCACTGTATGCACTCTAAATCCCGTGTGGTACGAAATTTCCTTAGCAGTAGCATTGGGGAAAGTGGCAGAAGAAGATTCTTTGTAATATCAGCAATGTAAGAAACCTACATATGAATTCAGTACTGTTTCAGGAAATAAGGCCTTGCGGGATGCCCCATTCAAGTAATCATGCAACCATCTCCATTGTGATATGAAAAACATAGTAAAATTGGAATAGAAAGATCTCACTATATGCATTCTAAATCCAATGTGGTACGAATTTACCTTAACCATAGCATTAGGGGAAGCTGCAGAAAACGATTCTTCCTAATATGAGAAATGTAAGAAAACTACATTTGGATTCAGTGTGGTGGGGTCAAAAAAAGACTTCCTTGGTGTCATATTTACGTATTAATGCAACCATCTACAATGTGATATGGAAAACAATGTAAAGATTGAAGGAGCAGGCTGTCATCTCTCTTTGGACTCTAAATCAGTGTGGTATGAAATTTCCCTAGGAATAACATGAGGGGAGCCTGGAGAAGAAGGTTCTTTCTAATATCTGCTGTGTAAGCTACCTGCATTTGGATACAGTTTAGTTGAATAGAATAAGGCCTTGCTGTAGTGTTATTTAAGTAATCATGCAACAACCATCACCAATGTGATATCAAAAACATATAAAACATTGCAATAGAAAGTTGTCCTTTCTGTATGCACTCTAAATCCCGTGTGGTAAGAAATTTCCTTAGCAATAGCATTAGGGAAACTTCATAAGAAGATTCTTCCTAATATAAGCAGTTTAAGCAACCTACATTTGGATTCAGCTTAGTTGAGTACAATAAGTAATTTCTGGATGTGCTATCTAAGTAATCATGCAACCACCTCCAATGTGATATCGAAATAATAGTAAAGATTGCAGTAGAATGCTGTTCTCACTATATGCACTCTAAATCCCGTGTGGTACGAAATTTCCTTAACCATAGCATTAAGGGAAGCTGCAGGAGGAGATTCTTTATAATATCAGCAGTGAAAGAAATCTACATTTGGATTCAGTTTCATGGGGTCAAAAAAAGACTTCCTTGGTGTGATATTTACGTATTCATGCAACCATCCACAATGTGATATGGAAAACAATGTAGATTGAAGTAGCAGGCTGTCATCTATGTATTGACTCTGTCCCGTGTGGTACGAAATTTCCTTAACAATAGCATTAGGGGAAGCTTCATAGGAAGATTCCCTCTAATATTAGCAGTGTAAGCAACCTATATTTGGACTCAGTTTAGTTGAGTAAAATAAGGACTTTCGGATGTGCTGTTTAAGTAATCATGCAACCATCTCCAATGTGATATCGAAACATAGTAAAGATTGCAGGAGAAGGCTGTCCTCACTGTATGCACTATAAATCCTGTGTGGTATGAAATTTCCCTAGGAATAACATTAGGGGAGCCTCGAGAAGAAGGTTCTTTCTAATATCTGCCCGGTAAGCTACCTACATTTGGATTCAGTTCAGTGGAACAGAATAAGGCCCTGCTGGAAGTGCTATTTAAGTAGTCATGCTAACATCTCCAATGTGATATCAAAAACATATTAAACATTGTAGTAGAAAGTTGTCATTGCTGTATGCACTCTAAATCAGATGTGGTATGAAATTTCCTTGGCAATAGCATTAGGGGAAGCTTCATGAGAAGATTCTTTCTAATATAAGCAGTGTAAGAAATCTACATTTAGATTCAGTATAGTTTCAGTAAAATAAGGCCTTGTGCGATGCCCAATTCAAGTGATCATGCTACCATCTCCAATGTGATATGGAAACCATAGTAAAATTCCAATAGAAAGTTGTCCTCCCTGTATGCACTCTAAATCCCATTTGGTACGAAATTTCCTTAACCATAGCATTAGTGGAAGCTGCAGAAGAAGATTTTTCAAATATGAGCAATGTAAGAAACCTACATTTGGATTCAGTGTGGTGGGGTCGAAAAAAGAATTCCATGGTGTTATATTTACGTGTTAATGCAACCATCTACAATGTGATATGAAAACAATGTAAAGATTGAAGTAGAAGGCTGTCCTCACTATATGAACTCTAATTCCCGTGTTGTACGAAATTTCCTTAGCAATAGCATTAGGGAAACTTCATAAGAAGATTCTTCCTTATATAAGTAGTTTAAGCAACCTATATTTGGATTCAGCTTAGTTGAGTAGATTAAGCAATTTCTGGATGTGCTATTTAAGTAATCATGCAACCGCCTCCAATGTAGTATCGAAATCACTGTAAAGATTGCAGTAGAAGTCTGTCATCTATGTACGGACTCTAAAAACTGTGTGGTACGAAATATCCTTAGGAATAATATTAGGATAGCTGGAAAAGAAGATTCTTTTGAATATCTGCCCTGTAAGCTACATATATTTGGATTCAGTTTAGTGGAGGAGAATAAGGCCTTCATGGATGTGCTATTTAAGTAATCATGCAACCGTCTCCATTGTGATACCGAAACATAGTAAAGATTGCAGTAGAAGGCTGTCCTCATTGTATGAACTATAAATCCCATGTGGTAGGAAATTTCCTTAGGGATAAAATTACGAGAGTTTGTAGAAGAAGGTTCCTTTAATATCTACCATGTAAGCTTCATACATTTGGATTCAGTGAAATGGAATAGAATAAGGCCCTGCTAGAAGTGCTATTTAAGTAATCATGCCACCATTTTCAATGTGATATCAAAAACATATTAAACATTGCAGTAGAAAGATGTCCTTTCTGTACGCACTCTAAATCCCGTGTGGTATGAAGTTTCCTAAGGAATAACATTAGGGGAGCCTGGAGAAGAAGGTTCTTTCTAATATCTGCCGTGAAAGCTCCCTTCATTTGTATTCAGTTTAGTGGAATAGAAAAAGGCCGTGCTGGAAGTGCTACCTAAGTAATCATGGAACCATCTCGAATGTGATATCAAAAACACAGTAAACATTGCAATAGAAAGTTGTCCTTCCTGTATGCACTCTAAATATCCTGTGGTATGAAATCTCCTTAGCAGTAGCATTAGGGGAAGCTTCATAAGAAGATTCTTTCTAATAAAAGCAGTTTAAGCAACCTACATTTGGATTCAGCTTAGTTGAGTAGAATAAGGAATTTCTGGATGTGCTATTTAAGTAATTATTCAACCATCTCCAATGTGATATCGAAAAAATAGTGAAGATAGCAGTAGAAGGTTGTCCTCGCTATATGCACTCTAAATCCCATGTGGTACGAAATTTCCTTAACCATAGCATTAGGGGAAGCTGTAGAATGAGTTTCGTTCTAGTATCAGCAATGTAAGAAACCTAATTTGGATTCACGTTGGTGAGGTCGAAAAAATACTTCCTTGGTGTGATATATACGTATTCATGCAACCATCTACAATGTGATATGGAAAACAATGTAATGATAAGAAGTGGTAGGCTGTCATCACTGTATGGATTCTAAATCCCGTGTAGAACAAAATTGACTTAGGAATAATATTGGGATAGCCTGGAAAAGAAGATTTTTTTTTAAATATCTGCGATGTAATCTACACACTTTTGGATTCAGTTTAGTAGAGTAGAATAAGGCCTTCTGGATGTTCTATTTGAGTAATCATGCAACCATCTCCAACGTGATATCGAAAACATATTAAACATCGCAGGACAAAGTTGTCCTTTCTGTATGCACTCTAAAACCTGTGTGGTACGAAATTTCCTTAGCAAGAGCATTAGGGGAAGCTTCAGAAAAAGATTTCTTCTAATATGAGCAGTGTAAGCAACCTACATTTGGATTCAGTTTAGTTGAGTAAAATAAAGAATTTCCGGATGTGCTGTTTAAATAATCATGCAACCATCTGCAATGTCATATCGAAACATAGTAAAGATAGCAGTAGAAGGATGTAATCACTGTATGCCCTATAAACCCCGTGTGGTACGAAATTTCCATAGAATAACATTAGGGGAGACTGGAGAAGAAGGTTCTTTCTAATATCTGCTGTGTAAGCTACCTATATTTGGATTAAGTTCAGTGGAATAGAAAAGGGCCCTGCTGCAAGACCTTTTTAATAATCATGCAAACATGTCCAATGTGATATCAAAAACATTATAATATTGCAGTAGAAAGTTGTCCTTTCTGTATGCCCTCTAAATCATGTGTGGTACGAAATTTCCTCAGCAATAGCATTATTGGAAGCTTCAGAAGAAGATTCCTTCTAATATGATCAGTGTAAGGTACCTACAAATGGATTCAGTTTGGTGGGGTCAAAAAAGGACTTCCTTGGTGCGATATTTACATATTCATGCCACCATCTACAATGGGATATGGAAAACAATGTGAAGACTGTAGTAGCAGGCCCTCATCTCTGTATGGACTCTAAATCCCGTATGCCATGAAATTTAATTAGCAATAATATTAGGGGAGCCTGGAGAAGATTATTTCTAATATCTGGTATGTAAGATACGTATATTTAGATTCAGTTTAGTGGAGTAGAATAAGGCCTTGCTGGAAGTGTTATTTAAGTAATCATGCAACCATCTCCAGTGTGATATCGAAACACTGTAAAGATTGCAGTAGAAGGCTGTTCTCACTGTATGCATTGTATATACCGTGTGGTACGAAATTTCCTTAAGCAAACTTTAGGGGAAGCTGCAGAAGATGATTCTTTGTAATATCAGCAATGTAAAAAACCAATATTTGGATTCAGTTCAGTTTCCGTAGAATAAGAGTTGCGCGATGCCCCGTTCAAGTAATCATGCTACTATCTCCACTTTGTTATGGTAAACATAATAAACATTTCAGTGTAAAGTTGTCCTTTCTGTATGCACTCTAAATCCCATGGGGTACAAAATTTCCTTAGCAATAGCTTTACGGGAAACTTCATAAGAAGATTTTTTCTAATATAAGTAGTTTAAGCAAACTACATTTGGATTCAGCTTTTTTGAGTAGAATAAGGAAGTTCCGGATGTGCTACTTAAGTAATCATGCGACCATCTCTAATGTGATATCAAAACATAGTAAATATTGCAGTAGAAGGCTTTATTCACTGTTTGCCCTCTATATCCGGTGTGGTACGAAATTTCCTTAGCCATAGCAATGGGGAGAAGCAGCAGAAGAAGATTCTTCCTAAGATCAGCAATGTAAGAAACCTACATTTGGATTCAGTTTAGTTTCAGTAAAGTAAGGCCTTGCGTGATGCCCCAATCAAGTAATCATGTTACCATCTGCAATGTGATATGGAAAACAGTATAATTGCAATAGAAATCTGTCCTCACTGTATGCACTCTAAATCCCATGTGGTCTGAAATTTCCTTAACCTTAGCATTACGGGAAGCTGCAGAAGATGATTCTTTCTAATATCAGCAATGAAAGAACCTACATTTGGATTTGGTTTGGTGGGGTCGAAAAAGGAGTTCCTTGCTGTGATATTTATGTATTCATGCAATAATCTGCAATTTGATATGGAAAACAATGTAAAGATTGAAGTAGCAGGCTGTCATCACTGTATGGACTCTAAATCCCGTGTGGTATGAAATTTCCTTAGGAATAATATTAGGGTAGCCTGGGAAAGAAGATTCTTTATAATATCTGTCACGCAAACTACATACATTTTAATTCAGTTTATTGGAGTAGAAAAAGGCATTGCTGGATGTTCTATTTAAGTAATCATGCAACCATCTCCAATGTGATATCGAAAACATATTAAACATTGCAGTAGAAAATTGTCCTTTCTGTATGCACTCTGAAACCTGTGAGGTACGAAATTTCCTTAGCAATAGCATTAGGGGAAGCTTCAGAAGAAAGTTCCTTCTAATATGAGCAGTGTAAGTAACCTACATTTGGATTCAGTTTTGTTGAGTAAAATAAGGATTTACTGGATGTGCGATTTAAATAATAATGCAACCATCCCCAATGTCATATCGAAACATAGTAAAGATAGCAGTAGAAGGATGTAATCACTCTATGCACTATAAATCCCGTGGGGTACGAAATTTCCATAGGTATAACATTAAGGGTGACTGGAGAAGAAGGTTCTTTCTAATATCTGCCATGTAAGATACCTAAGTTTGGATTCTGTTCAGTGGAATAGTATAAGGTCCTGCTGGAAGTGCTATTTAAAAATCATGCAACCATCTCCAATGTAATATCAAAAGCATTTTAAATATTGCAGTAGAAAGTTGTCCTTTCTGTATGCCCTCTAAATCATGTCTGGTATGAAATTTCCTAGACAATAGCATAAGTGGAAGCTTCAGAAGATGATTCTTTCTAATATGAGCAGTGTAAGGAACCTACATTTGGATTCACTTTGGTGGGGTCTAAAAAGGACTTCCTTCGTGTGATATTTATGTATTCATGCAACCATCTACAATGTGATATGGAAAACAATGTGAAGACTGTAGTAGCAGGCGCTCATCTGTATGGACTGTAAATCCCGTATGGTACGAAATTTCCTTAGCAATAATATTAGGGGAGCTTGGAAAAGAAGATTCTTTCTAATATCTGCTATGTAAGATACCTATATTTAGATTCATTTTAGTGGAGTATAATAAGGCCTTGCTGGAAGTGCTATTTAAGTAATCATGCCACAATCTCCAATGAGATATCAAAAAACATATTAAACATTGCAGTAGAAAGTTGTCCTTTCTGTATGCCCTCTAAACCCCGTGTGCTGAAAAATTTCCTTAGCAATTGCATTAGGGGAAGTATCAGAAGGAGATTCCTTCTAATATGCGCAGTGTCAGCAACCTATATTTGGACTCAGTTTAGTTGAGTAGAATAAGGAATTTTCGGATGTGCTATTTTAGTATTCATGCAACCATCTCCAATGTGATATCAAAACATAGTAAAGATTGCAGTTGAAAGCTGCCCTCACTGTATGTACTCTAAATCCCCTGTGGTAGGAAATTTCCTTAGCAGTAGCATTGGAGGAAGTGGCAGAAGAAGATTCTTTGTAATATCAGCAGTGTAAAAAGCCTACATATGGATTCAGTACTGTTTCAGTAAAATAAGGCCTTGCGGGATGCCCCATTCAAGTAATCATGCAACCATCTCCATTGTGATATGAAAAACATAGTAAAATTGGAATAGAAAGATCTCACTATATGCATTCTAAATCCAATGTGGTACGAATTTACCTTAACCATAGCATTAGGGGAAGCTGCAGAAAACAATTCTTCCTAACATGAGCAATGTAAGAAACCTACATTTGGATTCAGTGTGGTGGGGTCGAAAAAAGACTTCCTTGGTGTCATATTTACGTATTCATGCAACCATCTACAATGTGATATGGAAGACAATGTAAATATTGAAGCAGCAGGCTGTCATCTCTCTTTGGACTCTAAATCCGTGTGGTATGAAATTTCCCTAAGAATAACATTAGGGGAGCCTGGAGAAGAAGGTTCTTTCTAATATCTGCTGTGTAAGCTCCTACATTTGGATACAGTTTAGTTGAATAGAATAAGGCCTTGCTGGAGTGTTATTTAAGAAATCATGCAACAACCATCACCAATGTGATATCCAAAACATATAAAACATTGCAATAGAAAGTTGTCCTTTCTGTATGCACTCTAAATCCCGTGTGGTAAGAAATTTCCTTAACAATAGCATTAGGGAAACTTCATAAAAAGATTCTTCCTAATATAAGCAGTTTAAGCAACCTACATTTGGATTCAGCTTAGTTGAGTACAATAAGTAATTTCTGGATGTGCTATCTAAGTAATCATGCAACCACCCCCAATGTGATATCGAAATCATAGTAAAGATTGCAGTAGAAGGCTGTTCTCACTATATGCACTCTAAATCCCGTGTGGTACAAAACTTACTTAACCATAGCATTACGGGAAGATGCAGAAGGAGATTCTTCTAATATCAGCAGTGAAAGAAATCTACATTTGGATACAGTTTCATGGGGTCAAAAAAAGACTTCCTTGGTGTCATATATACGTATTCATGCAACCACCTACAATGTGATATGGAAAACAATGTAGATTGAAGTAGCAGGCTGTCATCTATGTATTGACTCTAAGTCCCGTGTGGTACGAAATTTCCTTAACAATAGCTTTAGGGGAGCTTCACTGAAGACTCGTTCTAATATGAGCAGTGTAAGCAACCTATATGTGGACTCAGTTAAGTTGAGTAAAATAAGGACTTTCGGATGTGCTGTTTAAGTAATCATGCAACCATCTCCAATGTGATATCGAAACATCGTAAAGATTGCAGGACAAGGCTGTCCTCACTGTATTCACTATAAATCCTGTGTGGTATGAAATTTCCCTAGGAATAACATTAGGGGAGCCTCGAGAAGAAGGTTCTTTCTAATATCTGCCCGGTAAGCTACCTACATTTGGATTCAGTTTAGTGGAACAGAATAAGGCCCTGCTGGAAGTGCTATTTAAGTAGTCATGCTAACATCTCCAATGTGATATCAAAAACATATTAAACATTGTAGTAGAAAGTTGTCATTGCTGTATGCACTCTAAATCAGTTGTGGTACGAAATTTCCTTGGCAATAGCATTAGGGGAAGCTTCATGAGAAGATTCTTTCTAATATAAGCAGTGTAAGAAATCTACATTTGGATTCAGTATAGTTTCAGTAAAATAAGGCCTTGTGCGATGCCCAATTCAAGTGATCATGCTGCCATCTCCAATGTGATATGTAAACCATAGTAAAATTCCATTAGAAAGTTGTCCTCCCTGTATGCACTCTAAATCCCATTTGGTACGAAATTTCCTTAACCATAGCATTAGCGGAAGCTGCAGAAGAAGATTCTTTCAAATATAAGCAATGTAAGAAACCTACATTTGGATTCAGTGTGGTGGGTCGAAAAAAGACTTCCTTGGTGTTATATTTACGTGTTCATGCAACCATCTACAATGTGATATGAAAACAATGTAAAGATTGAAGTAGAAGGCTATCCTCACTATATGAACTCTAATTCCCGTGTTGTACGAAATTTCCTTAGCAATAGCATTAGGGAAACTTCATAAGAAGGTTCTGCCTAATATAAGCAGTTTAAGCAACCTATATTTGGATTCAGCTTAGTTGAGTAGAGTAAGCAATTTCTGAATGTGCTATTTAAGTAATCATGCAACCACCTCCAAAGTGGTATCGAAATCACTGTAAAGATTGCAGTAGAAGGCTGTAATCTATGTATGGACTCTAAATCCTGTGTGGTACGAAATATCCCTAGGAATAAAATTAGGATAGCTGGAAAAGAAGATTCTTACGAATATCTGCCATGTAAGCTACATATGTTTGGATTCAGTTTAGTGGCGGAGAATAAGGCCTTCATGGAAGTGCTATTTAAGTAATCATGCAACCGTCTCCATTGTGATACTGAAACATAGTAAAGATTGCAGTAGAAGGCTGTCCTCACTCTATGCACTATAAATCCCGCGTGGTACGAAATTTCCTTAGGAATAACATTACGAGAGCTTGGAGAAGAAGGTTCCTTGTAATATCTACCATGCAAGCTGCATACATTTGGATTCAGTGAAGTGGAATAGAATAAGGCCCTGCTAGAAGTGTTATTTAAGTAATCATGCCACCATCTCCAATGTGATATCAAAAACATATTAAACATTGCAGTAGGAAGATGTCCTTTCTGTACTCACTCTAAATCCCGTGTGGTACGAAATTTCCTAAGGAATAACATTAGGGGAGCCTGGAGAAGAAGGTTCTTTCTAATATCTGCCGTGAAAGCTCCCTTCATTTGTATTCAGTTTAGTGGAATAGAAAAAGGCCGTGCTGGAAGTGCTACTTAAGTAATCATGCAACCATCTCGAATGTGATATCAAAAACACATTAAACATTGCAATAGAAAGTTGTCCTTCCTGTATGCACTCTAATTCCCCTGTGGTATGAAATTTCCTTAGCAGTACCATTAGGGGAAGCTTCATAAGAAGGTTCTTTCTAATAAAAGCAGTTTAAGCAACCTACATTTGGATTCAGCTTAGTTGATTAGAATAAGGAATTTCTGGATGTGCTATTTAAATAATTATTCAACCATCTCTAATGTGATATCGAAAAAATAGTAAAGATAGCAGTAGAAGGCTGTCCTCGCTATGTGCACTCTAAATCCCATGTGGTACGTAATTTCCTTAACCATGGAATTAGGGGAAGCTGCAGAATGAGATTCTTTCTAGTATCTGCAATGTAAGAAACCTAATTTGGATTCACGTTGGTGAGGTCGAAAAAAGACTTCCTTGGTGTGATATATACGTATTCATGCAACCATCTACAGTGTGATATGGAAAACAATGTAATGATAGAAGTGGCAGGCTGTCATCTCTTTATGGACTCTAAATCCCGTGTGGAACAAAATTGACGTAGGAATAATATTAGGATAGTCTGGAAAAGATTTTTTCTAATATCTGCCATGTAAGGTACGCACATTTGGATTCAGTTTAGTAGAGTAGAATAAGGAATTCTGGATGTTCTATTTGAGTAATCAGGCAACCATCTCCAACGTGATATCGAAAACATATTAAACATCGCAGGAGAAAGTTGTCCTTTCTGTATGCACTCCAAAACCTGTGTGGTACGAAATTTCCTTAGCAAGAGCATTAGGGGAAGCTTCAGAAAAAGATTTCTTCTAATATGAGCAGTGTAAGCAACCTACATTTGGATTCAGTTTAGTTGAGTAAAATAAAGAATTTCTGGATGTGATATTTAAGTAATCATGCAACCATCTGCAATGTCATATCGAAACATAATAAAGATAGCAGTAGAAGGATGTAATCACTGTATGGGCTATAAACCCCATGTGGTACGAAATTTCCATAGGAATAACATTAGTGGAGACTGGAGAAGAAGGTTCTTTCTAATATCTGCTGTGTAAGCTCCTATATTTGGATTCAGTTCAGTGAAATAGAATAAGGCCCTGCTGCAAGTGCTTTTTAATAATCATGCAACCATGTCCAAAGTGATATCAAAAACATTTTAAATATTGAAGTAGAAAGTTGTCTTTTCTGTATGCCCTCTAAATCATGTGTGGTACCAAATTTCCTTAGCAATAGCATTATTGGAAGCTTCAGAAGAAGGTTCCTTCTAATATGAGCAGTGTAAGGAACCTACAAATGGATTCAGTTTGTTGGGGTCAAAAAAGGACTTCCTTGGTGCGATATTTACGTATTCATGCCACCATCTACAATGTGATATGGAAAACAATGTGAAGACTGTAGTAGCAGGCGCTCATCTCTGTATGGACTCTAAATCCTGTATGCCATGAAATTTAATTAGCTATAATATTAGGGGTGCCTGGAGAAGAAGGTTATTTCTAATATCTGATATGTAAGATACGTATATTTAGATTCAGTTTAGTGGAGTAGAATAAGGCCTTGCTGGAAGTGTTATTTAAGTAATCATGCAACCATCTCCAGTGTGATATCGAAACATAGTAAAGATTGCAGTAGAAGGCTGTCCTCACTGTATGCACTGTATACCCCGTGTGTACGAAATTTCCTTAAGCAAACTTTAGGGGAAGCTGCAGAAGAAGATTCTCTGTAATATCAGCAATGTAAAAAACCTATATTTGGATTCAGTTCAGTTTCCGTAGAATAAGACCTTGCGCGATGCCCCTTTCAAGTAATCATGCTACCATCTCCACTGTGGTATCGAAAACATAATAAAAATTTCAGTGGAAAGTTGTCCTTTCTGTATGCACTCTAAATCCCATGGGGTACAAAATTTCCTTAGCAATAGCATTACGGGAAGCTTCATAAGAAGATTTTTCCTAATATAAGCAGTTTAAGCAAACTACATTTGGATTCAGCTTTTTTGAGTAGAAAAAGGAAGTTCTGTATGTGCTACTTAAGTAATCATGCGACCATCTCTAATGTGATGTCAAAACACAGTAAATATTTCAGTAGAAGTCTGTCGTCACTGTTTGCCCTCTATATCCGGTGTGGTACAAAGTTTCCTCAGCTATAGCAATGGGGAGAAGCTGCAGAAGAAGATTCTTCCTATTATCAGCAATGTAAGAAACCTACATGTGTATTTAGTTTAGTTTCAGTAATGTAAGGCACTGGGTGATGCCCCATTCAAGTAATCATGCTACCATCTGCAATGTGATATGGAAAACAGCATAATTGCAATGGAAATCTGTCCTCTCTGTATGCACTCTAAATCCCATGTGGTCCGAAATTTCCTTAACCTTAGCATTACGGGAAGCTGCAGAAGATGGTTCACTCTAACATCAGCAAAGATAGAAACCTATATTTGGATTCGGTTTGGTGGGGTCGAAAAAAGACTTCCTTGCTGTGATATTTATGTATTCATGCAATAATCTACAATTTGATTTGGAAAACAATGTAAAGATTGAATTAGAAGTGTGTCATCTCTGTATGGACTCTAAATCCCGTGTGGTACGAAATTTCCTTAGGAATAATATTAGGGGAGCCTGGAAAAGAAGATTCTTTTTAATATCTGTCATGTAAACTACATACATTTTGATTCAGTTTATTGGTGTAGAAAAAGGCATGGCTGTATGTCCTATTTAAGTAATCATGCAACCATCTCCAATGTGATATCGAAAACATATTAAACATTGCAGTTGAAAATTGTCCTTTCTGTATGCACTCTAAAACCTGTGAGGTATGAAATTTCCTTAGCAATAGCATTAGGGGAAGCTTCAGAAGAAGATTCCTTCTAATATGTGCAGTGAAAGTAACCTACATTTGGATTCAGCTTTTTTGAGAAAAATAAGGATTTACTGGATGTGCTATTTAAATAATCATGCAACCATCCCCAATGTCATATCGAAACATAGTAAAGATAGAAGTAGAAGGATGTAATCACTCTATGCACTATAAATCCTGTGGGGTACAAAATTTCCATAGGAATAACATTAAGGGTGACTGGAGAAGAATGTTCTTTCTAATATCTGCCATGTAAGATACCTACATTTGGATTCTGCTCAGTGGAATAGTATAAGGTCCTGCTGGAAGTGCTATTTAAAAATCATGCAACCATCTCCAATGTAATATCAACAAACATTTTAAATATTGCAGTAGAAAGTTGTCCTTTCTGTATGCCCTCTAAATCATGTCTGGTATGAAATTTCCTTAGCAATAGCATAAGTGAAAGCTTCAGAAGAAGATTCCTTCTAATATGAGCAGTGTAAGGAACCTACATTTGGATTCACTTTGGTGGGGTCTAAAAAGGATTTCCTTCGTGTGATATTTATGTATTCATGCAACAATGTACAATGTAATATGGAAAACAATGTGAAGACTGTAGTAGCAGGCGCTCATCTGTATGGACTGTAATTCCCGTATGGTACGAAATTTCCTTAGCAATAATATTAGGGGAGCTTGGAGAAGAAGATTCTTTCTAATATCTGCCATGTAATATACCTATATTTAGATTCAGTTTAGTGGAGTAGATAAGGCCTTGCTGGAAGTGCTATTTAAGTAATCATGCAAGCATCTCCAGTGTTTTATCGGAATATAGTAAAGATTGCAGTAGAAGGCTGTCGTCACTGTATGCACTCTAAATCCCGTGTGGTAGGAAATTTCCTTAACAATAGCATTGGGGGAAGCTGCAGAAGAAGATCCTAATATCAGCAATGTAAGAAACCTCCATTTGGATTCCATTTAGTTTCAGTAAAATAAGGCCTTGCAGGATGCCCCATTCAAGTATTCATGCAACCATCACCAATGTGCTATGGAAAACCTAGTAAAGATTGCATTAGAAGGCTGTCCACAATATAGGCACTCTATACCCCGTGTGGTAAAAAATTTCCTTAGCAATGGCCTTGGGTTAGCTACAGAAGTATGTTCTTTCTAACATGAGAAATGTAAGAAAACTACATTTGGATTCAGTTTAGTTTCAGTAAAATAAGGCCTTGTGAGATGCCCCATTCAAATAATCATGCTACAATCTCCAATGTGATATGAAAAACATAGTATCATTGCAATAGAAAGCTGTTCCTCTATGCACTTTAAATCCCATGTTGTCCGAAATTTCCTTAACCATAGCATAAGGGAAGCTGCAGAAGAAGATTCTCTCTAATATCCGCAATGTAACAAACCTACATTTGGATTCAGTTTGGTGGGTTCGAGAAAAGACTTCCTTGGTGTGATATTTACATATTCATGCAACCATCTACAATGTGATATGGAAAAGAAAGTAAAGATTGAAGTAGCAGGCTGTCATCTCTGTATGGACTCTAAATCCCATATGTTCCCAAGTTTCCTTAGGAATAACATTAGTGGAGCCTGAAGAAGAAGGCTCTTTCTAATATCTGCCATGTAAGACACCTATATTTGGATTCAGTTTAGTGGAATAGAATAAGTTATTCCTGGAAGTGCTATTTACGCAATCATGCAACCATCTCCAATGTGATATCAAAAACATATTAAACATTGCAGTTGAAAGATGTTCTTTACGCACTCAAATTCCATGTGGTTCAAAATTTCCTTAGCAATAGCATTAGGGGAAGCTACAGAAGAAAATTCCTTCTAATATGCTCATTGTAAGTAACCTACATTTGAATCAGTTTAGTTGAGCAGAATAAGGAATTTGTGGATCTGCTATTGCAGTAATTATGCAACCATCTTCAATGTGATATCGAAACATAGTAAAGATTGCAGCAGAAAGCTGTCCTCACTGTATGCACTCTATACCCCGCGTGGTACAAAATTTCCTTAGCAATAACAATGGGGAGGAGCTTCAGAAGAAGATTCTTTCAAATATCAGCTATGTTGGAAACCTACATTTGGATTCAGCTCAGTTTCAGTAAAATAAGACCTTGCACGATGCCCCATTCGAGTAATCATGCTGCCATCTCCACTGCGGTATCGAAAACATAATAAATATTTCAGTAGAAAGTTGTCCTTTCTGTATGCACTCCAAATCCCCTGGGGTATGAAATTTCCTTAGCAATAGCATTAGGGAAGCTTCATAAGAAGATTCTTTCTAGTATAAGCAGTTTACGCAAACTACATTTGGATTCAGCTTTGTTGAGTAGAATAAGGAATTTCTAGATGTTCTATTTACGTAATCATGCGACCATCTCCAATGTGATATAGAAATCATAGTAAAGATTGCAGTAGAATTCTGTCCTCACTGTATGCCCTCTAAATCCCGTGTGGTACGATATTTCCTTAATCATAGGACAAGGGGAAGCTGTAGAAGAAGATTCCTTCTATTATCAGCAATGTAAGAAACCTACATTTGGATTCAGTTTATCTTCAGTAAAATAAGGCGTTCGGATACCCCATTCAAGTAATCATGCAAACATCTCCAATGCTATATCGAAAACATAGTTAAGATTGATGTAGAAGGCTCTCATCACTATATGCATTCTGAATCTCGTGTGGTAGGATATTCCCATAGCAATGGCTTAGGGGGAACTGCAGAAGAAGATTCTTTCTAATATCAGCAATGTAAGAAAACTACAGTTGGATTCAGTTTAATTTCAGAAAAATAAGGCCTTGTGCGATGACAAATTCAAGTAATCATGCAACCATCTCCAATGTGATATCAAAAACATATTAAACACTGCAGCAGAAAGATGTTTTTTACGCACTCAAATTCCATGTGGTTCAAAATTTCCTTAGCAATAGCATTAGGGGAAGCTACAGAAGAAAATTCCTTCTAATATGCTCATTGTAAGCAACCTACATTTGACTCAGTTTAGTTGAGCAGAATATGGAATTTCTGGATCTGCTATTGCAGTAATCATGCAACCATCTTCAATGTGATATCGAAACATAGTAAAGATTGCAGTAGAAGGCTGTCCTCACTGCATGCACTCTATACACCACGTGGTACAAAATTTCCTTAGCAATAACAATGGGGAGGAGCTTCAGAATAAGATTCTTTCTAATGTCAGCAATGTAGGAAATCTACATTTGGATTCTGCTCAGTTTCAGTAAAATAAGACCTTGCACGATGCCCCATTCGAATAATCATGCTGCCATCTCCACTGCGGTATCGAAAACATAATAAATATTTCAGTAGAAAGTTGTCCTTTCTGTATGCACTCTAAATCCCCTGGGGTACGAAATTTCCTTAGCAATAGCATTAGGGAAGCTTCATAAGAAGATTCTTTCTAGTATAAGCAGTTTACGCAAACTACATTTGGATTCAGCTTTGTTGAGTAGAATAAGGAATTTCTAGATGTTCTATTTACGTAATCATGCAACCATCTCCAATGTGATATAGAAATCATAGTAAAGATTGCAGTAGAATTCTATCCTCACTATATGCCCTCTAAATCCCGTGTGGTACGAAATTTCCTTAATCATAGGACAAGGGGAAGCTGTAGAAGAAGATTCCTTCTATTATCAGCAATGTAAGAAACCTACATTTGGATTCAGTTTATCTTCAGTAAAATAAGGCGTTCGGATACCCCATTCAAGTAATCATGCAAACATCTCCTATGCTATATCGAAAACATACTTAAGATTGATGTAGAAGGCTCTCATCACTATATGCATTCTGAATCTCGTGTGGTAGGATATTTCCTTAGCAATGGCTTTGGGGGAACTGCAGAAGAAGATTCTTTCTAATAACAGCAATGTAAGAAAACTACAGTTGGATTCAGTTTAATTTCAGAAAATAAGGCCTTGCGTGATGACAAATTCAAGTAATCATGCTACCATCTCCAATGTGATACGGAAAACATAGTATAATTGCAATACAAATCTGTCCTCACTGTATACAGTCTAAAACTCATGTGGTCCGAAATTTACTTAACCATACCATTACGGGAGGCTGCAGAAAATGATTCTCTCTAGTATCAGCAATGTAAGAAACCTACATATCGATTCAGTTTCGTGGGGTCTAAAAAAGACATCCTTGGTGTGATATTTAGAAGTTCCTGCAACCATCCACAATGTGATATGGGAAACAATGTAAAGATTGAAGTAGCAGGCTGTCATCTCTGTATGGACCCTAAATACCGTGTGGTACAAAATTTCCATAGGAATAACATTAGGGGAGCCTGGAGAAGAAGTCTCTTTCTAATATCTGGCATGTAAACTGCGTTCATTTGGATTCAGTTTAGCTTCAGTAAAATAAGGTGTTCCTGGATGGCCCATTCCAGTAATCATGCAACCATCTTAAATGCTATATCGAAAACATAGTAACGATTGCTGTAGAAGGCTGTCATCACTATATGCACTCTGAATCTCGTGTGGTAGGATATTTCCTAAGCAATGGCTTTGAGGGAACAGCAGAAAAAGATTCTTTCTAATATCAGTAATGTAAGAAAACTACATTTGGATTCAGTTTAATTTCACTAAATAAGGTCACTTGCGAGATGACCCATTCAAGTAATCATGCTTCCATCTCCGATGTGATGTGAAAAACATAGTATAATTGCAATAGAAAGGTGTCCTTCCTCTATCCACTTTAAATCCCATGTGGTCCGAAATACCTTAACTATAGCTTTAGGGGCAGCTTCAGAAGGAGGTTCTCTTTAATATCAGCAATGGAAGACACCTACATTTGGATTCAGCTTGGTGGGGTTGAAAAAAGCCTTCCTGGTGTGATATTTACGTGTTCATGCAACCTTCTACAATGTGATATGGAAAACAATGTGAATATTGAAGTAGCAGGCGCTCATCTCTGTATGGACTCTAAATTCCATATGGTACGAAATTTCCTTAACCATAGCATTAGTGGAAGCTGCAGAAAGTTATTCTTCTAATATCCGCAATGTAAGAAACCTACATTTGGATTCAGTTTGCTGGTGTCTAGAAAAGACATCCTTGGTGTGATATTTACGTATTCATGCAACCATCTACACTGTGATATGGAAAACAATGTGAAGATTGAAGTAGCAGGCGCTCATCTCTGTATGGACTCTAAATCCCATAAGGTACGACATTTCCTTAGTAATTATATTAGGGGAGACTGGAGAAGAAGATTCTTTCTAATATCTGCCATGTAAGATACCCTTATTTGGATTCAGTTTAGTGGAGTAGAATAAGGTCTTGCTGTAAGTGCTATTTAAGTAATCATGCAACCATTTCCAATGTGATTTTAAACACGTATTAAACATTGCAGTAGAAAGTTGTCCTTCCTGTATGCACTCTAAATCCCGTGTGGTACCAATTTCCTTATCAATAGCTTTGGGGGAATCTGCAGAAGAAGATTCTTTCTAACATCAGCAATGTAAGAAATCTCCAATTGGATTCAGTGTAGTTTCCCTAAAATAAGTATTTGCGAGATTCCCCATTCAGGTAGTCATGCAATCATCTCCAATGTCATATGGAAAACACAGTAAAATTGGAATAGAAAGCTCCCTCACTTTATGCATTCTAAATCCTATGTGGTATGAATTTATTTTAACCATAGCATTAGGGGAAGCTCCAGAAGAAGATTCTCTTTAATATCAGCAATGTAAGAAACCTACACTTGGAATCAGTTTGGTGGGGTCGAAGAAAGACTTCCTTGGTGTTATATTTACGTGTTCATGCAACCATCTACAATGTGATATGAAAACAATGTAAAGAATGAAGTAGAAGGTTGTCCTCACTATATGAACTCTAACTCCCGTGTTGCATGAAATTTCCTTAGCAATAGCATTAGGGAAACTTCATAAGAAGATTCTTCCTAATATAAGCAGTTTAAGCAACCTACATTTGGATTCAGCTTAGTTGAGTAGAGTAAGCAATTTCTGGATGTGCTATTTAAGTAATCATGCAACCACCTCCAATGTGGTATCGAAATCACTGTAAAGATTGCAGTAGAAGGCTGTCATCTATGTATGGACTCTAAATCCTGTGTGGTACAAAATATCCTTAGGAATAATATTAGGATAGCTGGAAAAGAAGATTCTTTCGAATATCCGCCATGTAAGCTACATATATTTGGATTCAGTTTAGTGGAGGAGAATAAGGCCTTCATGGATGTGCTATTTAAGTAAATATGCAACCATTTCCATTGTGATACTGAAACATAGTAAAGATTGCAGTAGAAGGATGTCCTCACTCTATGCCCTATAAATCCCGTGTGGTAGGAAATTTCCTTAGGAATAACATTACGAGAGCTTGGAGAAGAAGGTTCCTTCTAATATATACCATGTAAGCTGCATACATTTGGATTCAGTGAAGTGGAATAGAATAAGGCCCTGCTAGAAGTGTTATTTAAGTAATCATGCCACCATCTCCAATGTGATATCAAAAACATATTAAACATTGCAGTAGAAAGATGTCCTTTCTGTACGCACTCTAAATCCCGTGTGGTTCGAAATTTCCTAAGGAATAACATTAGGGGAGCCTGGAGAAGAAAGTTCTTTCTAATATCTGCCGTGAAAGCTCCCTTCATTTGTATTCAGTTTAGTGGAATAGAAAAAGGCCGTGCTGGAAGTGCTACTTAAGTAATCATGCAACCATCTCGAATGTGATATCAAAAACACATTAAACATTGCAATAGAAAGATGTCCTTCCTGTATGCACTCTAAATCCCCTGTGGTATGATATTTCCTTAGCAGTAGCATTAGGGGAAGCTTCATAAGAAGATTCTTTCTAATAAAAGCTGTTTAAGCAACCTACATTTGGATTCAGCTTAGTTGAGTAGAATAAGGAATTTCTGGATGTGCTATTTAAATAATTATTCATCCATCTCCAATGTGATATCAAAAAAATAGTAAAGATAGCAGTAGAAGGCTGTCCTCGCTATATGCACTCTAAATCCCATGTGGTACGAAATTTTCTTAACAATAGCATTAGGGGAAGCTGCAGAATGATGTTCTTTCTAGTATCAGCAACGTAAGAAACCTACTTTGGATTCACGTTGGTGAGGTCGAAAAAAGACTTCCTTGGTGTGATATTTACGTATTCATGCAACCATATACAATGTGATATGGAAAACAATGTAACGATAGAAGTGGCAGGCTGTCATCTCTTTATGGACTCTAAATCCCGTGTGGAACAAAAATGACATAGGAATAATATTAGGATAGCCTGGAAAAGAAGATTTTTTTCTAATATATGCCATGTAAGCTACACACATTTCGATTCAGTTTAGTAGAGTAGAATAAGGCCTTCTGGAAGTGCTATTTGAGTAATCATGCAACCATCTCCAATGTGATATCGAAAACATATTAAACATCGCAGTAGAAAGTTGTCCATTCTGTATGCACTCTAAAACCTGTGTGGTACGAAATTTCCTTAGCAAGAGCATTAGGGGAAACTTCAGAAGAAGATTTCCTCTAATATGAGCAGTGTAAAAACCTACATTTGGATTCAGTTTAGTTGAGTAAAGTAAAGAATTTCTGGACATGCTGTATAAGTAATCATGCAACCATCTGCAATGTCATTTTGAAACATAGTAAAGATAGCAGTAGAAGGATGTAATCCCTGTATGCCCTATAAACCCCGTGTGGTATGAAATTTCCATAGGAATAACATAAGGGGAGACTGGAGTAGAAGGTTCTTTCTAATATCTGCCGTGTAAGCTGCCTATATTTGGATTCAGTTCAGTGAAATATAGTAAGGCACTGCTGGAAGTACTTCTTAATAATCATGCAACCATGTCCAATGTGATATCAAAAACATTTTAAATATTGCAGTAGAAAGTTGTCCTTTCTGTATCCCCTCTAAATCATGTGTGGTACGAAAATTCCTTAGCAGTAGCATTAGGGGAAACTTCACAAGTAGATCCGTTCTAATATGTGCAGTGTAAGGAACTTACATTTGGAGTCAGTTTGGTGAGGTCTAAAAAGGACTTCCTTGGTGCGATATTTACGTATTCATGCAACCATCTATAATGTAATATGAAAAACAATGTGAAGACTGTAGTAGCAGGCGATCATCACTGTATGGACTCTATATCCCGTTTGGTACGAAATTTCCTTAGCAATAATATTAGGGGAGCTTGGAGAAGAAGATTCTTTCTGATATCTGCCATGTAAGATACCTATATTTAGATTCAGTTTAGTGGAGTAGAATAAGGCCTTGCTGGAAGTGCTATTTAAGTAATCATGCAGCCATTTCCAGTGTGATATCGAAACATTGTAAAGATTTCAATAGAAGGCGGTCCTCACTATATGCACTCAGAATCCTGTGTGGTATGAAATTTCCTTAACAATAGCATTGCGGGAAGCGGCAGAAGAATATTCTTTCTAATATCAACAATGAAATATGTCTCCATTTGGATTCCATTTAATTTCAGTAAAATAAGGCCTTTCGGGATGCCGCATTGAAGTATTCATGCAACCATCCCCAATGTGATATCGAAAACCTAGTAAAGATTGCGGTAGAAGGCTGTGCACAATATAGGCACTCTAAATCCCGTGTGGTAAAAAATTTCCTTCGCAATAGCTTTGGGGGAAGCTGCAGAAGTATATTCTTTCTAATATGGGCAATGTAAGAAAAATACATTTGGATTCAGTTCAGTTTCAGTAAAATAAGGCCTTGCTAGGTGCCCCATTCAAGTAATCATGCTACCATCTCCAATGTGATATGAAAAACATAGTATAATTGCAAAGAAAGCTGTCCTCCCAGCATGCACTTCAAATCCCATGTGGTCCAAAATTTCCTTAACCATAGCATTATGGGAAGCTGCAGAAAAACATTCTGTCTAATATCAGAAACGTAAGAAAAATGCATTTGGATTCAGTTTACTTTCAGTGAAGTAAGGCCTTGCACGAGGCCCCATTTAAGTAATCATGCTACCATCTCGAAGGTGATATGGAAAACATAGTATAATTGCAATAGAAATCTGTTCTAACTCTATGCACTCTAAATCCCATGTGGTCCGAAATTTCCTTAACCACAGCATTAGGGGAAGCTGCAGCAGGTGATTCTTCCTAATATCCGCAAGGTAAGAAACCTACTTTTGGATTCAGTTTGGTGGGGTCGAAAAAAGACTTATTGGTGTGATATTTACGTATTCATGCAACCATCTACAATATGATACGGAAAACAATGTAAAGATGGAAGTAGCAGGCTGTCATCTCTGTATGGACTCTAAGTCCTGTGTGGTACGAAACTTCCTTAGGAATAATATTAGGGGAGCCTGGAAAAGAAGATTCTTTCTATTATCTGCCATGTAAGCTACATACATTTTGATTCAGTTTAGTGGAGAAGGAAAAGGCCCTGCTGGATGGGCTATTTAAGTAATCATGCAACCATCTCCAATGTGATATTGAAAACATATTAAACATTGTTGAAGAAAGTTGTCCTTTCTGTATGCACTCTAAAACCTGTGTGGTAAGAAATTTTCTTAGCAATAGCATTAGAGGAAGCTTCAGAAGAATATCCCTTCTAATATGAGTAGTGTAAGCAACCTACATTTAGATTCAGTTTAGTTGAGTAGAATAAGTAATTTCGGACTGTGCTATTTCAATAATCATGCAACCATCTCCAATGTGATATCGAAACCTAGTAAAGATTGCAATAGAAACTTGTCCTCACTCTATGCACGATAAATCCCGTGTGGTACGAAATTTCCTCAGGAATAACATTAGGGTAGCCTGGAGTAGAAAGTTCTTTCTAATATCTCCCATGTAAGTTACCTACATTTGGATTCAGTTTAGTGGAATAGAGTAAGGCCCGGCAGGAAGTGCTGTTTAAGTAACCATGCAACGATCTCCTATGTGATATCCAAAACATAGTAAACATTGCAGTAGAAGGCTGTCCTCACTATGTGCACTCTCAATCCCGGGTGGTACGAAATTTTCTTAGCAATAGCTTCGGCGGAAGATGCAGAAGAAGAATCTTTCTAATATCAGTAATGTAAGAAACCTACATTTGGATTCAGTTTATAGGGTTCGAAAAAATACTTCCTTTGTGTGATATTTACGTGTTCATGCAAGAAACTACAATGTGATATCGAAAACATAGTCAGAATGGCAGTAGAAGGCTGTCCTCACTATTTGCACTCTATATCCCGTGTGGTACGAAACATCCTTAATGATAGCACTAGGGGAAGCTGCATGAGCAGATTCTTTCTAATATCTGCAATGTAGGAAATCTACATTCTGATTCAGTTTGGTGTGGTAGAAAAAAGATTTCCTTGGTGTAATATTTAAGTATTCATGCAAACGTCTCCACTGTGATAGCAAATCATAGTAAAGATTGCAGTAGAAGGCTGTCCTCACTGTTTGCACTCTAAATCCGTGTTGTATGAAATTTCCTTAGCAAGAGTATTGGGGAAGCTGCAGAAGAAGATTCTTTCTAATAATAGCAATGTAAGAAACCTCCTATTAGATTCCATATAGTTCCAGTAAAATAAGGCATTGCGGGGTGCCCCATTCAAGTATTCATGCAAACATCTCCAATGTGATATCGAAAACAGAGTAAAGATTGCAGTACAAGGCTGATCTCAATTAATGCACTCTAATTCCTGTGTGTTACGAAATATCCTTAGCAATAGCTTTCGGGGAAGCTGTCGAAGAAGATTCTTTCTTATATCAGCGATGTAAGAAACCTACATTATGGTTCAGTTTAATTTCAGTAAAATAAGGCCTTGCGAAATGCCCCATTCAAGTAATCATGCAACCATCTCCCATGTGATATTGAACACATAGTAAAGATTGCAGTAGAAGGATGTCATCACTATATGCACTCTAAATCCCGTGTGGTAGAGAAATTTATTTAGGAATAATATTAGGGGAGCCTGGAGAAGAAGATCCCTTCTAATATATGCCATGTAAATTACCCACATTTGGATTCAGTTTATTGGAATAGAATAAGGCCATGCTGGAAGTGCTATTTAAGTAATCATGGATCCATCTCCAATGTGATATCGAAAACATACTAAAGATTGCAGTAGAAGGCTGTCCTGAATATATGCACTCTAATTCCTGTGTGGTACGAAATTTCCTTAGGAATAGCTTCCGGGGAAGGTGCCGAAGTTTCTTTCTAATATAAGCAACGTAAGCAACCTACAATTATATTCAGCTTAATTGAGCAGAATAAGCAATTTCTGCATATGCTATTTAAGTAATCATGCAACCATCTCCAATGTGATATCGAAAACATAGTAAAGATTTCAGTAGGAGGTTGTCCTCACTATATGCCCTCTAAATCCCGTGGGGTACGAAATACCCGAAAGCATAGCATTAGGGGAAGCTGCAGAAGGAGATTCTTTCTAATATCAGCAAAGTAAGAACCGTACATTTTTATTCAACTTGGTGAGGTCGAAAAAAGACTTCCTTGGTGTGTTATTTATGCGTTCATCCAACCATCTACAAGGTGATACTGAAAATAATGTAAAGATTGAAGAAGCAGGCTGTCATCTCTGTATGTAACTAAATCCCGTGTGGTATGAAATTACCTTAGGAATAACATTAGGGGAGCCTGGAGAAGAAGATTCTTTCTAATATAAGCAGTGTAAGCAACCAACATTTGGATTCAGCTTGGTTGAGTAGAATAAGGAATTTCTGGATGGGCAAATTCAGTATTCATGAAACCATCTCCAATGTGATATTGAAAACATAGTAAAGATTGCAGTAGAAGCTGTCTTCAATATATGCACTCTAAATATCTTGTGGTACGAAATTTGCTTAACCATAGCTTTAGGGGAAGCTGCAGAAAGAGTTTAT
The DNA here is from genome assembly GCA_032199065.1 of Smutsia gigantea. NCBI lineage: Eukaryota > Metazoa > Chordata > Mammalia > Pholidota > Manidae > Smutsia > Smutsia gigantea. The sequence continues at coordinate 709,570 of JAVSCE010021274.1, forward strand.
TTCCAATATCAGCAATGTAAGAAACCCACATTTAGATTCAGATTAGTGGGGTCGAAAAAAGACTTCCTTGTTGTGATATTTACATATTCATGCCACCATCTACAATGTGATATGGAAAACAAGGTGAAGATTGAAGTAGCAGGCTGTCATCTCTGTATGAACTCTAAATCAATTGTGGTACGAAATTTCCTTAGGAATAAAATTAGGATAGCCAGGAGAAGAAGATTCTTTCTAATATCTGCCATGTAAGATCCCTACATTTGGATTCAGTTTAGTGGAGTAGAATAAGGACTTACTGGATGTGCTATTTAAGGAATCATGCAACCATCTCCAATGTGATATCAAAAACACATTAAAAATTGCAGTATAAAATTGTCCTTTCTGTATGCACTCTAAATCCCTTGTGGTACGAAATTTCCTTAGCCATAGCATTAGGGGAAGTTTCAGAAGATTCCTTCTAAAAGGAGCATTGTAAACAACCTACATTTGGAATCAGTTTAGTTGAGTATAGTAAGGAATTTCTGGATGTGCTATTTACATAATCATGCAACCATCTCCAATGTGATATCAAAACATAGTAAATATTGCAGCAGAATGCTGTCCTCACTGTATGCATATTAAATCTTGTGTGGTACGAAATTTCCCTAGCAATAGCTTTCGGGAATATGCAGAAGAAGGTTCTTTATAACATCAGCAATGGAAGAAACCTACATATGGATTCAGTTTTGTGGGGTCGAAAAATGACTTCCCTGGTGTGATATTTATGTATTCACGCAAACATCTACAATGTGATATGTGAAACAATGTGAAGATTGAAGTAGCAGGGGCCCATCACTGTATGGGTATAAATCCTGTACGGTAAGAAATTTCCTTAGGAATAATATAACGGGAGCCTGGAGAAGAAGATTCTTTCTAATATATGCCATGTAAGATACCTATATTTGGATTCAGTTTAGTGGAGTAGAATAAGGCCTTGCTGGAAGTGCTATTTAAGTAATCATGAACCATCTCCAATGTGATATCAAGAACATATTAAATATTGCAGTAGAAAGTTGTCCTTTCCTTATGCACTCTAATTTTCGTGTGGTAAGAAATTTCCTTAGCAGTAGCATTAGGGGAAGCCTGAGAAGAAGATTCCTTCTAATATGTGCAGTGTAAGCAATCTACATTTGAACTCAGGTTAGTTGAGTAGAATAAGCAATTTCTGGATGTGGTATTTAAGTAATCCTACAACCATCTCCAATGCGATATCGAAACATTGTAAAGATTGCAGTAGAAGGCTGTCCTCACTTTATGCATTCTAAACTCCGTGTGGTACAAATTTCCTAAGCAATAGCATTGTGGGTGGCTGCAGGAGAAGATTCTTTCTAATATCAGCAATGTAAGAAATCTATATTTGGATTCAGTTTCGTGGGGTCGACAAAAGTCTTCCTTGGTGTTATATTTATGTGTTCATGCAAACATCTACAATGTGATGCAGAAAACAATGTAAAGATAGAAGTAGCAGGCTGTCATCTCTGTATGAACTCTACACTCCGTGTGGTACGTAATTTTATTAGGAATGATATTAGCGGAGACTGGAGAAGAAGATTCTAATATCTGCAATGTAAGATACGTACATATTGATTCAGTTTAGTGGAGTAGAATAAGGCCTTGCTGGATGTTCTATGGTAGTAATCATGCAACCATCTCCAATGTAATATCAAAAACATATTAAACATTGCTCAAGAAAGTTGTCCTTTCCGTATGCACTCTAAATCCCCTGTGGTACGAAATTTCCTTAGCCATAGCATTGGGGGAAGCTGCAGAAGAAGATTCTTTCTAATATCAGCAATGTAAGAAACCTCCATTTGGATTTGATTTACTTTCAGAAAATAAGGTATTGCGGGTGCTCCATTCAAGTATTCATGCTACCATCTCCAATGTGATATCGAAAACAAAGAAAAGATTGCAGTTCAAGTCTGTCCTCAATATATGCACTATAAATCCCGTGTGGTACGAAATTTCCTTAGCAAGAGCTTTGGGGGAAGCTGCAGAAGATGTCTTTTTCTAACACCAGCAATGTAAGAAACCTACATTTGGATTCAGTTTAGTTTCAGTAAAAAAAGGCCTTGCTTGATGCCCGGCTCAAGTAATCATGCTACCATCTCCAATGTGATATTGAAAACATAGTAAACATTGCAGTGGGAAGTTTCCTTTCTGTATGCACTCTAAATCCCGTGTGGTACGAAATTTCCTGAGCAATAGCATTACGGGGAGCTTCATAAGAAGTTTCTTTCTCACATAAGCAGTTTAAGGAACCTACATTTGGATTCACGTTACTTGCATAGATAAGTAATTTCTGGATGTGCTATTTAGGTAATCATGTGACCGTGTCCAATGTAATAACGAAAACATAGTATACTTTGCAGTATAAAGTTGTACTCACTATGGGTCCACTATATTCCGTGTGGTACGAAATTTCCTTAACCATAGCATTAAGAGAAGCTGCAGAAGGAGATTCTTTCTAATATCAGAAATGTAAGAAACCTGCATTTGGATTCATTTTGTTGGCACCGAAAAAAGACATTCCTGGTGTGATATTTACGTTTTCATGTAACCATCTACAATGTGATATGTAAAAAATGTAAAGATTAAAGTAGCAGGCTGTCATCTCTGTATGGACTCTAAATACCGTGTGGTACAAAATTTCCGTAGGAATAACATTAGGGGAGACTGGAGAAAAAGTCTCTTTCTAATATATGCCGTGTAACCTACGTACATTTTGATTCAGTTTAGTGGAATAGAATAAGGCCTTGCTGGAAGTGCTCTTTAAGTAATCATTCAATCATCTCCAATGTGATATCAAAAACATATTAAACATTGCAGTAGAAAATTGTCCTTTCTGTATGATCTCTCAATCCAATGTGGTACAAAATTTCCTTAGCAATAGCATTAGGGGAAGCTTCAGAAGATTATTCCTTCTAATATGAGCAGTGTAAGCAACCTAAATTTGGATTCAGTTTAGTTGAGTAGAAAAAGCAATTTTTGGATGTGGTATTTAAGTACTCATGCAACCATCTCCAATGTGATATCGAAACACAGTCAAGATTGCAGTAGAAAGCTGTCCACATTCTATGCACTCTAAATCCTGGGCGGTACGAAATTTCCTTAGCAATACCATTTGGGGAAGCTGCAGAAGAAGATTCTTTCTAATATCAGCAATGGAAGAAACCTAGGTTTGTACTCCATTTAATTTCACTGAAATAAGGCCTTGTGGGATGCCCCATTCAAGTAATCATGCCACGATCTCCAATGTGATATCAAAAACATAGTAAAGATTGCAGTAGAAGGCTGTAATCTCTATATGCCCTCTACATCCCTGTGGTACGAAATTTCCTTAACCATAGCAGTAGGCGAAACTGCAGAAGAAGATTCTTTCTAGTATCACCAATGTAAGAAACCTGCATTTCAATTCAGTTTGGTGTTGTCGAAAAAGACTTCCTTGGTATGATATTTACGTGTTATGTAACCATTTACAATGGGATATGGAAAAAAATGTAAATATTGAAGTAGGGTGCTGTCATCTCTTTATGGTCTCTAAAACCCATGTGGTACAAAATTTCCTTAGGAATAACAGCAGGGGAGCATGGAGAAGAAAATTCTATCGAATATCCGCAGTGTTAGGTACCTCTATTTCAATTCTGTGTAGTGGAGTAGTATTAGGCCTTGCTGGATATGATATTTAAGTTATCATTAAACCATCTCCAATATGATTTCGTAAACAGTAAACATTGCTGAAGAAAGTTGTCCTTTTGTATGCCCTCGAAATCATGTGTGGTATGAAATTTCCTCAGCAATAGCATTAGGGGAAACTTCATAAGAAGGGTCTTTCTAATATAAGCACTACAAGCAACCTACATTTGAATTCAGGTTACCTGAGTAGAATACGGAATTTCTGGATGTGCTATTTAAGTAATCATGCAGCCATCTCCAATGTGATACCAAAAACATAGTAAAGATTGCAGTAGAAGGCTCTCCTCACTATATGCTCTCTAAATCCCGTGTGGTATGAAATTTCCTTAGCAGTACCATTAGGGGAAGCTTCAGAAGAAGATTTGTTCTAATATGCGCAGTGTAAGCAAACCTACATTTGGACTCAGTTTAGTTGAGTAGAATAAGAAATCTCTGGATGTCCTATTTAAGTAAACATGCAGCCATCTTCATATGTGATATCAAAACAGAAAATATTGCAGTAGAAGCTGTCGTGACTATATGCACTCTATATCCCGTGTATTACGAAATTTCCTTAACAAGAGCATTGGGTGAAGCTGCAGATGTTTCTTTTCAATATCAGCAATGTAGGAAACCTCTGACTGGATTCCTTTTAGTTCCTGTAAAATAAGGAATTGTGAGGTACCAAATTCAAGTATTCATGCAACCATCTCCAATATGTTATGGAAAACATAGTAAAGATTGCAGCAGAAGGCTGTCCTCAATATATGCACTCTAATTCCCTTGTGGTACGGAATTTCCTTTGCAATAGCTTTGGGGGAAGCTGCAGAAGAAGATTCTTTCCAATATAAGCAAGGTAAGAAACCCACATTTGGATTTTGATTAGTTTCAGTAAAATAAAACCTTGCGTGATGCCCCATTCAAATAATCATGCTATCATCTCCAACGTGATATGGGAAACACAGTAAACGTTGCAGTAGAAAGTTGTCCTTTAGTTATGCGCTCTAAATCCCATGTGGTACGAAATTTCCTTTGCCATAGCATTGGGGGAAGCTTCATAAGAAGATTCTTTCCAATAAAAGCAGTTTAAGCAACATACATTAGGATTCAGCTTAGTTGAGTAGAATAAGGAATTTCTGGATGTGCTATTTAAGTGATCATGCGACCATCTCCAATGTGATATCGAAAACATAGTAAAGGTAACAGTAGGAGGTTGTTCTCACTATATGCCCTTTAAATCCCTTGGGGTACGAAATTTCCTTAACCATAGCATTAGGCGAAGCTGCAGAAGGAGATTCTTTCTAATATCAGCAAAGTAAGAACCCTACATTTTCATTCAGTTTGGTGGGGTCGAAAAAAGACTTCCTTGGTGTGTGTTATTTATGTATTCATGCAACCATCTACAAGGTGATACGGAAAACAATGTAAAGATGGAAGTAGCAGGCTGCAATCTCTGTATCTACCTAACTCCCACGTGGTACGAAATTACCTTAGGAATAACATTAGGGGAGCGTGGAGAGGAAGATTCTTTCTAATATAAGCAGTGTAAGCAACCTACATTTGGATTCAGCTTAGCTGAGTAGAATAAGAAATTTCTGGATGTTCTATTTCAGTATTCATGAAACCATCTCCAATGTGATATCAAAAACATAGTAAAGATTGCAGTAGAAGCTGTGTTCAATATATGGAACTCTAAATCCCATGTGGTACGTAATTTCCTTAGCAAAAGCATTGGGGAACCTGAAGAAGATTCTTTCTAATATCAGCAATGTAAGAACACTACATTTGGACTCATTTTGGTGGGGATGAAAAAAGACTTCCTTGGTGTGATATTTACGTATTCATGCAACCATCTACAATGTGATGTGGAAAACAATGTAAAGATTGAAGTAGCAGGCTTTCATCTCTGTATGGACTCTATCTCCCGTGTGGGATGAAATTTCATTAAGAATAATATTAGGGGAGCCTGGAGAAGAAGGTTCTTTCTATTAACTGCCGTGTGAGATACCTATATTTGGACTCAGCTTTGTGCAGTAGAATAAGGCCTTGCTGAAAGTGCTATTTAAGTAATCATGCAACCATGTCCAATGTTATATCAAAAACATACTAAACATTGCAGTAGAAAGTTGTCCTTTCTGTATGCACAATAAATCCCGTGTGGTACGAAATTTCCTTAACAATAAAATTAGCGAGACTGGAGAAGAAAGTTCTTTCTAATATCTGCCATGTAATTTACCTACATTTGGGTTCAGATTAGTGGAATTGAATAAGGCCGTGCTGGAAGTGCTATTTAAGTAATCATGCAACCATCTCCTATACGATATCAAAAATATATTAAACATTGTAGTAGAAGGCTGTCCTCACTATGTGCACGCTCAATCCTGGGTGGTAGGAAATTTCCTTAACAATAGCTTTGGGAGAGATGCAGAAGAAGGATCTTTCTAATATCAGCAGTGTAAGAAACCTACATTTGGATTCAATTTGGTGGAGTCGAAAAAAGATTTCCTTGGTGTAATGTTTATGTATCCATGCAACCATCTCCTTTGTGATATCAAAACATCGTAAAGATTCCAGTAGAAAGCTGTCCACACAGTAGGCACTCTAAATCCCCTGTGGTACGAAATTTCCTAAAAAATAGCATTAGGGGAAACTTCATAAGAAGATCCTTGCTACTATGAGGAGTTTAAGAAACCTATAGTTGCATTCAGCTTAGTTGAGTGGAATAAGGAATTTCTCGATGTGCTGTTTAAGTAATCATGCAACCATCTCCAATGTGATATTGAAAACATAGTAAAGATTGCAATTGAAGGCTGTCCTCACTACAAGAACTCTAAATCCGTGTGGTACAAAATTTCTTAGTAATGGTTTTGGGAGAACTGCAGAAGACGGTTCTTTCTAATATGAGCAATGTAAAAAACCTACATTTGGATTCAGTTTAGTTTGAGTAATATAAGGCCTTGCACTATGCCCGATTCAAGTAATCATGCTACCATCTCCATTGTGATATGGAAAACAAAGTAAAATTGCAATAGGAACCTGTTGTCACTGTATGCACTAGAAAATCCCATGTGGTCCGAAATTTCCTTATCCGTAGTATTAGTGGAAACTATAGAAGAAGATTCTTTCTACTATCATCAATGTAAGAGACCTACATTTTGATTCAGTCTTTTTCAGTAAAATACGGGCTTGCGGATGCCCCATTCAAGTATTCATGCAACCATCTCCAATGTGATATCGAAAACATAGTAAAGATTGCAGTAGTAGGCTGTCCTCACTATATGCACTCTAAATCCCATGTGGTTTGAAGTTTCCTTAACCATAGCATTCCGGGAAGCTGCAGAAGGAGGTTCGTTCTAATATCAGCAATGTAAGAAACCTACATTTGGATTCAGAATGGCGGGGTAGAAAAAAGACTTCCTTGGTGATATATAAAAATGTTCATGCAAAAATCTTCAATATGATATGGAAAACAAAGTAAACATTGAAGTAACAGGCAGTCATCTCTGTATGGATTGTAACGCCCATGTGGGACGAAATTTCATTAAGAATAATATTAGGGGAGCCTTTAGAAGAAGGTTCTTTCTAATATCTGCCATGTGAGATACCTATATTTGGATTCAGTTTAGTGGAGAAGAATAAGACCTTGCTGGATGTGCTATTGAAGTAATCATGCTAACATCCGCAATGTGATATCAAAAACATATTAAACATTGCTGTAGAAAGTAGTCATTTGTATACGCACTCTAAATTCCGTGTGGTATGAAATTTCCTTAGAAATAGCTTTAGGGGAAGCTTCAGAAGAAGATTATTTCTAATATTAGCAGTGTAAGTAACCTACATTTGCATTCAGTTTAGTTTCAGTAAAATAAGGCCTTGTGTTATGCCCCATTCAAGTAATCATGCCACCATCTCCAATGTGATATGGAAAACAAAGTAAAATTGCAATAGAAAGCTGTCCTCCATATATGCACTCCAAAACTCATGAGGTCTGAAATTTCCTTAACCATAGCATTAGGGGAAGCTGCAGAAGAAGATTCTTTCTAATATGAGCAATGTAAGAAATCTACATGTGGATTCAAATAGGTGATGTCGAAAAAAGACTTGCTTGGTGTGATATTTAGGTGCTCACGCAACCATGTACAATGTGATATAGAAAACAATGTAAAGATTGTAGTAGCAGGCTGTCATCTCTGTATGGACTCTAAATCCCGTGTGCTGTGTAATTTCATTAGGAATAATATTAGGGGAGACTGTGCAAGAAGATTCTTTCTAATATCTGCATTGCAAGACACCTACATGTGGATTCAGGTTTGTGGGGTAGAATAAGGCCTTGCTGGATGTGCTATTGTAGTAATCATGCAACCAACCCCAATGAAATATCGAAAACATATTAAACATTGCAGTAGAAAGTTGTCATTTCTGTATAAACTCTAAACCCAGTGTGGAACGAAATTTCCTTAGCAATAGCATTGGGGGAAGCTGAAGAAGATTCTTTCTAATATCAGCAATGTAGGAAACCTCTAATTGGATAGAATTTATTTCAAAAAAGAAGGCCTTGCGTGTGCTCCATTGAAGTATTCATGCAACCATCTCCACTGGGATATCGAAAACATAGTAAAGACTGCAGTGGAAGACTGTCCTCAATATATGCACTATAAATATCTTGTGGAGTGAAATTTCCTTTGCAATAGCTTTAGGGGTAGCTGCAGAAGTCTCTTTCTAATATCAGCAATGTAAGAAACCTATATTTTGATTCAGTTTAGTTTCCGTAAAATAAGGCCTTTCTTGAGGCCCCATTCAAGTAATCATGCTACCATCTCCAATGTGATATTGAAAACATAGTAAACATTGCAGTAGAAAGTTGTCCTTTCTTGATGCACTGTATACCCCGTGTGGTACGAAGTTTCCTCAGCAATAGCATTAGGGGAAGCTTCATAAGAAGATTCTTTCTCATTTAAGCAGTTTAAGCAAGGTACATTTGGATACAGGTTATTTGAGTAGAATAAAGAATTTCTGGATGTGCTATTTAAGTAATCATGCAACCATCTCCAATGAGTTGTTAAAAACATATTAAACATTGCAGTAGAAAATTTACCTTTCTGTATGCACTCTAAATCCCATGTGGTACGAAATTTCCTTAGCAATAACATTAGGAAAAGCTTCAGAAGAAGATTCCTTCTAATATGCCCAGTGCAGGAAAACTATATTGGATTCAGCTTAGATGAGTAGAATGTGGAATTTCTAGATGTGCTATTTAAGTAATCATGCAAACATCTCCAATGTGATATCGAAACATGGTAAAGATTGTAGTAGAAGGCTGTCCTCACTGCATGCACTCTAAATCTCGTGTGGTACGAAATTACCTTAGGAATAATATTAGGGGAGCCTTGAGAAAAAGAATCTTTCTAATATCTGCCATGCAAGATAATTACATTTTATTCAGTTTAGTGGAGTAGAATAAACCCTTGCTGGTTGTGCTATTTACGTAATCACCCAACTATCTAAAATGTGATTATCGAAAACATATTAAACATTGAGCAGAAAGTTCTCTTTTCTGTATGCACTCTAAATCCCGTGTGGTGCGAAAATTCTTTAATAATAGCTTTAGGGCAAGCATCAGAAGAAGATTCCTTCTAAATTGACCAGTGTAAGCAACCTACATTTGGACTCAGTTTAGTTGTGTGGAATAAGGAATTTCTGGATGTGCAATTTAAGTAATCATGCAACCATTTGCAATGTGATATCGAAACATAGTAAAGATTGCAGTAGAAGGCAGTCCTCACTGTATGCACTGTATATCCCGTGTGGTACGAAATTTCCTGACCAGTAGCATTGTGAGAAGCTGCTGAAGAATAATCTTTCTAATATTACCAATGTAAGAAACCTATATTTGGATTCAGTTTTCTGGGGTGCAAAAAAGATTGCCTTGGTGTGATATTTACGAGCTTATGCCACCATCTCCAATGTGATTAACGAAAACGTATTAAACATTGCAGTAGTAAATTGTCCTTCCTGAATGCACTCTAAATCCCGTGTGGTATGAAATTCCCATAGCAATAGCATGAGGGGAAGATTCAGAAGAAAATTCCTTCTAATATCAGCAATGTAAGAAACCTACATTTTGATTCATTTAAGTTTCAGTAAAATAAGGCCTTGTGGGATGTCCAATTCAAGTAATCAAGCAACCATCACAAATGTGATATCAACAACATAGTAAAGATGGAAGTAGAATGCTGTCCTCACTATATGCACTCTAAAACCCATGTGGTACGAAATTTCCTTAACGATAGCATTACAGGAAGCTGCAGAAGAAGAATCTTTCTAATACCAGCAATATAAGAAATCTGCATATTAATTCAGTAATGTGGGGTCGAAAATAGACTTTCTTGCTGTGATGTTTACGTGTTCATACAACCATCTACAATGTGATATGGAAAACAATGTAAAGATTGTAGTAGCAGGCTGTCATCTCTGTATGGACTCTAAATCGCGTGTGGTAAGAAATTTCCTTAGGAAAAATATAAGGGGAAAATGGAGAAGAAGATATTTCTAATATCTGCCATGTAAGATACATATATTTGGATTCAGGTTAGTGGGGTAGAATAAGACTTTGTTGGACATGCTATCTAATCAATCATGCAACCATCTACAAGGTGATATCAAAAAATAGTGTAGATTGCAGTAGAAAGCTGTCCTCATTCTATGCACTGTGAACCCCGTGCCGTCAGAAATTTCCTTAGCAATAGCATTGGAGGAAGCTGCAGAGGAAGTTTCTTTCTAATATCATCAATGTTAGAAACCTGCATTGGAATTCAGGTTAGTTTTAGTAAAATAAGGCCTTGTGTGACGCTCCATTCAAGTTATCATGCTACCATCTCTAATGTGATACGGAGAACATAGTAAAATTCCAATAGAAGGCTGTCCTCCATGTATGCACTCTAAATTCAATGTGGTATGAAATTTCCTTAACCATAGCATTAGGGGAAGCTGCAGAAGAAGAATCTTTCTAATACCAACAATGTAAGAAACATTCATTTGGATTCAGTTTGGTGGGATCGAAAAAAGACTTCCTTCCTGTGATATTTATGTGTTCATGCAACCATCTACAATGTGATATGGAAAATAATGTAAAGATTGAAGTAGTATGCTGTCATCTCTGTATGGACTCTAAATCCTGTGGGGAACGAAATTTTCTTAGGAATAACAATAGGGGAGCCTGGAGATGAATATTTCTTCCAATATCTGCCGTGTAATTTACATATGTTTGGATTCAATTTTGTCGAATAGTATTAGACCTTGCTGGAGTTGATATTCAAGTAATCATGAAAACATCTCCAATGTGATTTCGAAAACAGTAAACAGTGCAGGAAATGTTGTCCTTTTTGTATGCACTCGAAATCCCTTGCGGAACGAAATTTCCTTATCAATAGCATTAGGGGAAGCTTCATAAGGAGAGTCTATCTGATATAAGCAGTGTAAGCAACCTGCATTTGGACTGTGCTTAGTTAAGCAGAATAAGGAATTTCTGGATGTGCTATTTATGTAATCACTGAACCATTTCCAATGTGATATCGAAACATAGAAAAAGATTGCAGTAGAAGGCTGTCCTCATTCCATGCACTGTAAATTCGTGTGGTACCAAATTTCCTTAGAAAAAGCATTGGGGGAAGCTGCAAAAGAAGGTTTTTTCTAATATCAGCAATGTAAGAAACCTACATTTGAATTCAGTTTGAAGGGGTCGAAAAAAGAGTTCCTTGTGATATTTACGTGTTCATGCAACCATCTACAATGTGACATGGAAAACAATGTAAAGATAGAAGTAGCATGCTGTCATTACTGTATGGACTCTAAATCCCGTATGGCACGAATTTTCCATAACAATAGCATTAGGGGAAGCTTCAGAAGAAGATTCCTTGTAATATGAGCAGTGTAAGCCACTTACATTGTGATTGCAGATTAGTTGAGTAGAATAAAGAATTTCTGGATGTGCTATTTAAGTAATCATGGACTATTAACATTGTGATATCGAAACATAGTAAAGATTGCAGTAGAAGGCTGTCCTCACTCTATGCACTGAAATCCCGTGTGGTACGAAATTTCCTTAGGAATAAATATTACGGGAATCTGGAGAAGAAAATTCTTTCTAATATCTGCTGTGCAAGTTACCTATATTTGGATTCAGTTAGTGAAGTTGTATTAGGCCTTCCTGGAGGTGATATTTAAGTAAACATGAAACAATCTCAATGTGATTTTGAATACAGTTAACATGGCATTAGAAAGTTATCCTTTCTGCATGCACACTAAATCCCGTGTGGTACGAAATTTCCTTAATGATAGCATTACGGGAAGCTGCGGAAGAAGATTCATTCTAATATCAGCAGTGTAAGAAACCTACATTTGGGTTCATTTTCGTTTCAGTAAAATAAGGCCTTGCGTTATGCCCCCTTCAAGTAATCATGCAACCATCTCCAATGTGATATCAAAAACAAATTAAAATGGCAGTAGAAGGCTCTCCTCACTATGTGCACTCTAAATACCGTGTGGTACGAAATTTCCTGAGCAATAGCTTTGGGGGAAACTGCAGAAGAAGATTCTTTCTAATATCATCAATATAAGAAACCTACATTCCAATTCACTTTAGTTACAGTAAAATAAGGCCTTGCACAATGCCCAATTCAAGTAATCATGCTACCATCTCCAATGTGATCTAGAAAACATAGTAAAGATTGACGTAGCAGTCTGTCATATCTGTATAGACTCTAAATCCCGGGTGGTACGAAATTTAATTAGGAATAATATTAGGGCAGCCTGGACAAGAAGATTATTTCTAATATCTGCCATGCAAGATACCTACATTTGGATTCAGTTTCGTGGACTAGAATTAGGCCTTGATGGAGTTGATATTTAAGTAATCATGAAACCTTCTCCAATGTGATTTTGAAAACATTAAACATTGCAGTAGAAATTTGTCCTTTCTTTATGTACTCTAAATCCCGTATGGTACGAAAATTCCTTAGCAATAGCATTAGGGCAAGCATCAGAAGAAGATTCCTTCTAATATGAGCAGTGTAAGCAACCTACACATGGATTCAGTTTAGTTCGGTAGAATAAGGAATTTCTGGATGTACTTTTTAAGTAATCATGCACCTATTTTAAATGTGATATCGAAATATAGTAAAGATTGCAGAGGAAGTCTGTCCTCAATCTATGCACTGTAAATCCCGTGTGGTACGAAATTTCCTTATGAATAATATTAGGGCAGCCTGGAGAGAAGATTCTTTCTAATATCTGCCAAGTAAGATGCCTACATTTGGATTCAGTTTGGTGGAGAAGAATAAAGCCTTTTTGGATATTCTATTTAACTTATCATGCAAAAATCTCCAATGTGATTATCGAAAACATATTAACATTCAGTAGAAGTTGTCCTTTCTATATGCAGTCTAATTCCCGTGTGGTACGAAAATTCCTTAGCAATAGCATTACGGCAAGCATGAGAAGAAGATTCCTTCTAATATGAGCAGCGGAAGCAACCTACACTTGGATTCATTTTAGTTGGGTAGAATAAGGAATTTCCGGATGTGCTATTTAAGTAATCATGCAACCATCTCCAATGTGATATCGAAACATAGTAAGGATTGCAGTAGAAGGCTGTCCTCACTCTATGAACTCTAAATCCTGTGTGGTCCAAAATTTCCTTAGGAATAGCATTGGAGGAAGCTGCAGAAGAAGATTCTTTGTAATATCAGCAATGTTGGAAACCTACATTTGGATTCATTTTAGTTTCAGTAAAATAATGCCTTGCGGGATGTCCCGTTCAAGTAATTATGCTACCATCTCCAATGTGATATGGAAAACTGTAAAATTGCAATAGAAAGCTGTCCTCCATATACGCAATCTAAATCCCATGTGGTACGAAATTTCCTTAACCGTAGAATTAGGGGAAGCTGCAGAAGGAGAATCTTTCTAATACCAGCAATGTAAGAAACCTGCATGTGGATTCACTTTGCTGGGATCGAAAAAAGACTTCCTTGCTGTGTTATTTAAATGTTCATGCAACTATCTACTATGTGATACCTAAAATTATGTAAGGATTGATGAAGGAGGCTGTCATGTCTGTATGGACTCTAAATCCCGTGTGGTATGAAATTTCCTTAAGAATAACATTAGGGGAGCCTGGAGAAGAAAATTCTTTCCAATATCCGGTTGGGTAAGATACCTATATTTTCATTCAGTTTATTGGAGTTGTTTTAGGCCTTTCTCGAGGTGATATTTAAGTAATCATGAAACCATCTCAATGTGATTTCAAAAGCAGTATACATTGCAGTAGAAAGCTGTCCTTTCTGCATGCACATAAATCCTGTGCAGCAAGAGTTTTCCTTAGCAATAGCATTAGGGGAAGCTTCATAAAAAGATTCTTTCTAATATCTGCCATATAGGATACCTACATTTGGATTTAGATTAGTGCAATAGAATAAGGCCTTGCTGGATATGCTATTTAAGTAATCATTCATCCATCTCCAATGTGATATCGAAAATGTACTAAACATTGCAGTAGAAAGTGGTCCTTTGTGTATGCACACTAAATCCCGAGTGGTACGAAATTTCCTTAGCAATAGCATAGGAGGAAGCTGCAAAAGAAGATTCTTTTTAATATCAGCAATGTTAGAAACCTAGATTTGAATTCAATTTAGTTTCACTAAAGTAATGCCTTGCGGGATGTCCCATGAAAGTAATCATGCAACCATCTCCAATGTGATATCGATAACATAGTAAAGATGGCAGTAGAAGGCTGTACTCACTATACGCTCTCTAAATCGCGTGTGGTAAGAAATTTCCTTAGGAATAATATCAGGGGAGCCTGGAGAAGAATGCTCTTTCTAATATCTGCCATGTAAAATACCTACATTTGGATTCAGTTTAGTGGAGTAGAATAAGACCTTGCTGGAAGTGCTACTTAAGTAATCATGAAACCATCTGCAATGTGATTTCGAATACTCTAAACATTGCAGTGGAACGTTGTCCTTTCTGTATGCACTCTAAATACCGTGCGGTAAGAAATTTCCTAAGGAATAACAATAGGGGAGCCTGGAGAAGAAAATTCTTTCTAATATATGCTGGTAAACTTACCTATATTTGGAATCAGTTTAGTGGAGTAGTATTAGGCCTTGCTGGGGGTGATATTTAAGTAATCATTAAACCATCTACAATGTGATTACGAAAAGGGTAAACATTGTATTAGAAAGTTGTCCTTTCTGTATGCACTCTAAATACCGTGAGGAACGAAACTTCCTTATCAATAGCATTAGGTGAAACTTCATATGGAGATTCTATCTTATATAAGCAGTGTAAGCAACCTACATTTAAATTGAGCTTAGTTAAGCAGAATAAGGAATTTCTGGATGTGCTGTTTAAGTAATCATGCAACCATTTCCAATGTGATATCGAAGCATAGAAAAAGATTGAAGTAGAAGGCTGTCCTCATTCGATGCACTGTAAATTCGTGTGTTACGAAATTTCCTTAGCAATCGCATTGGGGGAAGCTGCAGAAGAAGATTCTTTCTAACATCAGCAATGTAGTAAACATCCAATTGGATAGCATTTATTTCAAAAATTAAGGCCTTGCGTGTGCTCCATTGAAGTATCCATGCAACCATCTCCACTGTGATATCGAAAACATAGTAAAGACTGCAGTAGTAGACTGTCCTCAATATATGCACTATAAATACCTTGTGGAGTGAAATTTCGTTGGCAATAGCTTTAGGGGAAACTGCAGAAGTCTCTTTCTAATATCAGCAATGTGAGAAACCTACATTTTGATTCAGTTTAGTTTCCGCAAAGTAAGGTCTTTCTTGATGCCCCATTCAAGTAATCATGCTACCATCTCCAATGTGATATCGAAAACATAGTAAACATTGCAGTAGAAAGTTGTCCTTTCTTTATGTACTCTAAATCCCGTGTGGTATGACATTTCCTCAGCAATAGCATTAGGGGAAGCTTCATGAGAAGATTCTTTCTCATATAAGCATTTTAAGCAAGATACATTTGGATTCAGGTTAGTTGAGTAGAATAAAGAATTTCTGGATGTGCTATTTAAGTAATCATGCAACCATCTCCAATGTGTTATTAAAAACATATTAAATATTGCAGTAGAAAATTTACCTTTCTGTATGCACTCTAAATCCCATGTGGTACGAAATTTCCATAGAAATAGCATTAGGAGAAGCTTCAGAAGAAGATTCTTTCTAATATGTGCGGTGTAGGAAAAAAATATTTGGGTTCAGCTTAGATGAGTAGAATATGGAATTTCTAGATGTGCTATTTAAGTAATCATGCAACCATCTCCAATATGATATCAAAGCATAGTAAAGATTGTAGTAGAAGGCTGTCCTCCCTGCATGCACTCTAAATCTCGTGTGGTACGAAATTACCTTAGGAATAATATTAGTGGAGCCTTGAGGAGAAGATTCTTTGTAATATCTGCCATGCAAGATAATTATATTTGGATTCAGTTTAGTGCAGTAGAATACGGCCTTGCTGGTTGTGCTATTTACGTAATCACCGAACCATCTAAAATGTGATTATCGAAAACATATTAAACATTGAGCAGAAAGTTCTCTTTTCTCTAAGCACTCTAAATCCCGTGTGGTGCGAAAATTCTTTAACAATAGCTTTAGGCAAGCATCAGAAGAAGATTCTTTTTAATATGAGCAGTGTGAGCAACCTACATTTGGACTCAGATTATTTGAGTGGAATAAGGAATTTCTGGATGTGCAATTTAAGTAATCATGCAACCATTTGCAATGTGATATCGAAACATAGTAAAGATTGCAGTAGAAAGCAGTCCTCACTGTATGCATTGTAAATACCATGTGGTACAAATTTCCTGACCAGTAGTATTGGGGGAAGCTGCAGAAGAATAATCTTTCTAATATTACCAATGTAAGAAACCTACATTTGGATTCAGTTTTCTGGGGTGCAAAAAAGATTGCCTTGGTGTGATATTTACGAGCTTATGCCACCATCTCCAATGTGATTATCGAAAACGTATTAAACATTGCAGTAGAAAATTGTCCTTCCTGAATGCACTCTATATCCCGTGTGGTATGAAATTTCCATAGCAATAGCATGAGGGGAAGATTCAGAAGAAGATTCCTTCAAATATCAGCAATGTAAGAAACCTACATTTTGATTCAGTTTAGTTTCAGTAAAATAAGGAATTGTGGGATGTCCCATTCAAGTAATCAAGCAACCATCACAAATGTGATATCAACAACGTAGTAAAGATGGAAGTAGAATGCTGTCCTCACTATATGCACTCTAAAACCCATGTGGTACGAAATTTCCTAAACGATAGCATTAGAGGAAGCTGCAGAAGAAGAATCTTTCTAATACCAGCAATGTAAGAAATCTGCATTTTGATTCAGTAATGTGGGGTCGAAAATAGACTTCCTTGCTGTGATGTTTACGTGTTCATACAACCATCTACAATGTGATATGGAAAATAATGTAAAGATTGTAGTAGCAGGCTGTCATCTCTGTATGGATTCTAAATACCGTGTGGTAGGAAATTTCTTTAGGAAAAATATAAGGGGAACCAGGAGAAGAAGATATTTCTAATATCTGCCAGGTGAGATACATATATTTGGATTCAGGTTAGTGGAGTAGAATAAGGCCTTGTTGGATATGCTATTTAATTAATCATTCAACCATCTACAAGGTGATATCGAAACATAGTAAAGATTGCAGTAGAAGGCTGTCCTCACTCTATGCACTGAAATCCCGCGTGGTACGAAATTTCCTTAGGAATAATATTAGAGGAGTCTGAAGAAGAAAATTCTTTCTAATATCTGCTGTGTAAGTTACGTATATTTGGATTCAGGTTAGTGGAGTTGTATTAGGCCTTCTTGGAGGTGATATTTAAGTAAACATGAAACCATTTCAATGTGGTTTTGAATACAGTAAACATGGCATTAGAAATTTATTCTTTCTGTATGCACACTAAATCCTATGTGGTACGAAATGTCCTTAGTGATAGCATTCTGGGAGGCTGCAGAAAAAGATTCTTTCTAATATCAGCAGTGTAAGAAACGTATATTTGGTTTCAGTTTCGTTTCAGTAAAATAAGGCCTTGCGTTATGCCCCCTTCAAGTAATCATCCAACCATCTCCAATGTGATATCGAAAACAAATTAAAAATGGCAGTAGAAGGCTCTCCTCACTATGTGCACTCTAAATTCCGTGTGGTACGAAATTTCCTGAGCCATAGCTTTGGGGGAAACTGCAGAAGAAGATTCTTTCTAATATCATCAATGTAAGAACCCTACATTCGAATTCAGTTTAGTTACAGTAAAATAAGGCCTTGCGCAATGCCCAATTCAAGTAATCATGCTACCATCTCCAATGTGATCTAGAAAACATAGTAAAGATTGACGTAGCAGTCTGTCATATCTGTATGGACTCTAAATCCCAGGTGGTACGAAATTTAATAAAGAATAATATTAGGGCAGCCTGGAGAAGAAGATTATATCTAATATCTGCCATGCAAGATACCTACATTTGGATTCATTTTTGTGGACTAGTATTAGGCCTTGTTGGAGTTGATATTTAAGTAATCATGAAACCTTCTCCAATGTGATTTTGAAAACATTAAACATTGCAGTAGAAATTTGTCCTTTCTTTATGCACTCTAAATCCCGTACGATACGAAAATTCCTTAGCAATAGCATTAGGGCAAGCATCAGAAGAAGATTCCTTCTAATATGAGCAGTGTAAGCAACCTACACATGGATTCAGTTTAGTTCGGTAGAATAAGGAATTTCTGGATGTACTTTCTAAGTAATCATGCACCTATTTTAAATGTGATATCGAAATATAGTAAAGATTGCAGAAGAATTCTGTCCTCAATCTTTGCACTGTTAATCCCGTGTTGTACGAAATTTCCTTATCAATAGCATTGGGGGAAGATGCAGATGAAGGTTCTTTCTAATAACAGCAATGTAAGAAACCTCCATTTAGATTCAGTATAGTTTCAGTAAAATAAGGCCTTGCATTATACCCCTTCACGGAAACACGCAACCATCTTCAATGTGATATCAAAAAGAAATTAAAAATGGCAGGTGAAGGCTGTCCTCACTATATGCATATAAATCACGTGTGGTACGAAATTTCCTGAGCAATAGCTTTGTGGGAAGCTGCAGAAGAATATTCTTTCTAATATCATCAATGTAAGAAACATACATTCGAATTCAGATTAGTTACAGTAAAATAAGGCATTGCGCCATGTCGATTCAAGTAATCATGCTGCCATCTCCAATGTGATATGGAAAACACAGTAAAGATTGACGTAGCAGTCTGTCATATCCGTATGGACTCTAAATCCAGTGTGGTACGAAATTTCCTTAGGAATAATATTAGGGCAGCCTGGAGAAGAAGATTCTTTCTAATATCTGCCAAGGAAGATACCTACATTTGGATTCAGTCTGGTGGAGTAGAATACGGCCTTGTTGGATGTGCTATTTAACTAATCATGCAAAAATCTCCAATGTGATTATCGAAAACATGTTAACATTCAGTAGAAGTCCTTTCTGTATGCAGTCTAATTCCCGTGTGGTACGAAAATTCCATAGAAATAGCATTAGGGCAAGGATGAGAAGAAGATTCCTTCTAATATGAGCAGTGGAAGCAACCTACACTTGGATTCAGTTTAGTTGGGTAGAATAAAGAATTTCCGGATGTGCTATTTAAGTAATCATGCAACCTTCTCCAATGTGATATCGAAACATATTAAAGATTGCAGTAGAAGGCTGTCCACACTCTATTCACTCTAAATCCCGTGTGGTCCGAAATTTCCTTAGGAATAGCTTTGGAGGAAGCTGCAGAAGATTCTTTCTAATATCAGCAATGTTAGAAACCTACATTTGGATTCATTTTAGTTTCAGTAAAATAAGGCCTGGCGGAATGTCCCATTCAAGAAATTATGCTACCATCTCCAATGTGATTTGGAAAACTGTAATATTGCAATAGAAAGCTGTCCTGCATGTGTGCAATCTAAATCCCATGTGGTACGAAATTTCCTTAACCATAGCATTAGGGGAAGCTGCAGAAGAAGAATCTTTCTAATACCAGTAATGTAAGAAACCTGCATTTGGATTCACATTGCTGGGGTCGAAAAAAGACTTCCTTGCTGTGTTATTTAAATGTTCATGCAAATATTTACAATGTGATATGGAAAACTATGTAAATATTGAAGAAGGCTGTCATCTCTGTATGGACGCTAAATACCGTGTGGTATGAAATTTCCTTAGGAATAACATTAGGGGAGCCTGGAGAAGAAAATTCTTTCCAATATCCGGCCAGGTAAGATACCTATATTTTCATTCAGTTTAGTGGAGTTGTGCTAGGCCTTGCTCGAGGTGATATTTAAGTAATCATGAAACCATCTCAATGTGATTTCAAAAACAGTAAACATTGCAGTAGAAAGCTATCCTTTCTGTATGCACATAAATCCCGTGTGGCAAGAATTTTCCTTAGCAATAGCATTAGGGGAAGCATCATAAGAAGATTCTTTCTAATATCTGCCATGTAAGATACCTACATTTGCTTTTAGATTAGTGCAATAGAATAAGGCCTTGCTGGATATGCTATTTAAGTAATCATTCAACCATCTCCAATGTGATATCGAAAACATACTAAACATTGCAGTAGAAAGTGGTCCTTTGTGTATGCACTCTAATTCCCGTGTGGTACGAAATTTCCTTAGCAATAGCATTGGAGAAAGCTGCAAAAGAAGATTCTTTTTAATATCAGCAATGTTAGAAACCTACATTTGAATTCAATTTAGTTTCACTAAAATAATGCCTTGTGGGAAGTCCCATGAAAGTAATCATGCAACCATCTCCAATGTGATATCGACAACATAGTAAAGATGGCAGTAGTAGGCTGTCCTCACTATATGCTCTCTAAATTGCGTCTCGTAAGTAATTTCCTCTGGAATAATATGAGGGGAGCCTGGAGAACAATGTTCTTTCTAATATCTGCCATGTAAAATACCTACATTTTGATACAGTTTAGTGGAGTAGAATAAGGCCTTGCTGGAAGTGCTATTTAAGTAATCATGAAATCATCTCCAATGTGATTTCGAAAACTCTAAACACTGCAGTGGAAAGTTGCCCTTTCTGTATGCACTCTAAATCCCGTGTGGTAAGAAATTTCCTAAGGAATAACAATAGGGGAGCCTGGAGAAGAAAATTCTTTCTAATATATGCTGGTAAAGTTACCTATATTTTAAATTGGTTTAGTGGAGTAGTATTAGGCCTTGCTGGGGGTGATATTTAAGTAATCATTAAACCATCTCCAATGTGATTACAAAAAGGGTAAACATTGCAGTACAAAGTTGTCTTTTCTGTATGCACTCTAAACACGTCAGGAACGAAACTTCCTTATCAATAGCATTAGGTGAAGCTTCATATGGAGATTCTATCTTATATAAGCAGTGTAACAACCTACATTTGCACTGAGCTTAGTTAAGCAGAATAAGGAATTTCTGTATGTGCTATTTAAGTAATCATGCAACCATTTCCAATGTGATATCGAAAGATAGAAAAAGATTAAAGTAGAAGGCTGTCCTCATTCTATGCATTGATAATTCGTGTAGTACGAAATGTCCTTAGCAAAAGCATTGGGGGAAGCTGCAAGAGAAGATTTTTTCTAATATCAGCAATGTAAGAAACCTACATTTGGATTCAGTTTGGAAGGGTCGAAAAAACACTTCGTTGTTGTGATGTTTACGTGTTCATGCAACCATTTACAATGTGATATGGAAAACAATGTAGAGATTGAAGTAGCATGCTGTCATTACTGTATGGACTTTAAATCCCGTATGGCATGAATTTTCCATAGCAGTAGCATTAGGGGAAGCTTCAGAAGAAGATTCCTTCTAATATGAGCAGTGTAAGCAACCTACATTTAGATTCAGTTTAGTAGAGTAGAATAAGTAATTTTGGATGTGCTACTTAAGTAATCATGGACTATTTCCAATGTGATATCGGAACATAGTAAAATTGCAGTAGAAGGCTGTCCTCACACTATGCAGTGTAAATCCCGGGTCGTACGAAATTTCCCTATCAATAGCAATGCGGGAAGATGCAGAAGAAGGTTCTTTCTAATATCAGCAATGTGAGAAACCTATAGTTGGATTCAGCATGGAAGGGTCGAAAAAAGACTTCCTTCTTGTGATATTTACGTGATCATGCAACCATTCAAAATGTGATATGGAAAACAGTGTAAAGATTGAAGTACAATGTAGTCATCTCTGTACGGGCTCTAAATACCGTGCGGTACAAAAATTCCTTAGGAATAACCTTAGGGGAGCCTGGAGAAGGTTCATTCTAATACCTGCCGTGTAAGATACCGATATTTGGATTCAGTTTAGTGGAGTAGAATAAGGCCTTGTGGATGTGCTATTGAAGTAGTCATGCAACTATCTCCAATGTGATATCGAAAACCTATTAAACATTGCAGTAGAAAGTTGTCCTTCCTGTATGCACTCTAAATCCCGTGTGGTACCATATTTCCTTAGCAATAGCATTGGGAAGCTTCAGAAGAAGATTCCTTCTAGTATGAGCAGTGTAAGCAACCTACGTTTGGACTCAATTTAGTTGAGTAGAATAAGGTATCTCTGGATGTGCTATTTAAGTAATCATGCTACCATCTCCAATGTGATATGGAAAACTAGTATAATTGCAACAGAAATGTGTCCTCTCTGTATGCCCTCTAAATCACATGTGGTCTGAAATTTCCTTAACCATAGCATTAGGGGAAGCTGCAGAAGAAGGTTCTCTGTAATATCAGCAATGTAGGAAACCTACCTTTGGATTCAGTTCAGTTTCAGTAAAATAAGACTTTGCGTGATGCCCCATTCAAGTAATCATGCTACCATTTTGAATGTGTTTCAAAAACATAGTAAACATTGCAGTAGAGAGTTGTTATTTCTGTATGCACTCTAAATCCCGTGTGGTACGAAATTTCCTTAGCAATAGCCTTAGAGGAAGCTTCATAGGAAATTCTTTCTAATATAACAAGTTTAAGAACCTACATTTGGATTCAGCTTAGTTGAGTAGAATAAGGAATTTCTGGATCTGGTATTTAACTACTCATGCAAGCATCTCCAATGTGATATCTAAATCCTAGGAAAGATTGCAGGAGACGGACGTCCACACTATATTCACTCTAAATCCAGTGTTGTATCAAATTTCCTTAGGAATAATATTAGGGAAGCCTGAAAAGAAGATTCTATGTAATATCTGCCATGTAAGATACAAAATTTTGATTTCAGTTTAGAGGAGTAGAATAAGGTCTTGCTGGAAGCTCTATTTAAGTAATAATGCAACCATCTCCAATCTGATTTTAAAAACATATTATACATTGCAGTAGAAAGTTGTCCTTTCTGTATGCACCCTAAATCCCGTGTGGTACGAAATATCCTTAGCAATATCTTTGGGGGAAAATGCAGAAGAAATTTCTTTCTAATATCAACAAGGAAAGAAACCTACATTTGGATCAGTTTAGTTTCAGTAAAATAATGCCTAGCGCGATTCCCCATTCAAGTAATCATGCTACCATTTTCAATGTGATATCAAAAACATAGTAAACTTTGGAGTAGAGTGTTGTCCTTTCTCTAAGCACTCTAAATCCCGTGTTTTATGAAATTTCTTTAGCAAGAGCATTAGCGGAAGCTATATAAGATGATACATTTAATATAAGCAGTGTAAGCAACCTACATTTGGATTCAGCTTAGTTGAGAAGAATAAGGAATTTCTGAATGTGATATTTAAGTAATAATGTAACCATTTCACTGTGATATTGAAACATAGTAAAGAATGCAGCAAAAAGCGGTCCTCACAGTATGCATTCTCAATCCCGTGTGGTACGAAATTTCCTTAGCAATAGCATTAGGGGAAGCTTCAGAAGATTTCTTCTAATATGAGCGGTGTAAGCAACCTACATTTGGATTCAGTTTAGCTGAGTTGAAAAAGGAATTTCTGGAGGTGCTACTTAAGTAATCATTCCACCATCTCCAATGTGATATCAGAAGATAGTAAAGATTACAGTAGAAGGCTGTCACCACTCTATGAACTTTAAATACCGTGTGGTAGGAAATTTCCATGGCAATAGCATTGGGGGAAGCTGCAGGAGAAGATTATTTGTAATATCAATAATATAGTGAACCTACATTTGGATTCAGTTTCGTTTCAGTAAAATAATGCCTTGCGGGATGCCCCATTCAAGTAATCATACAACCATTTCCAATGTGATAGGAAAAACACAGTAAAATTGGACTAGAAAGCTCTCCTCACTTTATGCATTCTAAATCCAAAGTGGTATGAATTTACCTTAACCATAGCATTAGGTGAAGCTGCAGAAGAAGATTTTCTTTAATATCAGCAATGTAGGAAACCTACATTTGGATTCAGTTTGGTGGGGTCGAAAAAGACTTCCTTGGTTTTATATTTATGTGTTCATGCAACCATCTACAATGTGATGTGAAAACAATGTAAAGATTGAAGTAGAAGGCTGTCCTCACTATATGAACTCTATTTCCCGTGTGGTACGAAAATTCAATAGCAATAGCATTAGGGAAACTTCATAAGAAGATTCTTCCTAATATAAGCAGTTTAAGCAACCTACATTTGGATTCAGCTTAGTTTAGTAGAGTAAGCAATTTCTGGATGTGCTATTTAAGCAATCATGCAACCACCTCCAATGTGGTATCGAAATCACTGTAAAGATTGCAGTAGAAGGCTGTTATCAGTGTATGGACTCTAAATCCTGGGTGGTACGAAATATCCTCAGGAATAATATTAGGATAGCTGGAAAAGAAGATTCTTTCGAATATCCGCCATGTAAGCGACATATATTTGGAATCAGTTTAGTGGAGTAGAATAGGTCTTCATGGATGTGCTATTTAAGTAATCATGGAACCATCTCCAATGTGATATCGAAAACATATTAAACATTGCAGTAGAAAGTTGTCCTTCCTGTATGCGCTCTAAAACCTGTGTCGTACGAAATTTCCTTAGCAAGAGCATTAGGGGAAGTTTCAGAAGAAGATTTCTTCTAATATGAGCAGTGTAAGCACCCTACATTTGGATTCAGTTTAGTTGAGTAAAAAAAAAGAATATCTGGATGTGCTATTTAAGTAATCATGCAACCATCTGCAATGTCATATCGAAACATAGTAAAGATAGCAGTAGAAGGATGTAATCACTGTATGCACTATAAATCCATTGTGGTACGAAATTTCCACAGGAATAACATTAGGGGAGACTGGAGATGAAGGTTCTGTCTAATATCTGCCATGTAAGCTACCTACATTAGGATTCAGTTCAGTGAAATAGAATAAGGCCCTGCTGCAAGTGCTTTTTAATAATCATGCAACCATCTCCAATGTGATATCAAAAACATTTTAAATATTGCAGTAGAAAGTTGTCCTTTCCGTATGCCCTCTAAATCATGTGTGGTACGAAATTTCCGTAGCAGTAGCATTAGGGGAAGCTTCAGAAAAGATTCCTTCTTATATGAGCAGTGTAAGGAACCTACATATGGATTCAGTTTGATGGGGTCAAAAAAGGACTTCCTTGGTGCGATATTTACGTATTCATGCAACCATCTACAATGTGATATGGAAAACCATGTGAAGACTGTAGTAGCAGGCGCTCATCTCTGTATGGACTCTAAATCCCATATGGCATGAAATTTCCTTAGCAATAACATTAGGGGAGTCGGGAGAAGATTTTTTCTAATATCTGATATGTAAGATACATATATTTAGATTCAGTTTAGTGGAGTAGAATAAGGCCTTGCTGGAAGTGTTATTTAAGTAATCATGCAACCATCTCCAGTGTGATATCGAAACATAGTAAAGATTGCAGTAGAAGGCTGTTCTCACTGTATGCACTGTAAATCCCCTGTGGTAGGAAATTTCCTTAGCAATAGCAATGGGGAGAAGCTGCAGAAGAAGATTCTTTCTAATATCAGCAATGTAGGAAACCTACATTTGGATTCAGTTTAATTACAGTAAAATAAGACATTGCATGATGCCCCATTCAAGTAATCATGCTACCATCTCCACTGCGGTATCGAAAACATAATAAACGTTTCAGTGGAAAGTTTTCCTTTCTGTATGGACTCTAAATCCCATGGGGTACGAAATTTCCTTAGCAATAGCATTACCGGAAGCTTCATTAGAAGATTTTTTTCTAATATAAACAGTTTAAGCAAACTACATTTGGATTCAGCTTTTTTGAGTAGAATAAGGAAGTTCTGGATGTGCTACTTAAGTACTCATGCGACCATCTATAATGTGATAACAAAACATAGTAAAGATTGCAGTAGAAGGCTGTCCTCAGTGTTTCCCCTCTATATGCGGTGTGGTACGAAATTTCCTCATCCATAGCAATGGGAAGAAGCTGCAGAAGAAGATTCTCTTTAATATCAGCAATGTAAGCAACCTACATTTCGATTCTTTTTGGTGGGGTTTAAAAGAGAATTCCTTGGTGTGTTATTTAGATGTTCATGGAACCATGCACAATGTGATATGGAAAACAATGTAAAGATTGAAGTAGCAGGCTGTCATCTCTGTATGGACTCTAAACCCGTGTGGTACGAAATTTCTTTTGGAATAACATTAGGGGAGCCTGGAGAACAAGGTTCTTTCTAATATCTGCCGTGTAAACTACATTCATTTGGATTCAGCTTAGCTTCAGTAAAATAAGGTGTTCCTGGATTGCCCATTCGAGTAATCATGCAACCATCTCAAATGCTATAGCGAAAACAGAGTAACGATTGCTGTAGAAGGCTGTCATCACTATATGCACTCTGAATCCTGTGTGGTAGGATATTTCCTAAGCAATGGCTTTGGGGGAACGGCAGAAGAAAATTCTTTCTAATATCAGCAATATAAGAAAACTACATTAGGATTCAGTTTAGTTTCAGAAAAATAAGGCCTTGCGAGATCCCCCACTCAAGTAATCATGCTTCCATCTCCCATGTGATGTGAAAAACATATTATAATTGTAATAGAAAGCTGTACTTCCTGATTCCACCTTAAAACCCATGTGGTCCGAAATTCCTTAACTATAGCTTTAGGGGCAGCTGCAGAAGATTCTCTGTAATGTCAGCAATGGAAGACACTGACATTTCGATTCTGTTTGGTGGGGTTGAGAAAAGACTTCCTTGGTGTGATATTTACATGTTCACGCAACCATTTACAATGTGATATGGAAAACCATGTAGAGATTGAAGTAGCAGTCTGTCATCTGTGTATGGACTCCAAATCCCGTGTGGTTCGAAACTTCCTTAGGAATAACATTAGGGGAGCGTGGCCAAGAAGGTTCTTTCTAATATCTGCCGTGTAAACTATGTAAATTTGGATTCAGTTTAGTGGAATAGAATAAGGCCTTCATGGAAGTGCTATTTAAGTAATCATGTAACCATCTCCAATATGATCTCATAAAGATATAAAACATTGCAATAGAAATTGGTCCTTTCTGGATGCATTCTAAATCTAGTGTGTACAAAATTTCTTTACAATAGCATTAGGGGAAGCTTTATAAGAAGATTTTTTCTTATATAAGCAGTTTAAGCACCTTCATTTGGATACAGCTTAGCTGAGTATATTAAGGAATTTCTTGATGTGCTATTTAAGTAATAATGCAACCATCTTCAATGTGATATCAAAATCATCGTAAAGATTCCTGTAGAAGGCTGTCCTAAATATATGCACGCTAAATTCCCCGTGGTACCAAATTTCCTAAACCATAGCATTAGGTGAAGCTGCAGCAGGTGATTCTTTCTAATATCAGCAATGTAAGAAACCCACATTTGGATTCGGTTTGATGGGGTCGAAAAAAGACTTCCATGGTGTGATATTTACGTATTCATGCAACCATCTACAATGTGATATGGAAAACAATGTAGAGATGGATGTAGCAGGCTGTCATCTCTCTATGCCCTCTAAATCCTGTCTGGTACGAAATTTCCTTAGGAATATTATTAGGGGAGCCTGGAAAAGAAGATTCTTTCTGATATCTGCCATGTAAGACACCTACACTTGGATTCAGTTCAGTCTAGTAGTAAAAGGCCTCGGTGGATGTGCTATTTACGTAAGCATGCAACCATCTCCAATGTGATATCGAAAACATATTAAACATTTCAGTAGAAAATTGTCCTTTCTGTATGCACTCTAAAACTTGTGTGGTACAAAATTTGGTTAGCAATAGCATTAGGGGAAGCTTCAGAAGAACATTCCTTCTAATATGAGCAGTGTAAGCAACCTACATTTGGATTCAGTTTATTTTAGTAAAATAAGGAATTACTGGATGTGCTATTTAAGTAATCATGCAACCATCTCCAATGTCATATTGAAACATAGTAAAGATAGCAGTAGAAAGATGTAATCACTGTATGTACTATAAATCCCGTGGGGTACGAAATTTCCATAGGAATAACATTAGGGGAGACTGGAGAAGAAGGTTCTTTCTAATATCAGCCGTGTAAGCTACCTATATTTGGATTCAGTTCAGTGGACTAGAATATGGCCCTGCTGGAAGTGCTATTTAAATAATCATGCAACCATCTCCAATGTGATATCAAAAACATTTTTTAAATTGCAGTAGAAAGTTGTCCTTTCTGTATGCCCTCTAAATCATGTGTGGTACGAAACTTCTTTAGCAAAGCATTAGGGGATGCTTCAGAAGAAGATCCGTTCTAATGTGAGCAGTGCAAGCAACTTACATTTGGATTCAGCTTGGTGGGGTCTAAAAAGGACTTCCTTGGTGCAATATTTATGTATTCATGCAACAATCTACAATGTGATATGGAAAACATGTGAAGACAGTAGTAGCAGGCGATCATATCTGTATGGACTCTAAATCTCGTTTAGTACGAAATTTCCTCAGCAATAATATTAGGGGAGCTTGGAGAAGAAGATTCTTTCTAATATGTGCCAAGTAAGATACCTATATTTAGATTCAGTATAGGTGAGTAGAATAAGGCCTTGCTGGAAGTTCTATTTAAGTAATCAGACAATGATCTCCAGTGTGATATCGAAACATTGTAAAGATTGCAGTGGAAGGCGGTCCTCACTGTATGCACTCAAAATCCCGTGTGGTACGAAATTTCCTTAACAATAGCGTTGGGGAAAGCGGCACAAGAATATTATTTCTAATATCAGCAATGAAAGAAACCTCCATTTGGATTCCATTTAGTTTTAGTAAAATAAGGCCATGCGGGATGCCAAATTCAAGTATTCTTGCAACCATCTCCAATGTGATATCGAAAACCTAGTAAAGATTGTGGTAGAAGGCTGTGCACAATATTGGCATTCTGAATTCCGTGTGGTAAAAAATTTCCTTAGCAATAGCTTTGGGGGAAGCTGCAGAAGTATATTCTTTCAAATGTGAGCAATGTAAGAAAACTACATTTGAATTCAGTTCAGTTTCAGAAAAATAAGGCCTTGCGAGGTGCCCCATTCAAGTAATCATGCTACCATCTCCAATGTGATATGAAAAACATAGTATAATTGCAATATAAAGCTGTCCTTCCAGCATGCACTCTAAATCCCTTGTGGTCCAAAATTTCCTTAACCATAGCATTAGGGGAAGCTACAGCAAGTGATTCTTTCTAATATCAGCAAGGTCAGAAATCTACATTTGGATTCAGTTTGGTGGGTTCGAAAAAAGACTTATAAGTGTGATATTTATGTATTCATGCAACCATCTACAATGTGATACGGAAAATAATGTAAAGATGGAAGTAGCAGGCTGTCATCTCTGTATGGACTCTAAGTCCTGTGTCGTATGAAATTTCCTTAGGAATAATGTAGCGGGAGTCTGGAAAAGAAGATTCCTTCTATTATCTGCCATGTAAGCTACATATATTTTGATTCAGTTTAGTGTAGAAGAAAAAGGCCTAGCTGGATGGGCTATTTAAGTAATCATGCAACCATCTCCAATGTGATATCGAAAACAGAGTAAAGATTGCAGTACAAGGCTGTCCTCAATTTATGCACTCTAATTCCTGTGTGGTACGAAATTTCCTCAGCAATAGCTTTGGGGGAAGCTGCAGATGATGTCTCTTTCTAATATCAGCAATGTAAGAAATCTACTTTTGAATTCAGTTTAGTTTCAGTAAAAAAAGGCCTTGCTTGATGCCCCGCTCAAGTAATCATGCTACCATCTCCAATGTGATATCCAAAACATAGTAAACATTGCAGTGGAAAGTTTTCCTTTCTGTATGCACTCTAAATCCCGTGTGGTACGACTTTCCTTAGCAATAGCATTAGGTGAAGCTTCATAAGAAGTATCTTTCTCATATAATCATTTTAAGCAACCTATATTTGGATTCAGGTTACTTGAGTAGAATAAGAAATTTCTGGATGTGCTATTTAGGTAATCATGTGACCATGTCCAATGTAATAACGAAAACATAGTAAACTTTGCAGTATAAGGTTGTCCTCACTATGTTTCCACTATATCCCACGTGGTACGAAATTTCCTTAACCATAGCATTAAGAGAAGCTGAAGAAGGGGTTTCTTTCTAATATCAGAAACGTAAGAAACCTGCATTTGGATTCATTTTGGTGGCTCCAAAAAAAGACTTTCCTTGTCTGATATTTACGTTTTCATGCAACCATCTACAATGTGATATGGAAAACAATGTAAAGATTGAAGTAGCAGGCTGTCATCTCTGTATGGACTCTAAATACCGTGTGGTACAAAATTTCCTTAGGAATAACATTAGGGGAGACTGGAGAAAAAGACTCTTTATAATATATGCCGTGTAACCTACCTACATTTTGATTCAGTTTAGTGGAATAGATTAATGCCTTGCTGGAAGTGCTCTTTAAGTAATCATGCAACCATCTCCAATGTGATATCAAAAACATATTAAACATTGCAGTAGAAAAATGTCCTTTCCATATGCTCTCTGAATCCCATGTGGTACAAAATTTCCTTAGCAATAGCATTAGCGGAAGCTTCAGAAGATTATTCCTTCTAATATGAGCAGTGTAAGCAACCTACATTTGGATTCAGTTTAGTTGAGTAGAAAAAGCAATTTTTGGATGTGTTATTTAAGTAATCATGGAACCATCTCCAATGTGATATCGAAACATAGTCAAGATTGCAGTAGAAAGCTCTCCCCACTGTATGCACTCTAAATCCCGTGCGGTACGAAATTTCCTTAGCAATACCATTTGGGGAAGCTGCAGAAGAAGATTTTTTCTAATATCAGCAATGTAAGAAACCTACATTTGTACTCCGTTTACTTTCAGTGAAATAAGGCCTTGTGGGATGCCCCATTCAAGTAATCATGCAACTATCTCCAATGTGATATCGAAAACATAGTAAAGATTGCAGTAGAAGGCTGTAATGTCTATATGCACTCTATATCCCTGTGGTACGAAATTTCCTTAACCATAGCATTAGGCGAAACTGCAGAAGAATATTCTATCTAGTATCACCAATGTAAGAATCCTACATTTCGATTCAGTTTGGTGTTGTCGAAAAAAGACTTCCTTGGTGTCATATTTACGTATTCATGCAACCATCTACAATGTGATATGGAAAACAATGTAAAGATTGAAGCAGCAGGCTGTCATCCCTCTTTGGACTCTAAATCCGTGTGGTATGAAATTTCCCTAGGAACAACATTAGGGGAGCCTGGAGAAGAAGTTCTGTCTAATATCTGCCTTGTAAGCTACCTACATTTGGATCCAGTTTAGTTGAATAGATTAAGGCATTGCTGGAGTGCTATTTAAGTAATCATGCAACAATCATCACCAATGTGATATCAAAAACATATATAACATTGCAATAGAAAGTTGTCCTTTCTGTATGCACTCTAAATCCCACGTGGTACGAAATTTCCTTAGCAATAACATTAGGGAAACTTCGAAAGAAGATTCTTCCTAATATAAGCAGTTTAAGCAACCTACATTTGGATTCAGCTTAGTTGAGTACAATAAGTAATTTCTGGATGTGCTATCTAAGTAATCATGCAACCACCTCCAATGTGATATCGAAATCATAGTAAAGATTGCAGTAGAAGGCTGTGTTCACTATATGCACTCTAAATCCTGTGTGGTACGAAATTTCCTTAACCATAGTATTAGGTGAAGCTGCAGAAGGAGATTCTTTCTAATATCAGCAGTGAAAGAAATCTACATTTGAATTCAGTTTGATGGGCTTGACAAAAGACTTCCTTGGTGACACATTTACGTATTCTTGCAACCATCTACAATGTGATATGGAAAACAATGAAGATTGAAGTAGCAGGCTGTCATCTATGTATTGACTGTTAATCCCGTGTGGTACGAAATTTCCTTAACAATAGCATTAGGGGAAGCTTCAGAGGAAGATTCCTTCCAATATGAGCAGTGTAAGCAACCTATATTTGGACTTAGTTTAGTTGAGTAGAATAAGAAATTTCGGATGTGCTGTTTTAGTACTCATGCAACCATCTCCAATGTGATATCGATACAGAGTAAAGATTGCAGGAGAAGGCTGTCCTCACTGTATGCACTATAAATCCTGTGTGGTATGAAATTTCCCTAGGAATAACATTAGTGGAGCCTCGAGAAGAAGGTTCTTTCTAATATCTGCCCGATAAGCTACCTACATTTGGATTCAGTTTAGTGGAATAGAATAAGGCCCTGCTGGAATTGCTATTTAAGTACTCACGCAAACATCTCCAATGTGATATCAAAAACATATTAAACATTGTAGTGGAAAGCTGTCATTGCTGTATGCACTCTAAATCCCGTGTGGTATGAAATTTCCTTGGCAATAGCATTAGGGGAAGCTTCATGAGAAGATTATTTCTAATATAATCAGTGTAAGCAATCTACAATTGGATTCAGTAAAGTTTCAGTAAAAAAAGGCCCTGTGCGATGCCCCATTCAAGTGATCGTGCTACCATCTCCAATGTGATATGGAAACCATAGTAAAATTCCAATAGAAAGCTGTCCTCCCTGCAAGCAGTATAAATCCCATGTGGTACGAAATTTCCTTAACCATAACATTAGTGGAAGCTGCAGAAGAAGATTCTTTCAAATATCAGCAATGTAAGAAACCTGCATTTGTGTTCAGAGTGGTGGGGTTGAAAAAAGAGTTCCCCGGTGTGCTATGTACGTGTTCATGAAACCATCTACAATGTGATATGGAAAACAATGTAAAGATTGAATTAGCAGGCTGTCATTTCTGTATGGACTCTAAATCCCGAGTGGTACGAAATTTCCTTAGGAATAATATTAGGGGAGCCTGGAGAAGAAGATTCTTTCTAATATATGCCGTGTAAGCTACCTACAATTGGATTCAGTTTCGTGGAATAGAATAAGCTTTGCTGGAAGTGCTATTGAAGTAATCATGCATCCACCTCCAATGTGATATCGAAAAAATGGTAGATTGCTGTAGAAGGCTATCCTCACAGTATGCCCTATAAATCCCATGTTGTACGACATTTATGTAGCAATAGCTTTGGGGGAAGATGCAGAAGAAGTTTCTTTGTAATATCAGCAGTGTAGGAAACCTCCATTAGTATTCAGTTTTGTTTCAGTAAAATAAGGCCTTGTGGGATGCCCCATTCAAGTAATCATGCAACCATCTCCAATGTGATATCGAAAACATAGTAAAGATTGCAGTAGAAGGCTGTCTGCACTATATGCCCCTCAATGCTGAGTGGTACAAAATTTCCTTAACCATAGCATTACGGGAAGCTGCAGAAGTAGATTCTTTCTAATATCAGAAATGAAGGAAATCTGCATTTGGATTCAGTTTGGTGGAGTCGAAAAAAGACTTCCTAGGTGTGATATTTACGTATTCATGCAAACATCTACAATGTGATATGGACAACAATGTGAAGATTGAAGTAGCAGGTGCTCATCCCTATATGGACTCTAAATCCCGTATGGTAAGAAATTTCCTTAGGAATAATATTACGGGAGCCTGGAGAAGAAGATTCCTTCTAATACAAGCCATGTAAGATACCTATATTTGGATTCTGTTTAGTGGAGTAGAATAAGGCCTTGCTGGAAGTGCTATTTAAGAAATCATGCAACCATCTCCATTGTGATGTCAAAAACATCTGAAACGTTGCAATGGAAAGTTGTCCTTTCTGTATGCACTCTAAATCTAATGTGGTAAGAAATTTCCTTAGCAACAGATTTAGGGGAGGCTTCAGAAGAAGATTCCATCTAATATGCGCAGTGAAGCAACCTGTATTTGGACTCAGTTTAGTTGAGAAGAATAAGGAATTTCTGGAGGTGCTATTTAAGTAATCATGCAACCATCTCCAATGTGATATCAAAACATAGTAAAGATTGCAACAGAAGGTTGTCCTCACTGTATGCACTACAAATCCCGTGTGGTATGAAATTTCCTTAGCAATAACATCAGGGGAGCCTGGAGCCGAAGGTTCTTTCTAATATCTGCCCAGTAAGCTACCTACATTTGTATTCAATTAGTGAAATATAATAATGCCCTGCTGTAAGTGCTTTTTAAGTAATCATGCAACCACCTCCAATGTGTTATCGAAATCATTGTAAAGATTGCAATAGAAGGCTGTCATCACAATATGAACTCTGAATCCCTTGCAGTACGAAATTTCCTTAACCATAGCATTAGTGGAAACTGCAGAAGGAGATTCTTTCTAATATCAGTAATGTAAGAAACCTACATTTGGATTCAGTTTGGTGGGGTCGAAGAGATAATTCCTTGGTGTGATATTTATGTATTCATGCAACGATCTACAATATGATATGGAAACAATATAAATATTGAAGTACTAGGCTGTTATTTATGTATGGACTCTAAATCCTGAGTGGTACGAAATTTCCTTCGGAATAATATTAGGATGGCCTGGAAAAGATTCCTTCGAATATCTGCCATGTTAGCTACATATATTTGGAATCAGTTTAGTGGAGTAGAATAAGGCCTTCATGGATGTGCTATTTAAGTAATCATGCAACCATCTCAATGTGATATTGAAACATAGTAAAGATTGCAGTAGAAGGCTGTCCTCACTGTATGCACTATAAATCCCGTGTGGTAAAACACTTCCTTAGGAATAACATTACAAGACCCTGGGGAAGAAGGTTCTTCTAATATCTGCCATGTAAGCAACATACATTTCGATTCAGTTAA
The DNA here is from genome assembly GCA_032199065.1 of Smutsia gigantea. Classification (NCBI taxonomy): domain Eukaryota; kingdom Metazoa; phylum Chordata; class Mammalia; order Pholidota; family Manidae; genus Smutsia; species Smutsia gigantea. The sequence goes on from JAVSCE010021274.1 coordinate 744,482, forward strand.
GGGGTATAAAATTTGGCACTGCTAGAAGTGCTATTTAAGTAATCATGCCACCATCTCCAATGTGATGTCAAAAACATATTAAACATTCCAGTAGAAAGTTGTCCTTTCTGTATGCACGCTACATCCCGTGTGGTACGTAATTTCCTGAGGAATAACATTAATGGAGCCAGGAGAAGAAGGTTCTTTCTTATATCTTCCGTGTAAGCTCCCTTCATTTGGATTCAGTTTAGTGGAATAGAATAAGGCCCTGCTCGAAAAGCTACTTAAGTAATCATGCAACCATCTACAATGTGATATCAAAAACATATTAAACATTGCAATAGAAAGTTGTCCTTTCTGTATGCACTCTAAATCCCCGGTGGTATGAAATTTCTTAGCAGTAGCATTAGGGAAACTTCATAGGAACATTCTTTCTAATAAAAGCAGTGTAAGAAACCAATATTTGGATTCAGCTTTGTTGAGTAGAATAAGGAATTCCTGGATGTGCTTTTTAAGTAATTATTCAATCATCTCAAATGTGATGTCGAAACATAGTAAAGATTGCAGTAGAAGGTTGTGCTCATTGTATGCACTCTATACCCGTGTGGTATGAAATTTAGTTAAAAATCGTATTGGGGGAAGACGCAGAAGAAAGTTCTTTCTAATATCTGCAATTTAAGAAACCTACATTTGTATTCAGATTAGTTGAGTAGAATAAGGAATTTCCATATGTGCTAATTAAGTAATCATGCAACCATCTCCAATGTGATATGGAAAACATAGTAAACATTACAGTAGAAAGTTGTTCTTTCCATATGCACTCCAAATGAAATGTTTTACGAAATTTCCTTGGCAATAGCATTAGGGGAAACTTGAGAAGAAGATTCCTTCTAATATGAGCAGTATAAACAACTACATTTGGATTCAGCTTAGTTGAGTAGAATAGGGCATTTCTGGACGGGCTATTTAAGTAATCATGCAACCATCTCCAACGTGATATCGAAACATAGAAAAGATTGCAGTAGAAGGCTGTCCTCACTGTATGCACTATAAAACCCGTGAGGTAAGAAGTGTCCTTAGGAATAACATTAGGGGATCCTGGAGAAGAAGGGTCTTTCTAATATCTGCCGTGTAAGATACATATATTTGGATTCAGTTTAGTGGGATAGAATAAGGCATTTTGGAAGAATAATTTACGTAATCATGCAACAATCTCCAATGTGATATTAAAAACATATTAAACATTGCAGTAGAAAGTTGTCCTTTCTTTATGCACTCTATATTACGTGTGGTACGAAATTTCCTCAGCAATAGCATTAGTGGAATCTTCAGAAGAAGATTCCTTCTAATATGAGCAGTGTAAGCAACCTACATTTGGACTCAGTTTAGTTGAGTAGAATAAGGAATTTCTGGATGTGCTATTTAAGTAATCATGCAACCATCTCCAATTTATTATCAAAACATAGTAAAGATTGCAGTAGAAGGCTGTCCTCACTGTACGCACAGTATATCCCGTGTGGTACGAAATTTCCTTAGCAATAGCAATGGGGAGAAGCTGCATAAGAAGATTCTTTCTAATAACAGCAATGTAAGGAACCTACATTTGGATTCCGTTTAATTTCAGTAAAATAAGGCCTTGTGCGAGGCTCATTCACGTAATCATGCTACCATCTCCAATGTGATATGGAAAACTAGTATAATTGCAACAGAAATGTGTCCTCTCTGTATGCCCTCTAAATCACATGTGGTCTGAAATTTCCTTAACCATAGCATTAGGGGAAGCTACAGAAGAAGGTTCTCTGTAATATCAGCAATGTAGGAAACCTACCTTTGGATTCAGTTCAGTTTCAGTAAAATAAGACTTTGCGTGATGCCCCATTGAAGTAATCATGCTACCATCTCCAATGTGGTTTTGAAAACATAAAAACATTTCAGTACAAAAGTTGTCCTTTCTGTATGCACTCTAAGTCCCGTGTGGTACGAAATTTCCTTAACCATAGCATTAGTGGAAGCTTCATAAGAAGATTCTTTCTAATATAAGCAGTTTAAGCACACTACATTTGGATTCAGCTTTGTTGAGTAGAATAAGGAATTTCTGGAAGTTCTATTTAAGTAATCATGCAACCATCTACAACGAGATATCGAAATCATAGGAAAGATTGCAGTAGAAGCCTGTACTCACTATATGCCCTCTAAATCTCATGTGGTACGACATTTCCTTAATCATAGAAGTAGGGGAAGCTGCAGAAGAAGATTCCTTCTAACATCAGCAATGTAAGAAACCTACATTTGAATTCAGTTTACCTTCAGTAAAATAAGTCATCTGGGATACCCCATTTAAGTAATCATGCAACCATCTCCAATGCTACATCAAAAACATAGTAAAGATTGCTGTAGAAAGATGTCCTTTCTGTACGCACTCTAAATCCCGTGTGGTACAAAATCACCTAAGGAGTAACATTAGGGGAGCCTGGAGAAGAAGGTTCTTTCTAATATCTGCCGTGAAAGCTCCCTTCATTTGGATTCAGTTTAGTGGAATAGGATAAGGCAATGCTGGAAGTGCTACTTAAGTATTCATGCAACCATCTCCAATTTGATATCAAAAACATATTAAACATTGCAGTAGAAAGTTGTCCTTCCTGTATGCACTCAAAATTCACTGAGGTATGAAATTTCCTTAGCAGTAGCATTAGGGGAAGCTTCATAAGAAGATTCGTTCTAATAAAAGAAGTTTAAGCAAGCTATATTCGGATTCAGACTAGTTGAGTAGAATAAGGAATTTCCGGATGTGCTATTTAAGTAATTATTCAACCATATCCAATGTGATATTGAAAAAATAGTAAAGATAGCAGTAGAAGGCTGTCCTCACTATATGCACTCTAAATCCCATGTGGTACGAAATTTCCTTAACCATAGCATTAGGGGAAGATGCAGAATTAGATTCTTTCTATTATCAGCAACGTAAGAAAGCTAATTTGAATTCACGTTGGTGAGGTCGAAAAAAGACTTCCTTGGTGTGATATTTACGTATTCATGCAACCATCTACAATGTGATATGGAAAACAATGTAACGATAGAAGTGGCAGGCTGTCATCTCTGTATGGACTCTAAATCCCTTGTGGAACAAAATTGACTTACGAATAATATTAGGATAGCCTGGAAAAGAAGATTTTTTCTAATATCTGCCATGTAAGCTACACACATTTGGATTCAATTTAGTAGAGTAGAGTAAGGAGTTCTGGATGTTCTATTTGAGTAATCATGCAACCACGTCCTACATGATATCGAAAACATATTAAACATTGCAGGAGAAAGTTGTCCTTTCTTATGCACTCTAATACCTGTGTGGTACGAAATTTCTTTGGCAAGAGCATTAGGGGAAGTTTCAGAAAAAGATTTCTTCCAATATGAGCAGTGTAAGCAACCTACATTAGGATTCAGATTAGTTGAGAAGAATAAGGAATTTCTGGATGTGATATTTAAGTAATCATGCTACCATTTTCACTGTGATACTGAAACATAGTAAAGATTGCAGCAGAAGGCGGTTCTCTTTGTATGCACTCTCAAACCTGTGTGGTACAAAATTTCTTAGCAATAGCATTAGTGGAAACTTCAGAAGATTCCTTCTTTTTGAGCAGTGTAAGCAACCAACATTTGGATTCAGCTTAGCTGAGTTGAAAAAGGAATATCTGGAGGTGCTACTTAAGTAATCATTCCAACATCTCCAATGTGATATCGGAACATAGTAAAGATTACAGTAGAAGGCTGTCCTCACTCGATGAACTCTAAATCCCGTGTGGTAGGAAATTTCTTATCAATAGCACTGGGGGAAGCTGAGGGGGGAAGATTCTTTGTAATATCAGCAATGCAGTAAACCAACAGTTGGATTCAGTTTCGTTTCAGTAAAATAAGGCCTTGCTGGATGCCCCATTCAAGTAATCATGCAACCATCTCCAATGTAATAATGAAAACACAGTATAATTGGAATAGAAAACTCTCGTCACTTTATGCATTCTAAATCCGAAATGGTATGAATTTACCTTAATCATAGCATTAGGGGAAGCTCCAGAAGAAGATTCTCTTTAATATCAGCAATGTAAGAAACCTACATTTGGATTCAGTTCGGTGGGGTCGAAAAAAGACTTCCTTGGTTTTATATTTACGTGTTATTGCAACCATCTACAATGCGATATGAAAACAATGTAAAGATTGAAGTAGAAGGCTGTCTTCACTATATGAACTCTACCGTGTGGTATGAAATTTCCTTAGCAATAGCATTAGGGAAACTTCATAAGAAGATTCTTCCTAATATAAGCAGTTTAAGCAACCTACATTTGGACTCAGCTTAGTTGAGTAGAGTAAGCATTTTCTGGATGTGCTGTTTAAGTAATCATGCAACCACCTCCAATGTGGTATCGAAATCACTGTAAAGATTGCAGTAGAAGGCTGTCATCTATGTATGGACTCTAAATCCTGTGTGGTTCAAAATATCCTTATTAATAATATTAGGATAGCTGGAAAAGAAGATTCTTTCGAATATCTGCCATGTAAGCTACATATATTTGGATTCAGTTTAGTGCAGTAGAATAGGCCTTCATGGATGTGCTATTTAAGTAATCATGGAACCACCTCCAATGTAGTATCGAAATCACTGTAAAGATTGCAGTATAATGGTGTCATCTATGTACGGACTCTAAATCCTGTGTGGTACAAAATATCCTTAGGAATAATAATATTAGGAAAGAAGATTCTTTCGAATATCCACCATGTAAGCTACATATATTTGGATTCAGTTTAGTGGACTAGAATAGGGCTTCATGGATGTGCTATTTAAGTAATCATGCAACCCTCTCCACTGTGATACTGAAACATAGTAAAGATTGCAGTAGAAGGCTGTCCTCACTGTATGCACTGTAAGTCACACGTGGTAGGAAATTTCCTTAGGAAAAACATTAGTGGAGCCCGGAGAAGGAGGTTCCTTCTAATATCTACCATGTAAGCTACATACATTTGGATTCAGTGTGGTTGAATAGAATAAGTACCTGCTAGAAGTGTTATTTAAGTAATCATGCCACCATCCCCAATGTGATATCAAAAACATATTAAACATTGCAGTAGAAAGATGTCGTTTCTCTACGCACTCTAAATCCCGTGTTGTACGAAATTACTTAAGGAATAACATTAGGGGAGCCTGGAGAAGAGGGTTCTTTCTAGTGTCTGCCGTGAAAGCTCCCTTCATTTGGATTCTGTTTAGCGGAATAGAATAAGGCCCTGCTGGAAGTGCTACTTAAGTAATCATGCAACCATCTCCAATGTGATATCAAAAACATATTAAAAATTGCAATAGAAAGTTGTCCTTCTTGTATGCACTCAAAATCCACTGAGGTATGAAATTTCCTTAGCAGTAGCATTAGGGGAAGCTTCATTAGAAGATTCGTTCTAATAAAAGCAGTTTAAGCAAGCTATATTCGGATTCAGAATAGTTGAGTAGAATAAGTAATTTCTGGATGTTCTATTTAAGTAATTATTCAACCATATCCAATGTGATATTGAAAAAATAGTAAAGATAGCAGTAGAAGGCTGTCCTCACTATATGCACTCTAAATCCCATGTGGTACGAAATTTCCTTAACCATAGCATTAGGGAAAGCTGCAGAATGAAATTCTTTCTATTATCAGCAACGTAAGAAACCTAATTTGGATTCACGTTGGTGAGGTCGAAAAAAGACTTCCTTGGTGTGATATTTATGTATTCATGCAACCATCTACAATGTGATATGGAAAACAATGTAACGATTGAAGTGGCAGGCTGTCATCTCTGTATGGCCTCTAAAGATAGCAGTAGAAGTATGTAATCACTGTATGCCCTATAAATCACTTGTGGTGCGAAATTTCCACAGGAATAACATTAGGGGAGACAGGAGAAGAAGGTTCTTCCTAATATCTGCCGTGAAAGCTACCTACATTTGGATTCAGTACAATGAAATAGAATAAGTCCCTGCTGCAAGTGCTTTTTAAAAATCATGCAACCATCTTCAGTGTGATATCAAAAACATTTTAAATATTGCAGTAGAAAGTTGTCCTTTCTGTATGCCGTCTAAATCATGTGTGGTAAGAAATTTCCTTAGCAATAGCATTAAGGAAAGCTTCAGAAGAAGATTCCTTCTAATATGAGCAGTGTAAGGAACCTACATATGGATTCAGTTTGGTGGGGTCAGAAAAGTACTTTCTTGGTGCGATATTTATGTATTCATGCAACCATCTACAATGTGATATGGAAAACAATGTGAAGACTCTAGTAGCAGGCGCTCATCTCTGTATGGACTCTAAATCCCGTATGGCATGAAATTTCCTAAGCAATAATATTAGGGGAGCCTGGAGAAGAAGATTATTTCTAACATCTGATATGTAGGATACATATATTTAGATTCAGATTAGTGGAGTAGAATAATTCCTTGCTGGAAGTGTTATTTAAGTAATCATGCAACCATCTCCAGTGTGATATCGAAACATAGTAAAGATTGCAGTAGAAGACTGTTCTCACTGTATGCACTGTACATCCCATGTGGTACGAAATTTCCTTAGCAATAGCAGTGGGGAGAAGCTGCAGAAGAAGATTCTTTCTAATATGAGCAATGTAGGAATCCTACATATGGATTCAGTTTAATTATTAAGACATTGTGCAATGCCCCATTCAAGTAATCACGCTACCATCTCCAATGTGATATGGAAAACATAGTATAATTGCAATAGAAATCTGTTCTCCCTGTATGCCCTCTAAATCCTATGTGGTCCCGAAAATTTCTTAAACATAGCTTTACGGGAAGGTGCAGAAGATGTTCTCTCTAATATCAGCAATGTAAGAAACCTACCTTTCTATTCAGTTTTGTGGGGTCGAAAAAAGACTTCCTTGCTGTGATATTTATATGTTCATGCAGCCATCAACAATGTGATGTGGAAAACAATGTAAAGATTGAAGTAGCAGGCTGTCAGCTCTGTATGGACTCTAAATACCGTGCGGTACGAAATTTTCTAAGTAATAACATTAGGGGAGCCTGGAGAAGGTTCTTTCTAACATCTGCCATGTGAACTACGTACATTTGGATTCAGTTTAGTGGAATAGAATAAGGCCTTAATGGAAGTGCTATTTAAGTAATCATGTAACCATCTCCAATATGATATCATAAACATACAAAATATGGCAATAGAAATTTGTCCTTCTGTATGCACTCTAAATCTAGTGTGGTACAAAATTTCCTTGGCAATAGCATTAGAGGAAGCTTCATAAGAAGATTCTTTCTAATATAAGCAGTTTAAGCAACCTAAATTTGGATTCAGCTTAGTTGAGTAGATTAAGGAATTTCTGGATGTGCTTTTTAAGTAACCATGCAACCATCTCCAATGTGATATCGAAATCATTGTAATGATTGCAGTAGAAGGCTGTCCTCACTATATGCACTCTAAATCCGGTGTGGTACGAAATTTCCTTTACCATAGCATTAGGGGAAGCAGCAGAGGGGGATTCTTTCTAATATCATCAATGTAAGAATCCTCCAATTCGATTCTATAGTTTCAGTAAAATAAGGCCTTGCAGATGCTCCATTAAAGTATTCATACAACCATCTCAAATGTGATATCAAAACATAGTAGAGACTGTAGTAGAAGGCTCTCCTCAATGTATGCCCTCTAAATCCCGTGTGGTACGAAATTTCCTTAGCAATAGCTTTGGGGGAAGGTGCAGAAGAAGATTCTTTCTAATATCAGCAATGTAAGAAACCTACATTTGGATTCAGTTTAGTTTCAGTAAAATAAGGCCTTGCGGGTTGCCGCATTCAAGTAATTTTGCTACCATCTCCAATGTGATATGGAAAACCTAGTATAATTGCAATAGAAATCTGTCCTCCCTGTATGCACTCTAAATCCCGTGCGGTCCGAAATCTCCTTAACCATAGCATTATGGGAAGTTGCAGAAGAAGACTCTCTCTAATATCAGCAATGTAAGAAACCTACATTCGTATTCAGTATAGTTTCAGTAAAATAAGACCTTCGGCGATGCCCCATTCAAGTAATCATGCTACCATCTCCAATGTGATATTGAAATCATAATAAATATTTCACAAGGAAGTTGTCCTGTCTCCATGCACTCTAAATCCCATGTGGTAGAAATTTCCATAGCAATAGCATTAGCGGAAACTTCATAAGAAGATTCTTTCTAGTATAAGCAGTTCAAGCAAACTGCATTTGGGTTCAGCTTTTTTGAGTAGAATAAAGAATTTCTGAATGTGCTATTTAAGTTATCATGTGAACATCTCAAATGTGATATCGAAACATAGTATAGATAGCAGTAGTAGGCTGTAATCACTGTATGCACTATAAATCCCGTGGTGTATTAAATTTTCGTAGGAATAACATTAGGGGAGACAGGAGAAGAAGGTTCTTTCTAATATCTGCCATGGAAGCTACATATATTTGGATTCTGTTTAGTGGAATAGAATAAGGTCGTGCTGGAAGTACTATTATGTAATCATGCAACCATCTCCAATGTGATATAAAAAACATTTTAAACATGGCAATAGAAAGTTGTCCTTCTTGTATGCACTCTAAATCCCGTGTGGTACGAAATTTTCTTAGCAATAGCATTAGGGGAAGCTTCAGAAGTAGATTTCTTCTAATATGAACAGTTTAAGCAACCTAGATTTGGATTCAGTTTAGTTCTGTAGAATAAGGAATTTCTGGATGTGCTATTTAAGCAATCATGTGACGGTCTCCAATGTGATAACGAAAACAAAGTAAAGTTGCAGTAGAAGGCTCTCATTTCTGTATGGATTCCAAAACCCGTGTGGAACGAAATTTCCATAGCAATAGGATTAGGCGAAGATGCAGAAGAAGGTTCTTTCTAAAATCAGCAATGTAAGAAACTTACATTTCGATTCAGTTTGCTGAGTAGAGTAAGAATTTCTGGATGTGCAATTTAAGTAATTGTGCAACCATCTCCAATGTGATATCAAAAACATAGTAAAAATTGCAGTAGAATTTGTCCTTTCTATATGCACTCTAAAGGCCGTGTGGTACCAAATTTCCTTAGCAAAAGCATTAGGGGAAGCTTCATAAGAAAATTCTCACTAATATAAGCAGTGTAAGCATCCTGCATTTGGATTCAGGTTAGTTGAGTACAATAAGGAATTTCTGGATGTGTTATTTAAGTAATCATGCAACCATCTCCAATGTGTTATCGAAACATACTAACGATTGCAGTAGAAGGCTATCCTCACTGTATGCACTCCAAATCCCGTGTGGTACGAAATTTCCTTAACCATAGCATTAGGGGAAGGTGTAGAATGGGATTCTTTCTAATAGAAGCAATATAAAAAACCTCCAATTGGATTCCACTTAGTTTCAGTAAAATAACGCCTTGTGGGATTCCCCATTCAAGTATTCATGCAACCATCTCTTATGTGATTTCGAAAACATAGTAAAGATTGCGGTAGTAGGCTCTCCTCAATACATGCACTCTATTTCCCGTGTGGTAGGAAATTTCCTTACTAATAGCTTTGGGGGAAGCTGCAGAAGATGATTGTTTCTATTATCCGACAGGTAAGAAACCTACATTTGGATTCAGTTTAGTTTCAGTAAAATAATGCCTTGCGCGATGCCCCCTTCAAGTAATCATGCTACCATCTCCAGTGTGATATCGAAAACACAGTAAAAGTTGCATAGAAAGTTGTCCAATCTGTATGCACTCTAAATCCTGTGTGGTACAAAATTTCCTTAGCAATAGCATTAGGGGAAGCTTCATAAGAAGATTCTTTCTAATATAAGCCATGTATGCAACATACATTTGGATTCAGCTATCGTGAGTAGATTATGGAATTTCTGGATGTGCTATTTCAGTAATCATGCAACCATCTGATATGTGATATCGAAACATAGTAAAAATTGCAGTAGAAAGGTGTCCTCACTGTATGCACTCTAAATCCCGTGTGGTACAAAATTTCCTTAGCAATAGCTTTGGGGGAAGCTGCAGAAGAAGGTTCTTTCTAATACCAGCAATGTAAGAAACCTACACTTGGATTCAGTTTTGTTTCAGTATAATAAGGCCTTGCACTATGCCCCATTCAAGTAATCATGCTACCATCTCCAATGTGATATGGAAAACATAGCAAAATGGCAATAGAAATGTATCCTCCCTTTATGCACACTAAATCCCACGTGGTATGAAATTTCCTTAACCATAGCATTAGTGGAAGCTGCAGAAGAAAATTCTTTCCCATATCAGCAACATAAGAAACGTGCGTTTGGATTCAGTTTGGTGGGGTCGAAAAAGCCTTCCCTGGTTTGATATTTACGTGTTCATGCAACCATCTTCAATGTGATATGGAAAACTATTTAAAGATTGAAGTAGCAGGCTGTCATCTCTGTACAGAGCCAAATCCCATGTGGTACGAAATTTCCTTAGGAACAACATTAGCGTAGCCTGGAGAAGAAGATTCTAATATATGCTGTGTAAGCTACCTGCATTTGGATTCAGTTTAGAGTAATTTAATGAGGCCCTGCTGGAAGTGCTATTTAAGTAGTCATGCAATGATCTCCAATGTGATATGGAAACATACTACAGATTGCAGTAGAAGGCTGTCCTCATTGTATGGACTCTAAATAGAGGGTGGGACGAAATTTCCTTAGCAATAGCATTGGGGGAAGAGGCAAAAGAAGGTTCTTTCAAATATCATTAAAGTAATTAACCTACATTTGGTTTCAGTTTAGTTGAGTAAAATAAGGAAATTCTGGATGTGCTATTTCAGTAATCATGCAACCATCTGCAATGTGATATTGAAAACATATTAAACATTGTAGTAGAAAATTATCGTTCCTGTATGCACTCTAAATCCCCTGTGGTATGAAATTTCCTTAGCAATAGACTTAGGGGAAGCTTCAGAAGAAGATTCTTTCTAATATGAGCGGTGTAAGCAACCTACATTTGGATTCATGTTAGCTGAGTTGAATAAGGAATTTCTGGATGTGCTATTTAAGTAATCATGCAACCATCTCCAATGTGATATCGAAACAGTAAAGACTGCAGTAGAAGGCTGTCCTTACTTTACGCACTATAAATCCCGTGTGGTATAAAATTTCCTTAGGAATAACATTAGGGGAGCCTGGACAACAACTTTCTTTCTAATTTTTGTCGTGTACGGTACCTATGTTTGTATTCAGTTCAGTGGAGTAGAATAAGGCCTTGCTGGAAGTGCTATTTAAGTAATCATGCAACCATCTCCAATCTGATTTTAAAAACATATTAAACATTACAGTAGAAAGTTTTTCTTTCTGTATGCACTCTAAATCCCGTGTGGTACGAAATTTCCTCAGCAATAGCTTTGGGGGAAGCTGCAGAAGAAGTTTCTTTCTAATGTCAGCAATGTAAGAAACCTACTTTAGGATTCAGTTTAGTTTCAGTAAAAAAACGCCTTGCGCGATTCCCCATACAAGTAATCATGCTACCACTTTGAATGTGTTTCGAAAACATAGTAAACATTGCAGTAGAGAGTTGTCCTTTCTGAATGCACTCTAAATCCCGTGTGGTATGAAATTTCCCTAGCAATAGCCTTAGAGGAAGCTTCATACGAAATTTTTTATAATATAACTAGTTTAAAAACCTACATTTGGATTCAGCTTAGTTGAGTAGAATAAGGTATTTCTGTATGTGCTATTTAAGTACTCATGCAACCATCTCCAATGGGATATCTAAATCCTAGGAAAGATTGCAGGAGAAGGCCGTCCTCACTATATGCACTCTAAATCCAGTGTTGTATCAAATTTCCTTAGGAATAATATTAGGGAACCCTGGAAAAGAAGGTTCTATCTAATATCTGCCATGTAAGATACAAACATTTGATTTCAGTTTAGTGGAGTAGAATAAGGCCTTGGTGGATGTGCTGTTTAAGTAATCATGCAAAAATCTCAAATGTGATACTGAAAACATATTAAACATTGCAGTTAAAAGTTGTCCTTTCTGTATGCACTCTAAATCCCATGTGGTACGATATTTCCTTAGCAATAAGAAGCTTCTTTCTAATATAAGCAGATTAAGCAACCTATATTTGCATTCACCTTAGTTGAGTAGAATAAGGAATTTCTGGATGTGCTATTTAACTAATCATGTGACCATCTCCAATGTGATATCGAAAACATAGTAACGATTGCAGTAGAAGTCTGTCCTTACTTTATGCACTCTAAATTCCGTGTGGTACAAAATTTCCTTAACCATATCATTAGGGGAAGCTGCACAAGGAGATTCTTCTAATATCCGGAATGTAATAAACCTATATTTGGATTCAGAATGCTGGTGTGTAAAAAAGACATCCTTGGTGTGATATTTACGTATTCATGCAACCATTTACACTGTGATATGGAAAACAATGTGAAGATTGAAGTAGCAGGCCCTCATCTCTGTATGGACTCTAAAGCCCATGTGGTACGAAATTTCCTTAGTAATTATATTAGGGGAGACTGGAGAAACAGATTCTTTCTTATATCTGCCATTTAAGATACCTGTATATGGATTCCGTTTAGTGGAGTAGAATAAGGTCTTGCTGGAAGTGCGATTAAAGTAATCATGCAACCATTTCCAATGTGATTTTAAAAACATATTAAACATTGCAGTAGAAAATTGTACTCCCTGTATGCACTCTGTATCCCGTGTGGTACCAAATTTCCTTATGAATAGCTTTGGGGAAGCTGCAGAAAAAGATTCTTTCTAATATCAGCAATGTAGGAAATCTCCAATTGGATTCAATTTAGTTTCCCTAAATAAGTATTTGCAGGATTCCGCATTCAGGTAGTCATGCAACCATCTCCAATGTGATATCGAAAACATAGTAAAGATTGCAGTAGAAGGCTGTCTTCAATATATGCACTCTAAATCCCGTGTGGTACAAAATTTCCTAAGCAATAGTTTTGAGGGAAGGTGCAAAAGGAGTTTCTTTCCAATATCAGCAGTGTAAGAAACCTACATTTGGATTCAGTTTAGTTTCACTAATATAAGGCCTTGCACAATGCCCCATTCAACTAATCATGCTACCCTCTCCAATGTGATATCGATAACATAGTAAACCTTGCAGTAGAAAGTTGTCCTTTCCGTATGCACTCTAAATCCCGTGTGGTAAAATATTTCCTTAGCAATTGCATTAGGGGAAGCTTCAGAAGAAGATTCTTTCTACTATAAGCAGTTTAACCAACCTACATTTGCACTGAGCTTAGTTGAGTAGAGTAAGGAATTTCTTAATGTGCTATTTAAGTAATCATGCAACCATCTCCAATGTGAAATCGAAACATAGTAAAGATAGCAGTACAAGGTTTCCTTACTGTATGCACTATAAATTTCGTGTGGTACGAAATTTCCTTAGGAATAACACTAGGGGAGCCTGGAGGAGAAGGTTTTTTTTAATATCAGCCATGTAAGCTGCCTATATTTGGATTCAGTTTAGTGGAATACAATAAGGCACTGCTGGAAGTTCTGTTTAAGTAATCAGGCAAACATCACCAATGTGATATCAAAGATTAAACATTGCAGTAGAAGTCTGACCTCAATATACGCACTCTAAATACCGTGTGGAACGAAATTTCCTTAGCAATAGCTTTTGGGAAAATTGCAGAAGTAGATTCTTTCTAATATAAGCAATGTAAGAAACCTCCAATTGGATTCCATTTACTTTCAGTAAAATAAGACCTTGCGGGATGCCCCATTCAAGTATTCATGCAACCATCTCCAATGTGGTATCGAAAACATTGTAAAGATTGCAGTAGAATGCTGTCTTCAATATATGCACTCTAAATCCCGTGTGGTACGAAATTTCCACAACCATAGCATTAAGGGAAGCTGCAGAAGGAGATTCTTCTAATATCCGCTTTGTAAGAATCCTACATTTTAAGTCAGTTTGGTGGGGTCTAAAAGAGACATACTTGGTGTGATATTTACGTATTCATGCAACCATCTACACTGTGATATGGAAACCAATGTGAAGACTGAAGTAGCAGGTGCTCATCTTGAATGGACTCTAAATCCCGTATGGTATGACATTTCCTTAGGAATAATATTAGGGGAGACTGAAGAACAAGATTCTTTCTAAAATGTTCCATGTAATGTACAAATATTTGGATTCAGTTTAGTGGAGTAGAATAAGGTCTTGCTGGAAGCGCTATTTAAGTAATAATGCAACCATCTCCAATCCGATTTTAAAAACATATTAAACATTGCAGTAGAAAGTTGTCCTTTCTGTAGGCACCATAAATGCCGTGTGGTACGAAATATCCTTAGCAATAGCTTTGGGGGAAACTGCAGAAGAAATTTCTTTCTGGTATCAACAATGTAAGAAACCTACATGTGGATCAGTTTAGTTTCAGTAAAATAACGCCTAGCACAATGCCCGATTCAAGTAATCATGTTACCATTTTCAATGTGATATCAAAAACATAGTAAACATTGCAGTAGAGTGTTTTCCTTTCTCTATGCACTCTAAATCCCGTGTTGTATGAAATTTCCTTAGCAAGAGCATTAGGGGAAACTTCATAAGATGATACATTTTAATATAAGCAGTGTAAGCAACCTACATTTGGATTCAGATTAGTTGAGAAGAATAAGGAATTTCTGGATGTGATATTTAAGTAATCATGCAACCATCTTCGCTGTGATATTGAAACATAGTAAAGATTGCAGCAGAAGGCGGATCTCTCTGTATGCCCTCTCAAACCCGTGTGGTTCAAAATTTCCTTAGCAATAGCATTAGTGGAAGCTTCAGAAGATTCCTTCTAATATGAGCAGTGTAAGCAACCAACATTTGGATTCAGCTTAGCTGAGTTGAAAAAGGAATATCTGGAGGTGCTACTTAAGTAATCATTCCACCATCTCCAATGTGATATCGGAACATAGTAAAGATTACAGTAGAAGGCTGTCCTCACTATATGCACTCTAAATCCAGTATGGTACGTAATTACCTTAACCATTGCATTAGGGGAAGCCGAAGAAAAAGATTCTTTCTAATATCCGCAATGTAATAACCCACATTTGGATTCAGTATGGAGGAGTCAAAAAAAGACTTCCTTGGCGTGATATTTCCGTGTTTATGCAACCATCTGCAACGTGATAAGGAAAACAACGTAAAGATTGAAGTAGCATGCTGTCATCTCTGTATGGACTCTAAATCCGGTGCTACTCAATTTCCTTAGGAATAACATAACTGGAGCCTGGAGAAGAAAATTCTTTCTAATATCAGGCCGTGTAAGTTACCTATATTTGGATTCAGTTTAGTATAGTTGTATTAGGCCTTGCTGGAGGTGATATTTAAGTAATCAAGGAACCATCTAAATGTGATTTGGAAACAGTAAATATTGCAGTAGAAAATTTTCCTTTCTCTATGCACATAAACCCCGTGTGGTACGAATTTACTTAGCAATAGCATAAGGGGAAGCTTCATAAGATGATTCTTTCTATTATCTTAGATGTAAGATACCTACATTTGGATTTAGGTGGTGCAGTAGAATAAGTCCTTGCTGAATGTGCTATTTAAGTAATCATTCAACCATGTCCAATGTGATATCGAAAACATACTTAATATTGCAGTAGAAAGTTGTCCTTTCTGTATGCACTCTAAATCCCTTGTGGTACGAAATTTCCTTAGCAATAGCATTGGAGGAAGCTGCAGAAGAAGATTCTTTCTAATAACAGCAATGTTAGAAACCTACATTTGAATTCAATTTAGTTTCACTAAAATAATGCCTTGCGGGATGTCCCATGAAAGTAATCAGGCAACCATCTCCAATGTGATATCGACTACATAGTAAAGATGGCAGTGGAAAACTGTCCTGACTATACTCTCTCTAAATCCCGTGTGGTAAGAAATTTCCTTTGGAATAATATACGGGGAGCCTGGAGAAGAATGTTCTTTCTAATATCTGCCATGTAAGATACCTAATTTGGATTCAGTTTAGAGGAGTAGAATAAGGCCTTGCTGGATGTGCTATTTAAGTAATCATGAAACAATCTCCAATGTGATTTCAAAAACTCTAAACATTGCAGTAGAAAGTTATCCTTTCTGTATGCACTCTCAATCCCGTGTGGTAAGAAATTTCCTAAGGAATAACAATAGGGTAGCCTGAAGAAGAAAATTCTTTCTAATATATGCCGGTAAAGTTACCTATATTTGGAATCAGTTTA
Organism: Smutsia gigantea; assembly: GCA_032199065.1. Classification (NCBI taxonomy): domain Eukaryota; kingdom Metazoa; phylum Chordata; class Mammalia; order Pholidota; family Manidae; genus Smutsia; species Smutsia gigantea. The sequence continues at coordinate 760,667 of JAVSCE010021274.1, forward strand.
GAGAAGTTGTATTAGGCCTTACTGGGGGTGATATTTAAGTAATCATGAAAGCATCTCCAATGTGATTACGAAAAGAGTAAACATTGCAGTAGAAAGTTGTCCTTTCTGTATGTACTCGAAATCCCGTGCGGAACGAAATTTCCTTATCAAAAGCATTAGGGGAAGCTTCATAAGGAGATTCTATCTGATATAAGCAGTGTAAGCAACCTACATTTGTATTGAGCTTAGTTAAGCAGAATAAGGAATTTCTGGATGTGCAAATTAAGTAATCATGCAACCATTTCCAAAGTGATATCGAAACATAGAAAAAGATTGAAGTAGAAGGCTGTCCTAAATCTGCAACCTGTAAATATGTGTGGTACGAAATTTCCTTAGCAAAAGCATTGGGGAAAGATGCAAAAGAGGTTGTTTTCTAATATCAGCCATGTAAGAAACCTACATTTGAATTCAGTTTGGAGGAATCGAAAAAAGACTTCCCTGTTGTTATATTTACGTGTTCATGCAACCTTCTACAATGTGACATGGAAAACAATGTAAAGATTGAAGTAGCATGCTGTCATTACTGGATGGACTCTAAACCCCGTACGGCACGAATTTTCCATAGCAATAGCATAAGGGGAAGCTTCAGAAGAAGATGCTTTCTAATATGAGCAGTGTAAGCAACCTACATTTACATTCAGTTTAGTTACAGTAAAATAAGGCCTTGCGTTATGCCCCATTCAAGTAATCATGCCACCATCTCCAATGTGATATGGTAAACAAAGTGAAATTGCAATAGAGACGTCCATATATGCACTCTAAAACGCATGTGGTCTGAAATTTCCTTAACCATAGCATTAGGGGAAGCTGCAGAAGAAGATTCTTTCTAATATCAGCAATGTAACAACCAAGCATCTGGATTCAGTTTGGTTGGATCGAAAACAGACTTCCTTGGTGTGATATTTAGGTGGTCATGCAACCATGTACAATGTGGTGTAGAAAACAATGTAAAGATTGAAGTAGCAGGCTGTCATCTCTGTATGGACTCTAAATCCCGTGTGGTGTGGAATTTCATTCGAATAATATTAGGGGAGACTGTACAAGAAGATTCTTTCTAATATCTGCATTGTAAGGCACCTATAGGAGGATTCAGTTTAGTGGAGTAGAATAAGGCCTTGCTGGATGTGCTATTGTAGTAATCATGCAAAGATCCCCAATGTAATATCGAAAACATATTAAACATTGCAGTAGAAAGTTGTCCTTTCTTTATGCACTCTAAACCCAGTGTGGAACGAAATTTCCTTAGCAATAGCATTGGTTGAAGCTGCAGAAGAAGATTCTTTCTAATATCAGCAATGTAGGAAACCTCATATTGGATAGCATTTATTTCCGAAAATAAGGCCTTGCATGTGCTCCATTGAAGTATTCATGCAACCATCTCCACTGTGATATCGAAAACATAGTAGAGACTGCAGTAGAAGACTGTCCTCAATATATGCACAATAAATACCGTGTGGAATGAAATTTCCTTTACAATAGCTTCGGGGGAAGCTGCAGAAGTCTCTTCTAATATCAGCAATGTAAGAAACATACATTTTGATTCAGTTTAGTTTCGGTAAATTAAGGCCTTTCTTGATGCCCCATACAAGTAATCATGCTAACATCTCCAATGTGATATCGAAAACATAGTAAACATAGCAATAGAAAGTTGTCCTTTCTTTACGCACTCTAAATCCCTTGTGGTACGAAATTTCCTCAGCAATAGCATTAGGGGAAGCTTCATAGAAGATCCTTCTTCATATAAGCAGTTTACGCCAGATACATTTGGATTCAGGTTAGTTGAGTAGAATGAAGAATTTCTGGATGTGCTATTTAAGTAATCATGCAAACATCTAAAATGTGTTATTAAAAACATATGAAACATTGCAGTAGAAAATTTACCTTTCTGTATGCACTCTAAATCCCATGTGGTACGAAATTTCCTTAGCAATAGCATTAGGAAAAGTTTCAGAAGAAGATTCCTTCTAATATGCGCAGTGTAGGAACGTATATTTGGATTCAGCTCAGGTGAGTAGAATATGGAATTTCTCGGTGTGCTATTTAAGTAGTCATGCAACCATCTCCAATGTGATATCGAAACATAGTAAAGATTTTAGTAGAAGGCTGTTCTCACTCTATGCACTCTAAATCCCGTGTGGTCCGAAATTTCCTTAGGAATAGCATTGGAGGAAGCTGCAGAAGAAGATTCTCTCTAATATCAGCAATGTAAGAAACCTGCATTTGTATTCACTTTGCTGGGGTCGAAAAAAGACTTCCTTGCTGTGTTATTTAAATGTTCATGCAACTATCTACAATGTGATATTGAAAACTATGTAAAGAATGAAGTAGCAGGCTGTCATCTCTGTATGGACTCTAAATCCCGTGTGGTACGTAATTTCCTTAGGAATAACATTAGGGGAGCATGGAGAAGAAAATTCTTTCTAATGTCCGGCCATGTAAGATACCGATATTTTCATTCAGTTTAGTGGAGTTGTTTTAGGCTTTGCTCGAGGTGATATTTAAGTAATCATGAAACCATCGCAATGTGATTTCCAAAGCAGTAAACATTGCCGTAGAAAGTTATCCTTTCTGTATGGACATAAATCCCATGTGGCAAGAATTTTCCTTAGCAATAGCATTAGGGCAAGATTCATAAGAAGATTCTTTCTAATAGCTGCCATTTAAGATACCTACATTTGGATTCAGTTTACTGGAGTAGAATAAGGCCTTTCTGGATGTGCTATTTAACTAATAATGAAACCATATCCAATGTGATTTCAAAAACTGTAAACATTGCAGTAGAATGTTGTCCTTTCTGTATGCGCTCTAAATCCCTTGTGGTACGAAATTTCCGAAGGAATAAAAATAGGGGAGCCTGGAGAAGAAAATTCTCTCTAATATCTGCCGGGAAAGTTACCTATATTTGGAATCAGTTTAGTGGAATAGTATTAGGTCTTGCTGGGGGTGATATTTAAGTAATCATGAAACCATCTCCAATGTGATTTCGAAAACAGTAAACATTGCAGTAGAAAGTTGTCCTTTCTGTATGCACTCGAAATCCCGTGCGGAACGAAATTTCCCTATCAAAAGCATTAGGGAAAGCTTCATAAGGAGATTCTATCTACTATAAGCAGGGTAAGCAACCTACATTTGGATTGAGCTTAGTTAAGCAGAACATGGAATTTCTGGACGTGCAAATTAAGTAATCATGCAACCATTTCCAATGTGATATCGAAACATAGAAAAAGATTGAAGTAGAAGGCTGTCCTCAATCTAAGCCCTGTAAATATGGGTGGTACGAAATTTCCTTAGCAAAAGCATTGGGGAAAGCTGCAAAAGAAGTTTTTTTTCTAATATCAGCCATCTAAGAAACCTACATTTGAATTCAGTTTGGAGGGGTCGAAAAAAGACTTCCCTGTTGTGATATTTACGTGTTCATGCAACCATCTACAATGTGACATGGAAAATAATGTAAAGATTGAAGTAGCATGCTGTCATTACTGTATGGACTCTAAACCCCGTACGGCACGAATTTTCCATAGCAAAAGCATAATGGGAAGCTTCAGAAGAAGATGCCTTCTAATATGAGCAGTGTAAGCAACCTATATTTACATTCAGTTTAATTTCAGTAAAATAAGGCCTTGCGTTATGCCCCATTCAAGTAATCATGCCACCATCTCCAATGTGATATGGAAAACAAAGTGAAATTGCAATAGAATGCTGTCCTCCATATATGCACTCTAAAACCCATGTGGTCTGAAATTTCCTTAACCATAGCATTAGGGGAAGCTGCAGAAGAAGATTCTTTCTAATATCAGCAATATAAGAAATCTACATTTGGATTCAGGTAGTTGGGTTCGAAAAAATACTTCCTTGGTGTGATATTTAGGTGTTCATGCAACCATGTACAATGTGATATAGAAAACAATGTAAAGATTGAAGTAGCAGGCTGTCATCTCTGTATGGACTCTAAATCCCATGTGGTGAGAAATTTCATTAGGAATAATATTATGGGAGACCGTACAAGAAGATTGTTTCTAGTATCTGCATTGTAAGTCACCTACATGAGGATTCAGTTTAGTGGAGTATAATAAGGCCTTGCTGGATGTTCTATTGTAATAATCATGCAACCATCCCCAATGTAATATCGAAAACATATTAAACATTGCAGTAGAAAGTTGTCCTTTCTTTATGCACTCTAAACCCAGTGTGGAATGAAATTTCCTTAGCAATAGCATTGGTTCAACCTGCAGAAGAAGATTATTTCTATTATCAGCAATGTAGGAAACCTCATATTGGATAGCATTTATTTCAGAAAGTATGGACTTGCATGTGCTCCATTGAAGTATTCATGCAACCATCTCCACTGTGATATCGAAAACATAGTAGAGACTGCAGTAGAAGACTGTCCTCAATATATGCACAATAAATACCGTGTGGAATGAAATTTTTTTGCAATAGCTTTGGGGGAAGCTGCAGAAGTCACTTTTAATATCAGCAATGTAAGAAACCTACATTTTGATTCAGTTTATTTTCCGTAAAATAAGGCTTTTCTTGATGCCCCATACAAGTAATCATGCTACCATCTCCAATGTGATATCGAAAACATAGTAAACATTGCAGTAGAAAGTTGTCCTTTCTTTATGCACTCTAAATTCCGTGTGGTACGAAATTTCCTCAGCAATAGCATTAGGGGAAGCTTCATAAGAAGATCCTTTTTCATATAAACAGTTTCAGCCAGATACGTTTGGAGTCAGTTTAGTTGAGTAGAATAAAGAATTTCTGGATATGCTATTTAAGTAATCATGCACCCATCTCCTATGTGTTATTAAAAACATATTAAACATTGCAGTACAAAGTTTACCTTTCTGTATGCACTCTAAATCCCATGTGGTACGAAATTTCCTTAGCAATAGCATAAGGAAAAGCTTCAGAAGAAGATTCCTTCTAATATGCGCAGTGTAGGAAACGTATATTTGGATTCAGCTTAGATGAGTAGAATATGTAATTTCTAGATGTGCTATTTAAGTAATCATGCAACCGTCCTCAATGTGACATCTAAACAAAGTAAAGATTGCAGTAGAAGGCTGTTCTCACTCTATGCACTCTAAATCCCGTGTGGTCCGAAATTTCCTTAGGAATAGCATTGGAGGAAGCTGCAGAAGAAGATTCTCTCTAATATCAGCAATGTAAGAAACCTGCACTTGGATTCACTTTGCTGGGGTCGAAAAAAGACTTCCTTGCTGTGTTATTTAAATGTTAATGCAACTATCTACAATGTGATATGGAAAACTATGTAAAGATTGAAGTAGCAAACTGTCATCTCTGTATTGCCTCTAAATCCCGTGTGGTACGAAATTTCCTTAGGAATAACTTTGGGGGAGCATGTGGAAGAATATTCTTTCTAATGTCCGGCCATGTAAGATACCGATATTTTCATTCAGTTTAGTGGAGTTGTTTTAGGCTTTGCTCGAGGTGATATTTAAGTAATCATGAAACCATCTCAATGTGATTTCCAAAGCAGTAAACATTGCCGTAGAAAGTTATCCTTTCTGTATGGACATAAATCCCATGTGGCAAGAATTTTCCTTAGCAATAGCTTTAGGGCAAGATTCATAAGAAGATTCTTTCTAATATCTCCAATGTATGATACCTACACTTGAATTCAGTTTACTGGAGTAGAATAAGGCCTTTCTGGATGTGCTATTTAAGTATTAATGAAACCATATCCAATGTGATTTCAAAAACAGTAAACATAGCAGTAGAATGTTGTGCTTTCTGTATGCACTCTAAATCACGTGTGGTATGAAATTTCCTAAGGAATAACAATAAAGGAGCCTGCAGAAAAAAATTCTTTCTAATATCTGCCGGGAAAGTTACCTATATTTGGAATCAGTTTGGTTTAGTAGTATTAGGCCTTGCTGGGGGTGATATTTAAGTAATCATGAAACCATCTCCAATGTGATTTCGAAAACAGTAAACATTGCAGTAGAATGTTGTCCTTTCTTTATGCACTCTAAATCCCGTGTGGTACGAAATTTCCTCAGCAATAGCATTAGGGGAAGCTTCATAAGAAGATCCTTTATCATAAAAGCAGTTTAAGCCAGATACATTTTATTCAGGTTAGTTGAATAGAATGAAGAATTTCTGGATGTGCTATTTAAGTAATCATGCAACCATCTCCAATGTGTTATTAAAAACATATTAAACATTGCAGTAGAAAATTTACCTCTCTGTATGCACTCTAAATCCCATGTGGCACGAAATTACCTTAGCAATAGCATTAGGAAAAGCTTCAGAAGAAGATTCCTTCTAATATGCGCAGTGTAGGAAACGTATATTTGAATTCAGCTTAGATGAGTAGAATATGGAATTTCTAGATTTGCTATTTACGTAATCATGCAACCATCTCCAATGTGATATCAAAACACAGTAAAAATTGCAGTAGAAGGCTGTCCTCACTGCATGCACTCTAAATCTCGTGTGGTACGAAATTACCTTAATGATAGCATTATGGAAGCTGCAGAAGATGATTCTTTCTTATATCAGCTGTGTAGGAAACTTCCATTTGGATAGCATTTATTTCAGAAAATAAGGCCTTGTGTGTGCTCCATTGAAGTATTCATGCAACCATCTCCACTGTGATATCGAAAACATAGTAGAGACTGCAGTGGAAGTCTGTCCTCAATATATGCACAATAAATACCTTTGGAACGAAATTTCCTTTGCAGTAGCTTTGGGGGAAGCTGCAGAAGTCTCTTCCTAATATCAGCAATGTAAGTTACCTACATTTTGATTCAGTTTAGTTTCCGTAAAATAAGGCCTTACTTGATACCCCATTCAAGAAATCATGTAATCATCTCCAATGTGATTTCGAAAATAATAAGCATTGCAGTAAAATATGTCCTTTGTTTATACACTCGAAATCCCGTGCGGAACGAAATTTCATTTTCAATAGCATTAGGGGAAGCTTCATAAGGAGATCCTATCTAATATAAGCAATGTCAGTAGCCTATATTTGGTTTGAACTTAGTTAAGCAGAATAAGGAATTTCTGGATGTGCTATTTAAGTAATCATGCAACCATTTCCAATGTGATATCGAAACATAGAAAAAGGTTGCAGTAGACGGCTGTCTTCGTTCTATGCACTGTAAATCAGTGTGGTACGAAATTTCCTTAGCAAAAGCATTGGGGGAAGCTGCAAAAGAGTGTGTTTTCTAATATCAACAATGTAGGAAACCTACATTTGAATTCAGTATGGATGGGTCGAAAAAAGACTTCCTGGTTGTGATATTTACGTGTTCATGCAAGCATCTACAATTTGACCTGGAAAACAATGTAAAGATTGAAGTAGCATGCTGTCATTACTGTATGGACTCTAAATCCCGTATGGCACGTATTTTCCATAGCAATAGCATTAGGGGAAGCCTCAGAAGAAGATTCCGTCTAATATGAGCAGTGGAAGCAACCTACACTTGTATTCAATTTAGTTGGGTAGTATAAGGATTTTCTGAATGTGCTATTTAAGTAATCATGCAACCATCTCCAATGTGATATCAAAACATATTAAAGATTGCAGTAGAAGGCGGTTCTCACTCTATGCACTCTAAATCCCGTGTGGTCCGAAATTTCCTTACGAATAGCATTGGAGGAAGCTGCAGAAGAAGATTCTCTCTAATATCAGCAATGTAAGAAACCTGCATTTGGATTCACTTTGCTGGGGTCGAAAAAAGACTTCCTTGCTGTGTTATTTAAATGTTAATGCAACTATCTACAATGTGATATGGAAAACTATGTAAAGATTGAAGTAGCAAACTGTCATCTCTGTATTGCCTCTAAATCCCGTGTGGTACGAAATTTCCTTAGGAATAACTTTGGGGGAGCATGTGGAAGAATATTCTTTCTAATGTCCGGCCATGTAAGATACCGATATTTTCATTCAGTTTAGTGGAGTTGTTTTAGGCTTTGCTCGAGGTGATATTTAAGTAATCATGAAACCATCTCAATGTGATTTCCAAAGCAGTAAACATTGCCGTAGAAAGTTATCCTTTCTGTATGGACATAAATCCCATGTGGCAAGAATTTTCCTTAGCAATAGCTTTAGGGCAAGATTCATAAGAAGATTCTTTCTAATATCTCCAATGTATGATACCTACACTTGAATTCAGTTTACTGGAGTAGAATAAGGCCTTTCTGGATGTGCTATTTAAGTATTAATGAAACCATATCCAATGTGATTTCAAAAACAGTAAACATAGCAGTAGAATGTTGTGCTTTCTGTATGCACTCTAAATCACGTGTGGTATGAAATTTCCTAAGGAATAACAATAAAGGAGCCTGCAGAAAAAAATTCTTTCTAATATCTGCCGGGAAAGTTACCTATATTTGGAATCAGTTTGGTTTAGTAGTATTAGGCCTTGCTGGGGGTGATATTTAAGTAATCATGAAACCATCTCCAATGTGATTTCGAAAACAGTAAACATTGCAGTAGAATGTTGTCCTTTCTTTATGCACTCTAAATCCCGTGTGGTACGAAATTTCCTCAGCAATAGCATTAGGGGAAGCTTCATAAGAAGATCCTTTATCATAAAAGCAGTTTAAGCCAGATACATTTTATTCAGGTTAGTTGAATAGAATGAAGAATTTCTGGATGTGCTATTTAAGTAATCATGCAACCATCTCCAATGTGTTATTAAAAACATATTAAACATTGCAGTAGAAAATTTACCTCTCTGTATGCACTCTAAATCCCATGTGGCACGAAATTACCTTAGCAATAGCATTAGGAAAAGCTTCAGAAGAAGATTCCTTCTAATATGCGCAGTGTAGGAAACGTATATTTGAATTCAGCTTAGATGAGTAGAATATGGAATTTCTAGATTTGCTATTTACGTAATCATGCAACCATCTCCAATGTGATATCAAAACACAGTAAAAATTGCAGTAGAAGGCTGTCCTCACTGCATGCACTCTAAATCTCGTGTGGTACGAAATTACCTTAATGATAGCATTATGGAAGCTGCAGAAGATGATTCTTTCTTATATCAGCTGTGTAGGAAACTTCCATTTGGATAGCATTTATTTCAGAAAATAAGGCCTTGTGTGTGCTCCATTGAAGTATTCATGCAACCATCTCCACTGTGATATCGAAAACATAGTAGAGACTGCAGTGGAAGTCTGTCCTCAATATATGCACAATAAATACCTTTGGAACGAAATTTCCTTTGCAGTAGCTTTGGGGGAAGCTGCAGAAGTCTCTTCCTAATATCAGCAATGTAAGTTACCTACATTTTGATTCAGTTTAGTTTCCGTAAAATAAGGCCTTACTTGATACCCCATTCAAGAAATCATGTAATCATCTCCAATGTGATTTTGAAAATAATAAGCATTGCAGTAAAATATGTCCTTTGTTTATACACTCGAAATCCCGTGCGGAACGAAATTTCATTTTCAATAGCATTAGGGGAAGCTTCATAAGGAGATCCTATCTAATATAAGCAATGTCAGTAGCCTATATTTGGTTTGAACTTAGTTAAGCAGAATAAGGAATTTCTGGATGTGCTATTTAAGTAATCATGCAACCATTTCCAATGTGATATCGAAACATAGAAAAAGGTTGCAGTAGACGGCTGTCTTCGTTCTATGCACTGTAAATCAGTGTGGTACAAAATTTCCTTAGCAAAAGCATTGGGGGAAGCTGCAAAAGAGTGTGTTTTCTAATATCAACAATGTAGGAAACCTACATTTGAATTCAGTATGGATGGGTCGAAAAAAGACTTCCTGGTTGTGATATTTACGTGTTCATGCAAGCATCTACAATTTGACCTGGAAAACAATGTAAAGATTGAAGTAGCATGCTGTCATTACTGTATGGACTCTAAATCCCGTATGGCACGTATTTTCCATAGCAATAGCATTAGGGGAAGCCTCAGAAGAAGATTCCGTCTAATATGAGCAGTGGAAGCAACCTACACTTGTATTCAATTTAGTTGGGTAGTATAAGGATTTTCTGAATGTGCTATTTAAGTAATCATGCAACCATCTCCAATGTGATATCAAAACATATTAAAGATTGCAGTAGAAGGCGGTTCTCACTCTATGCACTCTAAATCCCGTGTGGTCCGAAATTTCCTTACGAATAGCATTGGAGGAAGCTGCAGAAGAAGATTCTCTCTAATATCAGCAATGTAAGAAACCTGCATTTGGATTCACTTTGCAGGGGTCGAAAAAAGACTTCCTTGCTGTGTTATTTAAATGTTCATGCAACTATCTACAATGTGATATGGAAAACTATGTAAAGATTGAAGTAGCAGGCTGTCATCTCTGTATGGACTCTAAATCCCGTGTGGTACGAAATTTCCTAAGGAATAACAATAGGGGAGCCTGGAGGAGAAAATTCTTTCTAATATCTGCCGGGAAAGTTACCTATATTTGGAATCAGTTTAGTGGAGTAGTATTAGGCCTTCCCGTGGGTGATATTTAAGTAATCATGAAACCATCTCCAATGTGATTTCAAAAACAGTAAACATTGCAGTAGAAAATTGTCCTTTCTGAATGCACAATAAATCCGTGTGGTATGAAATTTTCTTAAGAATAAAATTAGCGAGGCTTTAGAAGAAAGTTCTTTCCTATATCTGCCATGTATTTTACCTACATTTGGATTCAGATTAGTGGAATTGAATAAGGCCGTGCTGGAAGTGCGATTTAAGTAATCATGCAAACATCTCCTATATGATATCAAAAATATATTAAACATTGCATTACAATGCGGTCCTCACTATGTGCACTCTCAATCCTGGGTGGTACGAAATTTCTTAGCAATAGCTTTGGAGGCGATGCTGAAGAAGAATCTTTATATTATCAGGGGTGTAAGTACCATACATTTGGATTCAGTTTGGTGGGGTCGAAAAAAGATTTCCTTGGTTTAATGTTTATGTATTCATGCAACCATCTACTTTGTGATATCAAAACATAGTAAAGATTCCAGTAGAAAGCTGTCCTCACAGTAGGCACTTCAAATCCCGTGTTGTACGAAATTTCTTTAGGAAAAGCATTGGGAACCTGAAGAAGAAGATTCTTTCTAATATCAGCAATGTGAGAAACCTCAAATTGGATTCCATTTAGTTTCAGTATAATAAGGCATTGCAGGATGGACCATTCAAGTATTAATGTAACCATGTCCAATGTGATATCGAAACACAGTAAAGATTGCAGTAGAAAGTTGTCCTTACTTTATGCACTATAAAAGCCGTGTGGTATGAAATATCCTTAGGAATATCTTTAGGGGAGGCCGTAGAAGGAGGTTCTTTCTAATATCTGCCATGTAAGCTAACTACATTTGGATTCATTTTACTGGAATTGAAAAAGGCCCTGCCGGAAGTTCTATTTAAGTAATCCTGCAACCATCTCCAATCAAAAACATATTAAACATTTCAGTAGAAAGTTGTTGTTTTTGTATGCACTCTAAATCTTGTGTGGTACAAAATCTCCTTAGAAATAGCATTAGGGGAAGCTTCATTAGAAGATTCTTTTTAATATAAGCAGTGTAAGCAACCTACATTTGGATGCAGCTTAGTATAGTAGAATAAGGAATTTCTGGATGTGCTATTTAAGTAACCATGCAACCATCTGTATTGTGATATTGAAAACACATTAAACATTGCAGTAGAAAGTTGTCTTTCTATATGCACTCTAAATCCCGTGTGGTACGAAATTTCTTTAACCACAGCATTAGGGACACTGCAGAAGATTCTTTATAATATCAGCAATGATCGAAACCTGCATTTGGAATCAGTTTGTTGGGGTCGAAAAAAGACTTCCTTGGTGTGATATTTACGTGTTCATGAACCATCTCCAATGTGATATCGAAAACATAGTAAAGACGGCAGTAGAAGTCTGTCCTCATTATATGCACTCTATGTCCCATATGGTACGATATTTCCTTAACCATTGCTTTAGGGGTGCTGCAGAAAAAAATTGTTTGTAATACCAGCAATGTGAGAAATCTACATTTGGATTCAGATTGGTGAGATCGAAAAAAGATTTCCTTGGTGTAATATTTATGTATTCATGCAACCATCTCCTTTGTGATATCAAAACATAATAAAGATTCCAGTAGAACGCTGTCCACACTTTAGGCACTCTAAATCCCGTGTTGTACGAAATTTCCTTAGCAATAGCATTGGGGAACATGAAGAAGATTCTTTCTAATATCAGCAATGTAAGAAACATCCAATTGGATTCCATTTAGTTTCAGTATAATAAGCCCTTGCGGGATGCCCCATTCAGGTATTAATGCAACCATGTCCAATGTGATATCGAAACACAGTAAAGATTGCATTAGAAGGGTGTCCTTACTTTATGCACCATAAATGCCGTGTGGTACAAAATTTCCTTATTAATAACATTAGGGGAGGCCACAGAAGAAGGTTCTTTCTAATATATGCCATGTATGCTACCTACATTTGGATTCAGCTTAGTGGAATAGAATAAGGCCCTGCCGGAAGTTCTATTTAAGTAATCATGCAATCATCTCCAATGTGATATCAAAAACATATTAAACATTTCAGTAGAAAGTTGTCATTTTGAATGCACTTCAAATCTCGTGTGCTACAAAATCTCCTTAGAAATAGCATTAGGGGAAGGTTCATAAGAAGATTCTTTTTAATATAAGCAGTGTAAGCAACCTACTTTTGGACTCAGTTTGGTGGAGTCGAAAAAATACTTCCTTGGTCTGATTTTTACGTGTTCTTGCAACCATCCACAATGTGATATGAAAAACAACGTAAAGATTGAAGTACTGGACTGTCATTTCTGTATGTACTCTAAATCCCGTATGGTACGAAATTTCCTTAGTAATAGCACTGAGGAAGCTGCAGAAGAAGATTCTTTCTAATATCAGCAATGTAAGAAATCTCCAATTGAATTACATTTAGTTTCAGTAAAATAAGGCCTTGCGGGATGCCCCATTCAAGTATTCATGCAAACATCTCCAATGTGATATCGAAAGATAGTAAAGATTGCAGTAGAAGGCTTTGCTCAATCCATGCAGTATAAATCCCGTGTGGTACGAAATTTCCTTAGGAATAACATTAGAGGAGGCCGGAGAAGAAGGTTCTCTTTAATATCTGCCGTTTAAGCTACCTACATTTGGATTCAGTTTAATGGAATAGAATAAGGCCCTGCCTCAAGTGTTATTTAAGTAATCATGCAACCATCTCCAATGTGATATCAAAAACATATTAAACATTGCAGTAGAAAATTGTCCATTCTGTATGCATTCAAAATCCATTGCGGTACGAAATTACCTTAGGAACAATATTAGGTGAGCCTGGGAAGATGAATCCTTCTAATATGAGCAGGGTAAGCAACATATATTTGGATTCAGTTTAGTTGAGTAGAATAAGGAATTTCTGCATGTGCTATTTAAGAAATCATTCAACCATCTCCAATGTGATGTCGAAACATTGTAAAGATTGCAGTAGAAGGCTCTCCTCTCTCTAAGAACTGCAAATCCCGTGCGGTACGAAATTTCCTTAGTAATAGCATCGGGGGAAGCTGCAGGAGGAGGTTCTTTCTAATATCAGTAATTTATATCCTTAAGAAACCTACATTTGGATTCAGTTTAGTTTCAGTAAAATAAGGCCTTCCACGATGCCACATTCAAGTAATCATGCTACCATCTAGAATGTGATATTGAAAACACAGTAAACGTTGCAGTAGAAAGTTTTCCTTTAAGTATGCACTCTAAATCCCGTGCGGTACGAAATTTCCTTAGCAATTGCATTAGGGGAATCTTCATAAGAAGATTCTTTCTAATATAAGCAATTTAAGCAATCTACATTGGATTCAGCTTAGTTTCGTAGAATAAGGAATTTCTGGATGTGCTATTTAAGTAATCATGTGACCATCTCCAGTGAGATATCAAAAACATCGTAAAGATTGCAGTGGTAATCTGTCCTCACTATATGCCCTCTAAATCCCGTGTAGTACGAAATTTCCTTAACCATAGCATTAGGGGAAGCTTCATAAGGAGATTCTTTCTAATATGAGCAGTTTAAGAAAATTATATTTGCATTCAGCTTAGTTGAGTGGAATAAGGAATTTCTGGATGTGCTATTTAAGTAGTCATACAACCGTCTCCAATGTGATATTGAAAACACAGTAAAGATTGCAGTTGAAGACTGTCCTCACCTCAAGAACTCTAAATCCCGTGTGGTACAAAATTTCTGGTAATGGTTTTGGGGGAACTGCAGAAGAAGGTTCTTTCTAATATCAGCAATGTAAGAAACCTACATTTGGATTCAGTTTAGTTTCAGTAAAATAAGGCCTTGCACGATGCCCGATTCAAGTAATCATGCTACCATCTCCAATGTGATATGGAAAACAAAGAAAAATTGCCATAGGAACCTGTCGTCGCTTTATGCACTATAAAATCCCATGTGGTCCGAAATTTCCTTAACCATAGCATTAGTGGAAATTACAGAAGAAGATTCTTTCTACTATCATCAATGTAAGAGACGTACATTTGGATTCAATCTTTTTTCAGTAAAATACGGGCTTGTGGGATGCCCCATTCAAGTATTCATGCAACCATCTCCAATGTGATATCGAAAACATAGTAAAGATTGTAGTAGTATTCTGTCCTCACCATATGCACTCTAAATCCCATGTGGTATGAAGTTTCCTTAACCATAGCATTCCGGGAAGCTGCAGAAGGACGTTCGTTCTAATATTAGCAATGTAAGAAACCTACATTTGGATTCAGAATGCTGGGGTCGAAATAAGACTTCCTTGGTGATATATATAAATGTTCATGCAAAAATCTTCAATGTGATATGGAAAACAATGTAAACATTGAAGTAGCAGGCTGTCATCTCGGTATGGACTGTAACACCGGTGTGGGATGAAATTTCATTAAGAATAATATAAGGGGAGCGTTTAGAAGAAGGTTCTTTCTAATATCTGTCATGTGATATACCTATATTTGGATTCAGTTTAGTGGAAAGAATAAGACCTTGCTGGATGTGCTGTTGAAGTAATCATGCTAACATCCGCTATGTGATATCAAAAACATATTAAACATTGCTGTAGAAAGTAGCCATTTCTATACGCACTCTAAATTCCGTGTGATATGAAATTTCCTTAGAAATAGCTTTAGGGGAAGCTTCAGAAGAAGATTATTTCCAATATTAGCAGTGTAAGCAACCTACATTTGCATTCAGTTTAGTTTCAGTAAAATAAGGACTTGCATTATGCCCCATTCAAGTAATCATGCCACCATCTCCAATGTGATATGGAAAACAAAGTGAAATTGCAATAGAAAGCTGTCCTCCATATATGCACTCTAAAACCCAAGTGTTCTGAAATTTCCTTAACCATAGCATTAGGGGAAGCTGCAGAAGAAGATTCTTTCTAATATCAGCAATGTAAGAAATCTACATTTGGATTCAGGTAGGTGGGGTCGAAAATAGACTTCCTTGGTGTGATATTTAGGTGTTCATGCAACCATGTACAATGTGATATAGAAAACAACGTAAAGATTGAAGTAGCAGGCTGTCATCTCTGTATGGACTCTAAATCCCGTGAGGTGTGAAATTTCATTAGGAATAATATTAGGGGAGACTGTACAAGAAGATTCTTTCTAATATCTGCATTGTAAGACACCTACATGTGGATTCGGCTTAGTGGAGCAGAATAAGGCCTTGCTGGATGTGCTATTGTAGTAATCATGCAACCATCCCCAATGTAATATCGAACACATATTAAACATTGCAGTAGAAAGTTATCCTTTCTTTATGCACTCTAAACACAGTGTGGAACGAAATTTCCATAGCAACAGCATTGGTTGAAGCTGCAGAAGAATATTCTTCCTAATATCACCAATGTAGGAAATCTCCAATTGGATAGCATTTATTTCAGAAAATAAGGCCTTGCATGTGCTCCATTGAAGTATTCATGCAACCATCTGCACTGTGATATCGAAAACATAGTAGAGACTGCAGTAGAAGACTGTCCTCAATATATGCAGTATAAATACTTTGTGGAATGAAATTTCCTTTGCAATAGATTTGGGGGAAGCTGCAGAAGTCTCTTTCTAATATCAGCAATGTAAGAAACGTACATTTTCATTCAGTTTAGATTCCGTAAAATAAGGCCTTTCTTGATGCCCCATACAAGTAATCATGCTACCATCTCCAATGTGATATTGAAAACAGTAAACATTGCAGTAGAAAGTTGTCCTTTCTTTATGCACTCTAAATCCCGTGTGGTACGAAATTTCCTCCAAAATAGCATTAGGTGAAGCTTCATAAGAAGATTCTTTTTCATATAAGCATTTTAAGCCAGATACATTTGAATTCAGGTTAGTTGAGTAGAATAAAGAATTTCTGGATGTGCTATTTAAGTAATCATGCAACCATCTCCAATGTGTTATTAAAAACATATTAAACATTGCAGTAGAAAATGTCCTTTGTTTATGCACTCGAATTCCCATGTGGAACGAAATTTCCTTTTCAATAGCTTTAGGGGAAGCTTCATAAGGAGATTCAATCTAATATAAGCAGTGTAAGCAACCTACATTTGGAATGAACTTAGTTAAGCAGAATAAGGAATTTCTAGATGGGCTATTTATGTAATCATGCAACCAATTCCAATGTGATATCGAAACATAGAAAAAGATTGCAGTAGAAGGCTGTCCTCATTCTGTTCACTGTAAATCCGTGTGGTACGAAATTTCCTTAGCAACAGCATTGGGGGAAGCTGCAAAAGAATGTTTTTCCTAATATCAGCAATGTAAGAAATCTACATTTGAATTCAGTATGGAGGTGTCGAAAAAAGACTTCCTTGTTGTGATATTTACGTGTTCATGCAAGCATCTACAATGTGATATCGACTACATAGTAAAGATGGCAGTAGAAGTCTGTCCTCACTATAGTCTCTCTAAATCCCGTGTGTTAAAAATTTCCTTAGGAATAATATACGGGGAGCCTGGAGAAGAAAGTTATTTCTAATATCTGCCATGTAAGATACCTAATTTGAATTAATTTTAGTGGAGTACAATAAGGCCTTGCTGGATGTGCTATTTAAGTAATCATGAAACCATCTCCAATGTGATTTTGAAAACTCTAAACATTGCAGTAGAAAGTTGTCCTTTCTGTATACACTCTAAATCCCGTGTGGTAAGAAATTTCCTAAGCAATAACAATAGGTTAACCTGGAGAAAAAAATTCTTTCTAATATGTGCCTGTAAAGTTACCTATATTTGGAGTCAGTTTAGTGGAGTAGTATTAGGTCTTGCTGGAGGTGATATTTAAGTAATCATGAAACCATCTCCAATGTGATTACGAAAAGAGTAAACATTGCAGTAGAATGTTGTCCTTTCTGAATGCACATGAAATCCCGTGCGGAACGAAATTTCCTTATCAAAAGCTTTAGGGGAAGCTTCATAAGGAGATTCTGTCTAATATAAGCAGTGTAAGCAACCTCCATTTGTGTTGAGCTTAGTTAAGCACAATAAGGAATTTCTGGATGTGCGAATTAAGTAATCATGTAACCATTTCCAATGTGATATCGAAACAGAAAAAGATTGAAGTAGAAGGCTGTCCTCAATCTACACCCTGTATAAATGTGTGGTATGAAAGTTCCTTAGCAAAAGCATTGGGGAAAGCTGAAAAAGAAGTTTTTTCTAATATCAGCAATGTCAGAAACCTACATTTGAATTCAGTTTGGAGGGTTCGAAAAAAGACTTCCCCGTTGTGATATTTACGTGTTCATGCAACCATCTACAATGTGACATGGAAAACAATGTAAAGATTGAAGTAGCATGCTGTCATTACTGTATGGACTCTAAATCCCGTATGGCACGAATTTTCCATAGCAATAGCATTAGGGGACGCTTCAGAAGAAGATGCCTTCTAACATGAGCAGTGTAAGCAACCTACATTTGGATTCAGTTTAGATGGGCAGAATAAGGAATTTCTGTATGTGCTATTTAAGTAATCATGGACTATTTCCAATGTGATATCGAAACATAGTAAACATTGCAGTAGAAGGCTGTCCTCTATGCACTGTAAATACCGTGTGGTTAGAAATTTCCTTAGGAATAATATTAGGGGAGCCTGGAGAAGAAAATTCTTTCTGATATCCACTGTGAAAGGTACAAGTATTGGATTCAGATTAGTGGAGTTGTATTAGGCCGGCTTGGAGGTGTTATTTAAGTAATCATGAAACCATCTCAATGTTATTTCGAATACAGTAAACGTGGCATTAGGAAGTTATCCTTTCTGTATGCACACTAAATCCCGTGTGGTACAAGATTCCTTAATGATAGCATTACGGGAAGCTGCAGAAGAAGATTCTTTCTAATATCAGCCGTGTAAAAAACCTACATTTGGATTCAGTTTAGTTTCAGTAAAATAACGACTTGCGTTAAGCCCCCTTCAAGTAATCATGCAAAGATCTCCATTGTGATATTGAAAACAAATTAAAAATGGCAGTAGAACGTTCTCCTCACTATTTGCACTCTAAATTCTGTGTGGTACGAAATTCCCTGAGCAATAGCTTTGGGGGAAACTGCAGAAGATTCTTTCTAATATCATCAATGTAAGAAACCTACATTCGAATTCAGTTTAGTTACAGTAAAATAAGGCCTTGCGCAATGCCCGATTCAAGTAATCATGGTACCATCTTCAGTGTGATCTAGAAAACATAGTAAAGATTGACGTAGCAGTCTGTCATATCTGTATTGACACTAAATCCCATATGGTACGAAATTTCCTTAGGAATAATATTAGAGCAGCCTGGAGAAGAAGATTCTTTCTTATATCTGCCATGTAAGATACCTACATTTGGATTCAGTTTCGTGGACTACTATTAGGCCTTGTTGGAGTTGATATTTAAGTAATCATGAAACCTTCTCCAGTGTGACTTTGAAAACAGTGAACATTGCAGGAAAAATTTGTCCTTTATGCTCTCTAAATCCCGTATGTTACGAAAATTCCTTAGCAATAGCATTAGGGCAAGCATCAGAAGAAGATTCCTACTAAAATGAGCAGTGTAAGCATCCAAAATTTGGATTCAGTTTAGTTGGGTAGAATAAGGAATTTCTGGATGTGCTATTTAAATAATCATGCAACTATTTTAAATGGGATATCGAAATATAGTAAAGATTGCAGTAGAAAGCTGTCGTCACTCTATGCATTGTAATTCCTGTGTGGTACGAAATTTCCTTATCAATAGCATTGCGGGAAGATGCAGAATATAGTTGTTTTTAATATCAGCAATGTAAGAAACATACCTTTGGATTCAGTTTGGAAGGGTCGAAAAAAGACTTCCTTGGTGTGATATTTACGTGATCATGCAACCATCGGCAATGTGATATGGAAAAAAAAGTACAGATTGAAGTACCATGCAGTCATCTCTGTATGGACTCTAAATCCCGTGCGGTACGAAATTTCCTTTGGAATAACTATGGGGGAGCCTGGAGAAGAACGTTCTTTCTAATATTTGCAATGTAAGATACCTACATTTGGATTCAGTTTAGTGGAGTAGAATAAGGCCTTGCTGGATGTGCTATTTAAGTAATCATGAAACCATCTCCAATGTGATTTCGAAAACTCTAAACATTGGAGTAAAAAATTGTCCTTTCTGTATGCACTCTAAATCCCGTGTGGTCCGAAATTTCCTAAGGAATAATAACAGGGGAGCATGGAGAAAAAAATTCTTTCTAATATCTCCCGGGAAAGTTACCTATATTTGGAATCAGGTTAGTGGAGTAGTATTGGCCTTGCTGGGGCTGATATTTAAGTAATCATGAAACCATCTCCGATGTGATTACGAAAAGAGTAAAAATTGCAGTTGAAAGTTGTCCTTTCTGTATGCACTCGAAATCCCATGCGGAACGAAATTTCCTTATCAATAGCAAATTTTGAAGCTTCATAAGGAGATTCTATCTAATATAAGCAGTGTAAGCAACCTAAATTTGTATTAAGCTTTGTTAAGCAGAATAAGGATTTTCTTGATGTGCTATTTAAGTAATCATGCAAACATCTCCAAAGTGATTATCGAAAACATAGTAAAGATTGCAGTAGAAGGCTGTCCTCACTATATGCACTCTAAATCCCGTATGGTACGTAATGCCCTTAACCATTGCATTACGGGAAGCTAAAGAAGAAGATTCTTTCTAATATCTGCAATGTAATAACATACATTTGGATTCAGTTTGGTGGGTCGAAGGAAGACTTCCTTGCCATGGTATTTACGTGTTTATGCAAACATCTGCAACGTGATATGGAAAACAATGAAAAGATTGAAGTAGAATCCTGTCATCTCTATGGACTATAAATCCCGTGTGGTACGAAATTTCCTTAGGAATAACATTACTGGAGCCTGGAGAGGAAAATTCTTTCTAATATAAGGCCGTGTAAGTCACCTATATTTGGATTCAGTGTAGTATAGTTGTATTAGGCCTCGCTGGAGTTGATATTTAAGTAATCAAGTAACCATCTAAATGTGATTTCGGAAACTATAAACATTGCAGTAGAAAATTTTCCTTTCTGCATGCACATAAATCCCGTGTGGTACGAATTTACTTAGCAATATCATTAGGGGAAGCTTCATAAGATGATTCTTTCTAATATCTGCCATGTAAGATATCTACATTTGGATTTAGATTATTGTAGTAGAATAAGGCCTTGCTGGATTTCCTATTTAAGTAATCATTTAACCACCTCCAATGTGATATCGAAAACATATTAAACATTGCAGTAGAAAGTTGTCGTTTGTGTATGGACTCTAAATCCCGTGTGGTAGGAAATTTCCATAGTAATAGCATTAGGGCAAATTCAGGGGAAGTTTCCTTCTAATATAAGCAGTGTAAGCAACCTACATTTGGATTCAGTTTAGTTTCAGTAAATAAGGCCTTGTGGGATGCCCCATTCAAGTAATCATGCA
Source organism: Smutsia gigantea (assembly GCA_032199065.1). Classification (NCBI taxonomy): domain Eukaryota; kingdom Metazoa; phylum Chordata; class Mammalia; order Pholidota; family Manidae; genus Smutsia; species Smutsia gigantea. The sequence goes on from JAVSCE010021274.1 coordinate 781,637, forward strand.
ACCATCTCCAATGTGATATCGAAATATAGTAAAGATTGCAGTAGAAAGCTGTCCTCATTCTATACACTGTGAATCCCGTGCCGTCCGAAATTTCCTTAGAAAAACATTGGAGGAAGCTGCAGAGGAAGATTCTTTCTAATACCATCAATGTAAGAAACCTACATTGGAATTTAGGTTAGTTTTAAAAACAAGGCATTGCGTGATGCCCCATTCAAGGTATCATGCCACCATCTCCAATGTGATATGGAGAACATAGTAAAATTGCAGTTGAAACCTGTCCTCCACGTATGAACTCTAAAACCATTGTGGTACGAAATTTCCTTAACCATAGCATTAGGGGAAGCTGCAAAAGAAGAATCTTTCTAATACCAGCAATGTAAGAACCATGGATTTAGATTCAGTTTGGCTGGATTGGAAACAGACTTCCTTACTGTGATATTAACGTGTTCTTGCATCCATCTACAATGTGATATGGAAAACAATGTAAAGATTGAAGTAGCATGCTGTCATCTCTGTAAGGACTCTAAATCATGGGGGGAACTAAATTTCCTTTGGAATAAGAATTAGGGGAGCCAGGAGATGAAAATTCTTTCCAATATCTGTTGTGTATGTAACCTATAATTGGATTCAGTTTTGTGGAGTAGTATTAGAACTTGCTGGAGTTGATATTCAAGTAGTCATGAAAACATCTCCAATGTGATTTCCAAAAAAGTAAACATTGCAGAAAAAATTTGTCCTTTCTGTTTGCACACAAAATCCGTGGGGAAAGAAATTTCCTTATCAGTAGCATTAGGGGAAGCTTCATAAGGAGATTCTATCTAATATAAGCCGTGTAAGCACCCTACATTTGGATTGAGTTTGTTAAGCAGAATAAGGAATTTCTGGATGTGCTATTTAAGTCATCATGCAACCATTACCAATGTGATATCGAAACATAGAAAAAGATTGCAGTAGATGGATGTCCTCATTCTATGCACTGTAAATCTGTGTGGTACAAAATTTCCTTAGCAAAAGCATTGGGGGAACCTGCAAAAGAAGGTTTTTTCTAATATCAGCATACGTAAGAAACCTATATTTGAAAACAGCTTGGAGGGGTCAAAAAAGATTCCTTGTTGGGATATTTACGTGTTCATGCAATCATCTACAATGTGACATGGAAAACAATGTAAAGATTGAAGTAGCATGCTGTCATTACTGTATGGACTCTAAATCCCGTTTGGGACGAATTTTCCAGAGCAATAGCATTAGGGAATGCTTCAGAAGAAGATTCCTTCTAATATGAGCAGTGTAAGCAACCTACATTTTGATTCAGTTTAGTTGAGTAGAATAAGGAATTTCTGGATGTGCTATTTAAGTAATCATGGACTATTTCCAGTGTGATATCGAAACATAGTAAAGATTGCAGTAGAAGGCTGTCCTCACTCTATGCACTGTAAATCCCATGTGGTAAGAAATTTCCTTAGGAATAATATTAAGGGAGCCTGGAGAAGAAAATTCTTTCTAATATACACTTTGCAAGTTACCTATATTTGGATTCAGTTTAGTGAAGTTGTATTAGGCCTTCCTGGAGGTGATATTTAAGTAATTATGAAACCATCTCAATGTGATTTCGAATACAGTAAACATGGCATTAGAAAGTTATCCTTTCTGTATGCACACAAAATCCTGTGTGGTACGAAATTTCCTTAATGATAGCATTACGGGAAGCTGCAGAAGAAAATTCTTTCTAATATCAGCAGTGTAAGAAACCTACATTTGGATTCAGTTTAGTTTCATTAAAATAAGGCTTCGCGTTATGCCCTTCAAGGTAACATGCAACCATCTCCAATGTGATATCGAAAAAAGATTAAAAATGGCAGCAGAAGGCTGTCCTCACTATATGCACTCTATATTCCGTGTGGAACGAAATTTCCTGAGCAATAGCATTGGTGGAAACTGCAGAAGAAGATTCTTTCTAATATCTTCAATGTAAGAAACCTACGTTCGAATTCAGTTTAGTTACAGTAAAATAACGCCCTGTGCGATGCCAATTCAAGTAATCATGCTACCATCTCCAATGTGATCTAGAAAACATAGGAAAAATTGACGTAGCAGTCTGTCATATCTGTATGGACTCTAAATCCCGGGTGGTACGAAATTTCCTTAGGAATAATATTAGGGCAGCCCGGAGAAGAAGATTCTTTCTAATATCTGCCATGCAAGATACCTACATTTGGATTCAGTTTTGTGGAATAGTATTAGGCCTTGTTGGAGTTGATATTTAAGTAATCATGAAACTTTCTCCAATGTGATTTTGAAAACAGTAATCATTGCAGGAGAAATTTGGCCATTTGTTACGCATTGTAAATCCTGTATATTACGAAAATTCTTTAGCAATAGCATTAGGGCAAGCATGAGAAGAAGATTCCTTCTAATATGAGCAGTGGAAGCAACCTACACTTGGATTCAGTTTAGTTGGGTAGAATAAGGATTTTCTGAATGTGCTATTTATGTAATCATGCAACCATCACCAATGTGATATCGAAACATAGTAAAGATTGCAGTAGAAGGCTGTCCTCACTCTATGCACTCTAAATCCCGTGTGGTCCGAAATTTCCTTAGGAATAGCATTGGAGGAAGCTGCAGAAGAAGATTCTTTGTAATATCATCAATGTTAGAAACCTACATTTGGATTCAGTTTAGTTTCAGTAAAATAATGCCCTGCGGGATGTCCATTTAATTAATGATGCTACAATCTCCAAGTGATATGGAAAACTGTAAAATTGCAATAGAAAGCTGTCCTCCATATATACAATCTTAATCCCATGTGGGACGAAATTTCCTTAACCATAGCATTTGGGGAACCTGCAGAAGAAGAATCTTTCTAATACCAGCAATGTAAGAAACCTGCATTTGGATTCACTTTGCTGGTGTCGAAAAAAGAAGTCCTTGCTGTGTTATTTAAATGTTCATGCAACTATGTACAATGTGATATGGAAAACTATGTAAAGATTGAAGTAGCAGAGTGTCATCTCTGTATGGACTGTAAATTCCGTGTGGTACGAAATTTCCTTAGGAATTACATTAGGGGAGCCTGGAGAAGAAAATTCTTTCTTATATCCAGCCATGTAAGATACCTATATTTTCATTCAGTTTAGTGGAGTTGTTTCAGGCCTTGCTCGAGGTGATATTTAAGTAATCATGAAACTATCTCAATGTGATTTCAAAAACAGTAAACATTGCCGTAGAAATTTATCCTTTCTGTATGGACATAAATCCCATGTGGCAACAATTTTCCTTAGCAATAGCATTAGGGGAAGATTCATAAGAAGATTCTAATATCTGCCATGTAAGATACCTACATTTGGATTCAGTTTACTGGAGTACAATAAGGCCTTTCTGGATGTGCTATTTAAGTAATAATGAAACCATCTGCAATGTGATTACCAAAACTGTAAACATTGCAGTAGAATGTTGTCCTTTCTGTATGCGCTCTAAATCACGTGTGGTATGAAATTTCCAAAGGAATAACAATAGGGGAGCCTGGAGAAGAAAATTCTTTCTAATATCTGCCAGGAAATTTAACTACATTTGGAATCAGTTTAGTGGAGTATTATTAGGCCTTGCTGGGGGTGATATTTAAGTAATCATGAAACAATCTCCAATGTGATTTCGAAAACAGTAAACATTGCAGTAGAAAGTTGTCCTTTCTGTATGCACTCTAAATCTCGTGTGGTACGAAATTTCCTTAGCAATAGCATTAGGGGAAACATCATAAGAAGATTCTTTCTAATATAAGCAGTGTAAGCAACCTGCATTTTGTTGACCTTTGTTAAGTAGAATAAGGATTTTCTGGATGTGCTATTTAAGTAATCATGCAAACATCTCCAATGTGATATCGAAAACATAGTAAAGATTGCAGTAGAAAGCTGTCTTCACTATATGCACTCTAAATCCTGTATGGTCCGTTATTACCTTAACATTGCAATAGGGGAAGCTTAAGAAGAAGATTCTTTCTAATATCCGCAATGTAATAACCTATATTTGGATTCAGTTTGGAGGGGTCGAAAAAAGACTTCTTTGGCGTGATATTTCCGTGTTTTGGAAACCATCTGCAACGTGATACGGAAAACAATGTAAAGATTGAAGTAGCATGCTGTCATCTCTGTACGGACTCTAAATCCGGTGTGGTACGAAATTTCCTTAGGAATAACATTACTGGAGCCTGGAGAAGAAAATTCTTTCTAATATCAGGGAGTGTAAGATACCTATATTTGGATTCAGTTTAGTATATTTGTATTAGGCCTCGTTGGAGGTGATATTTAAGTAATCAAGGAACCATCTAAGTGTGATTTCGGAAACAGTAAACATTGCAGTCGAAAATTTTCCTTTCGGTATGCACATAAATCCCGTGTGGTACGAAAATACTTATCAATAGCATAAGGGGAAGCTTCATAAGATGATTCTTTCTAATATCATCCATGTAAGATATGTACATTTGGATTTAGTTTAGTGCAGTAGAATAAGTCCTTGCTGGATGTGCTATTTAAATAATCATTTAATCATCTGCAATGTGGTATCGAAAACATACTAAACATTGCAGTATAAAGTTGTCCTTTCTGTATGCACTCTAAATCCCGTGTAGTTCGAAATTTCCATAGCAATAGCATTGGGGTAAAATTCAGGGGAATATTTCTTCTAATATGAGCAGTGTAAGCAACCTACATTTGGATTCAGTTGTTTCAGTAAATAACGCCTTGCGGGATGCCCCATTCAAATAATCATGCAACCATCTCCAATGTGATATCGAAACATAGCAAAGATTGCAGTAGAAATCTGCCCTCATTCTGTGCAGTGTAAATCCCATGACGTCCGAAAATTCCTTAGCAATAGCATTGGAGGAAGCTGCAGATGATGATTCTTTCTAATATCATTAATGTAAGTAACCTACATTGGAATTCAGGTTAGTTTTAATAAAATAAGGCCTGGCGTGGTGCCCCATTCAAGTTATCATGCTACCATCTCCAAAGTGATATGGAGAACATAGTAAAATTGCAGTAGAAAGCTGTCCTCCATGTATGCACTCTAAATCCCATGTGGTACGAAATTTCCTTAACCATTGCATTAGGGGAAGCTGTAGAAGAAGAATCTTCCTAATACCAGCAATGTAAAACCATGCATTTGGATTCAGTTTGGTGGGATCGAAAAAAGACTTCCTTCCTGTGATATTTACGTGTTCATGCAACCATCTACAATGTGAGATGGAAAACAATGTAAAGATTGAAGTAGCATGCTTTCATCTCTGTATGGACTCTAAATACTTTGGGGAAAGAAATTTCCTTAGGAATAACGTTAGGGGAGCCAGAAGATGAAAATTCTATCTGATATCCGCCATGTAAGTTACCAATATTTGGATTCAGTTTTGTGGAGTAGTATTAGACCTTGCTGAAGTTGATACTCAAGTAATCACGAAAACACCTAAATTGTGATTTTGAAAACAGTAAACAATGCAGTAAAAATTTGTCTTTTCTGTATGCTTTCGAAATCCGGTGCGGAACGAAATTTCCTTATCAATAGCTTTAGGGGAAGCTTCATAAGGAATTTCTATCTAAAATAAGGAGTGTAAGCAACCTATATTTGGAATGAGCTTAGTTAAGCAGAATAAGGAATTTCTGGATCTGCTAATTAAGTAATCATGCAACCATTTCCAATGTGATATCAAAACACAGAAAAAATATTACAGTAGAAGTCTGTCCTCATTCTGTGCACTGTAAATCCGTATGGTACGAAATCTCCATGGCAAAATCATTGGGGGAAGCTGCAAAAGAAGTTTTTTCTAAGATCATCAATGTAAGAAACCCACATTTGAATTCTCTGTGGAGGGGTCGAATAAAGACTTACTTGTTGTGATATTTACGTGTTCATGCACCCATCTACAATGTGACATGGAAAACAAAGTAAAGATTGAAGTAGCATGCTGTCATTATTGTATGAACACAAAATCCCTTTTGGCACGAATTTTCCATAGCAATAGCATTAGGGGAAGCTTCAGAAAATATTCCTTCTAATATGAGCATTGTAAGCAACCTACATTTAGATTCCATTTAGTGGAGTAGAATAAGGAAATTCTGGATTTGCTATTTATATAATCATGGACTATTTTCAATGTGATATCGAAACATAGTAAAGATTGCAGTAGAAGGTTGTCCTCACTCTATGCACTGTAAATCCCGTGTGGTACGAAATTTCCTTAATGATAGCACTACGGGGAGCTGCAGAAGTAGATTCTTTCTAATATCAGCAGGGTAATAAACCTACATTTGGATTCAGTTTAGTTTCAATAAAATAAGGCCTTGAGTTATGTCCCCTTCAAGTAATTATGCTACCAATTCCAATGTGATATGGAAAACTGTAAAATCTCAATAGAAAGCTGTCCTACATATGTGTAATCTAAATCCCATTGTGTACGAAATTTCCTTAACCATAGCATTAGGGGAAGCTGCAAAAGAAGAATCTTTCTAATAGAAGCAATGTAAGAAACCTGCATGTGGTTTCAATTTGCGGGGGTCGAAAAAATACTTCCTTGCTGTTTTATTTACATGTTCATGCAGCCATCTACAATATGATATGGAAAACTATGTAAAGATTGAAGTAACAGGCTGTCATCTCTGTATGGGCTCTAAATCCCGTGTGGTACGAATCTTCCTTAGGACTAACATTAGGGGAGCCTGGAGAAGAAAACTCTAATATCTGGCCGTGTAAGTTACCTATATTTTCATTCAGTTTAGTGGAATTGTATTAGGCCTTCTGCGAGATGATATTTAAGTAATCATTCAACCATCTCCAATGTGATATCGAAAACATATTAAACATTGCAGTAGAAAGTTATCCTTTCTGTATGCGCTCTAAATCTCGTGTGGTACTAAATTTCCTTAGCAATATCATTGGAGGAAGCTGCAGCAGAAGATTCTTTCTAATATCAGCAATGTTAGAAACGTATATTTCAATTCAATTTAGTTTCACTAAAATAATGCCTTGCGGGATGTCCCATGAAAGTAATCATGCAACCATCTCCAATGTGATATCGACAACATAGTAAAGAAGGCAGTAGAAGGCTGTCCTCAATATATGCTCTCTAAATCCCGTGTGGTAAGAAATTTCTTTGGAATAGTATTAGGGGAGCCTGGAGAAGAATGTTCTTTCTAATATCTGCCATGTAAGATACCTACATTTGGATTCAGTTTAATGGAGGAGAATAAGGCCTTGCTGGATGTGCTATTTAAGACATCATTAAACCGTCTCCAATGTGATTTCGAAAACTGTAAACATTTGCAGTAGGATGTTGTCCTTTCTGTATACACTCTAAATAACGTGTGGTACGAAATTTCCTTGGCAATAGCATTAGGGAAGCATCATAAGAAGATTCTTCCTAATATAAGCAGTGTAAGAAACCTACATTTGAATTGACCTTAGTTAAGCAGAATAAGGATTTTCTTGTTGTGCTATTTAAGTAATCATGGAAATATCTCCAAGGTGATATTGAAAACATAGTAAAGATTGCAGTGGAAGCATGTCCTCAATATATGCACTCTAAATCCCATATGGTATGTAATTACCTTAACCATTGTATTACAATGAGCTTAAGAAGAAGATTCTTTCTAATATCAGGATGTAATAACCTACATTTGGCTTCATTTTTGAGGCGTTGAAATAAGACTTCCTTGGGGTGATATTTACGTTTTTATGAAACCATCTGCCACGTGATATGGAAAACAATGTAAAGATTGAAGAAGCATGCTGTTATCTCTGTATGGGCTTGAAATCCCATGTGGTACGAAATTTCCTTAATGATAGCATAAAGGGAAGCTGCATAAGAAGATTCTTTCTAATATCAGCAGTGTAAGGACCTACATTTGGATTCAGTTTAGTTTCAGTAAAATAAGACTTACCTTATGCCCCCTTCAAGTAATCATGCAAACATCTCCAATGTGATATCGAAAACAAATTAAAAATGGCAGCAGATGTCTCTCCTCACTATATGCACTCTAAATTCCGTGTGGTACTAAATTTCCTGAGCAATAGCTTTGGGGGAAACTGGAGAAGATTCTTTCTAATATAATCAATGTAAGAAACCTACATTCGAATTCAGTTTACTTACAGTAAAACAAGGCCCTGCATGATGCCCGATTCATGTAATCATGCTACCATCTCCAATGTGATCTAGAAAACATAGTAGGGGTTGACTTAGCAGTCTGTCATATCTTTATGGACTCTAAAGCCCTGGTAGTACGAAATTTCCCTAGGAATAATATTATAGCAGCCTGAGAATAAGATTCTTTCAAATATCTGCCATGCAAGATACCTACATTTGGATTCAGTTTCATGGACTATTATTAGGCCTTGTTGGAATTGATATTTAAGTAATCATAAAGCTTCTCCAAAGTTATTTTGAAAACAGTAAACATTGCGGTAGAAATTTGTGCTTTCTTTATGCACTCTAAATCCCGTATGTTACGAAAATTCCTTAGCAACAGCATTAGGGCAAGCATAAAAGAAGATTCCTTTTAATATGAGCAGTGCAAGCAACCTACATTTGGATTCAGTTTAGTTGGGTAGAATAAGGAATTTCTGGATGTGCTATTTAAGTAATCATGCAATTATTTTAAATGTGATATCGAAATGCAGTAAAGACTGCAGTAGAAGGCTGTCCTCACTCTATGCATGGCAAATCCCGTGTGGTATGAAATTTCCTTATCAATAGCATTGCGGGAAGATGCAGAACAAGGGTTTTTCTAATAGCAATGTAAGAAAACTACATTTGGATTCAGTTTGGAAATGTCGAAAATAAACTTCTTGGTGTGATATTTACGTGATCTTGCAACCATCTACAATGTTATATTTAAAACAATGTAACGATTGAAGTATCATGCAGTCATCTCTGCATAGACTCTAAATAACGTGCGGTATGAAATTTCCTTAGGAATAACCTTCGGGAGCCTGGAGAAGAAGATTCTTTCTAATATCTGCCATGTAAGATACCTACATTTGGATTCAGTTTAGTTGAGTAGAATAAGGAATTTCTGGATGTGCTATTTAAGTAATCATGCAACTATTTTAAATGTGGTATCGAAATATAGTAAAGATTGCAGTAGAAATCTGTCCTCAATCAATGCACTGTAAATCCCGTTTGGTACGAAATTTCCTTATCAATAGCTTTGCAGGAAGATGCAGAAGAAGGTTCTTTCTAATATCAGCAATGTAAGAAACCTACATTTGTATTCAGTTTGGAAGGGTCAAAAAAGACTTACTTTGTGTAATATTTACGTGATCATGCAACAAACTACAATGTGATAGGGAAAACAATGTAAAGCTTGAAGTAGCAGGCATTCATCTCTGTATGGACACTAAATCCCGTGTGGTACGAAATTTCCTTAGGAATTATCTTAGGGGAGCCTGGAGAAGGTTCTTTCTAATATCTGCAATGTAAGATACCTACATTTAGATTCAGTTTAGTGGAGTAGAATGAGCCCTTGCTGGATGTGCTATTTTTAGTAATCATGCAACCATCTCCAATGTGATATAGAAAACATATTAAACATTGAAGTAGAAAATTGTGCTTTCTGTATGCACTCTAAATCCCGTGTGGAACGATATTTCCTTAGCAATAGCATTGGGGAAGCTTCAGAAGAAGATTCCTTCTAGTATGAGCAGTGTAAGCAACCTACATTTGGACTCAGTTTACTTGAGTAGAATAAGGTAAGTCTGGATGTGCTATTTAAGTAATCATGCAACCATTTCCATTTTGATATCGAAATATAGTATATATTGCATAGATGGCTGTCCTGACTATACGCAGTATAAATCCCGTGTGGTCAGAAATTTCCTTAACCGTAGCATTACGGGAAGCAGCAGAAGAAGATTCTTTCTAATATCAGCAATGTAAGAAAACCCTATTAGGATTCAGTTTAGTTTCAGTTAAATAAAGCCTTGCTTTAAACCCCTTGAAGGAAACATGAAAGAAACCATCTCCAATGTGATATCGAAAACCAATTAAAAATGGAAGTAGTAGGCTGTCCACACTATATGACCTCGAAATTAAGTGTGGTACGAAATTTCCTTAGGAATAACATTAGGGGAGCCTGGAGAAGAAAATTATTTCTAATATCCGGCCATGTAAGTTACCTATATTTTCATTCAGTTTAGTGGAGTTGTATTAGGCCTTGCTCGAGGTGATATTCAAGTAATCATGAAACCATCTCAATGTGATATCAAAAACAGTAAACATTGCAGTTGTAAGTTATACGTTATGAATGCACATAAATCCCGTGTGGCAAGAATTTTCCTTAGCAATAGCATTAGGGGAAGCTTCATAAGAAGATTCTTTCTAATATCTGAAATGTAAGATACCTACATTTGGATTCAGTTTAGTGGAGTAGAATAAGGCCTTTTTGGATGTGCTATTAAAGTAATAATGAAACCATCTCCAATGTGATTTCCAAAACTGTAAACATTGCAGTAGAATGTTCTCCTCTCTGTATGAGCTCTAAATCCCGTGTGGTATGAAATTTCCTAAGGAATAACAATAGGGGAGCATGGAGAAGAAAATTCTTTCTTCTACCTGCCGGGAAAGTTACCTATATTTGGTATCAGTTTAGTGGAGTAGTATTAGGCCTTTGCTGGATGTGATATTTAAGTAATAATGAAACCAACTCCAATGTGATTTCCAAAACTGTAAACATTGCGGTAGAAAGTTGTCCTATCTCTATGCACTCTAAATCTCGTGTGGTACGAAATTTCCTTAGCAATACCATTAGAGGAAGCATCATAAGAAGATTCTTTCTAATATAAGCAGTGTAAGCAACCTACATTTTGATTGACCTTAGTTAACAGAATAAGGATTTTCTGCATGTGCTGTTTAAGTAATCATGCAAACATCTCCAATGTGATGTCAAAAACATAGTAAAGATTGCAGTAGAAAGGTGTCCTCACTATATGCATTCTAAATCCCGTATTGTACATAATTACCTTAAACATTGCATTAGGGGAAGCTGAAGAAGTAGATTCTTTCTAATATCCGTAATGTAATAACCTACATTTGGATTCAGTTTGGAGGGGTCGAAAAAAGACTTCCTTGGCGTGATATTTACGTGTTTATGCAACTATCTGCAATGTGATATGGAAAACAACGTAAAGATTGAAGTAGCATGCTGTCATCTCTGTATGGAATCTAAATGTCGTGTGCTACGAAATTTCCTTAGGAATAACATTACTGGAGCCTGGTGAAGAAAATTATTTCTAATATCAGGCTGTGTAAGTTACCTGTATTTGGATTCAGTTTAGTGTAATTGTATTAGGCCTTGCTGGAGGTGATATTTAAGTAATCAACTAACCATCTAAATGTGATTTCGGAAACAGTAAACATTGCAGTAGAAAATTATGCAATCTGTATGCACATAAATCCCGTGTGGTATGAATTTACTTAGCAATAGTGTAAGGGGAAGCTTCATAAGATGATTCATTCTAATATCTGCCATGTAAGATACATACATTTGGTTTAGTTTAGTGCAGTAGAATAAGGCCTTGCAGGATGTGCTATTTACGTAATCATTTAACCATCTAAAATGTGATATCGAAAACATTTTAAATATTGCAGTAGAAAGTTGTCAGTTGTGTATGCACTCTAAATCCCGTGTGGTACGAAATTTCCTTAGCCATAGCATTAGGGCAACATTCAGGGGAAGATTACTTCTAATATTAGCAGTGTAAGCAACCTATATTTGGATTCAGTTTAGTTTCAGTAAAATAAGGCCTTGTGGGATGCCCCATTCAAGTAATCATGCAACCATGTCCAATGTGACATCGAAATATAGTAAAGATTGCAGTAAAGGGCTGTTCTCACTCTATGCACTGTAATTCCCGTGCCGTCCGAAATTTACTTATCAATAGCATTGTGGGATGGTGCAGAAGTAGGTTCTTTTTAATATCAGCAATGTAAGAAACCTCCATTTGGATTCAGTTTACTTTCTGTAAAGTAAGGCCTTGCATTACACCCCTTAAAGGAAGCATAGAACCATCTCCAGTATGATATCAAAAACAAATTAAAAATAGCAGTAGAAGGCTGTCCTCACTATATGCACACTAAATCACGTGTGGTACGAAATTTCCTGAGCAATAGCTTTCTGGGAAGCTGCAGAAGAAGATTCTTTCTAATATCAGCAATGTAAAAAACGTACATTCGAATTCAGTTCAGTTACAATAAAATAAGGCTTTGCGCGATGCTTGATTCAAGTAATCTTGCTACCATCTCCAATGTGATATGGAAAACATAGTAAAGATTGACGTTCCAGTCTGTCATTTCTGTATGGACTCTAAATCCCGTGTGGTACGAAATTTCCTTAGGAATAATATTAGGGCAGCCTGAAGAAGATTCTTTCTAATATCTGCCAAGTAAGATACCTACATTTGGATTCAGTTTGTTGGAGTAGAATAAGGCCTTGTTGGATGTACTATTTAACTAATCATGCCGAAATCTCCAACGTGATTATCGAAAACATATTAACATTCAGTAGAAAGTTGTCCTTTCTGTTTGCAGTCTAAATCCCCTGTGGGACGTGTATTCCTTAGCAATAGCATTAGGGCAAGGATAAGAAGAAGATTCCTTCTAATATGAGCAGTGGAAGCAACCTACAGTTGGATTCAGTTTAGTTGGGTAGATTAATTAATTTCTGTATGTGGTATTTAAGTAATCATGCAACCATCACCAAAGTGATATTGAAACATAGTAAAGATTGCAGTAGAAGGCTATCCCCACTCTATGCACTCTAAATCCCGAGTGGTCTGAAATTTCCTTAGGAGTAGCATTGGAGGAAGCTGCAGAAGAATATTCTTTCTAATATCAGCAATGTTAGAAACCTACATTTGGATTCAGTTTAGTTTCAGCAAAATGCCTTTCGGGTTGTCCCATTCAAGTAATTATGCTACCATCTCCAATGTGATATGGAAAACTAAAATTGCAATAGAAATCTGTCCTCCATATGTGTAATCTAAATCCCATGTGGTACCAAATTTCTTTAACCAAACATTACGGGAAGCTTCATAAGAACCTTTCTAATACCAGCAATGTAAGGAATCTGCATTTGGATTCAGTTTGCTGGGGTCGAAAAAAGACTTCCTTGCTGTGTTATTTAAATTTTCATGCAACTATCTACAATGTGCTATGGAAAACTATGTAAAGATTGAAGTAGCAGGCTGTCATCTCTGTATGGACTCTAGTCCCGTGTGTACGAAATTTCCTTAGGAATAACATTAGGGGAGCCCTGAGAAGAAAATTCTTTCTAATATCCGGCCATGTAAGATACCTATATTTTCATTCAGTTTAGTGGAGTTGTGTCAGGCCTTGCTCGAGGTGAAATTTAAGTAATCATGAAACCATCTCCAATGTGATTTCAAAAACAGTAAACATTGCAGTAGAAAGTTATCCTTTCTGTATGGACATAAATCCCGTGTGGCAAGAATTTTCCGTAGCAATAGCATTAGGGGAAGCTTCATAAAAAGATTCTTTCTAATATCTGCCATGTAAGATGCCTATAATTGGATTCAGTGTAGTGGAGTAGAATAAGGCCTTTCTGGATGTGCTATTTAAGTAATAATGAAACCATCTCCAATGTGATTTCGAAAACTGTAAACATTGCAGTAGAATGTTGTCCTTTCTGTATGCACTCTAAAACTCGTGTGGCACGAAATGTTCTTAGCAATAGCATTAGGGGAAGCATCATAAGAAGATTCTTTGAATATAAGCAGTGTAAGCAAATTACATTTGGATTGACTTTAGTTAAGTAGAATAAGGATTTTCTGGATGTGCTGTTTAAGTAATCATGCAAACATCTCCAATATGATATCGAAAACATAGTAAAGATTGCAGTAGAAGGCTGTCCTCACTATATGCACTCTATATCCCGTATCGTATATAAAGACCTTAACCATTGCATTAGGGGAAGCTGAAGAAAAAGATTCTTTCTAATATCCGCAATGTAATATCCTGCATTTGGTTCAGTTTGGAGGGGTCGAAAAAAGACATCCTTGGCGTGATATTTACGTGTTTATGCAACCATCTGCAACGTGATATGGAAAACAACATAAAGATTGAAGTAGCATGCTGTCATCTCTGTATGGACACTAAATCCCGTGTGGTACGAAGTTTCCTTAGGAAAAACATTACTGGAGACTGGAGAAGAAAATTCTTTCTGATATCAGGCCGTGTAAGTTACCTATATTTGGATTCAGTTTAGTATAGTTGTATTAGGCCTTGCTGGAGGTGATATTTAAATAATCAAAAAACCATCTAAATGCAATTTCGGATACAGTAAACATTGCAGTAGAAAATTTTCCTTTTTGTATGCACATTAATACCGTGTTTCACGAATTTACATAGCAATAGCATAAGGGGAAGCTTCATAAAAAGATTCTTTATAATATCTGCCATGTAACATACCTACTTTTGGATTTAGTTTAGTGCAGTAGAATAAGGCCTTGCTGGATGTGCTGTTTAAGTAATCATTTAACCATCTTCAATGTGATATCGAAAACATATTAAACATTGCAGTAGAAACTTGTCCTTTGTGTATGCAGTCTAAATCCCATGTGGTACGAAATTTCCTAAAGAAGAACAATAGGGGAGCCTGGAGAAGAAAATTCTTTCTAATATCTGCCGGGAAAGTTACCTATATTTGGATTCAGGTTAGTAGAGTAGTATTAGGCCTTGCTGGGGGTGATATTTAAGTAATCATGAAACCATCTCCAATGTGATTTTGAAAACAGTAAACATTGCAGTAGAAAGTTGTCCTTTCTGTATGCACTCTAAATCTCGTGTGGTACGAAATTGCCTTAGCAAAAGCATTAGGGTAAGATTCAGGGGAAGGTTACTTCTAATATAAGCAGCATAAGCAACCTACATTTGGATTCAGTTTAGTTTCAGTAAAATAAGGCCTTGCGGGATGCCCCTTTCAAGTAATCATGCAACCATGTCCAATGTGATATCAAAACATAGTAAAGATTGCAGTAGAAGTCTGTCCTCATTCTATGCACTGTAAACCCCGTGCCACCGAAATTTCCTTAGCAATAGCATTGGAGGAAGCTGCAGAGGAAGATTCTTTCTAATATCATCAATGTAACAAACCTACAATCAGGTTAGTTTTAGTAAAATAAGTCATTGCGTGATGCCCCATTCAAGGTATCATGCTACTATCTCCAATGTGATATGGAGAACATAGTAAAATTGCAATAGAAAGCTGTCCTCCATGTATGCACTCTAAATCCATTGTGGTACCAAATTTCCTTAAGCATAGCATTAGGGGAAGCGGCAGAAGAAGAATCTTTCTAATACAAGCAATGTAAGATCCATGCTTTTGGATTCAGTTTGGTTGGATCAAAAACAGACTTCCTTCCTGTGATATTTACGTGTTCATTCAACCATCTACAATGTGACATGGAAAACAATGCAGAGATTTAAGTAGCATGCTGTCATTACTGTATGGACTCTAAATCCCTTATGGCACGAATTTTCCATAGCAACAGAAGTAGGGGAAGCTTCAGAAGAATATTCCTTTCAATATGAGCAGTGTAAGCAACCTACATTTGGATTGATCTTGGTGGAGTAGAATAAGGAATATCTGGATGTGCTATTTAAGTAATCATGGACTATTTCCAATGTGATATCGAAACATAGTAAAGATTACACTGGAATTCTGTCCTCAATCTACGCACTGTAAATCCCGTGTGGTACGAAACTTCCTTACGAATAATATTAGAGGAGCCTGGAGAAGAAAATTCTTTCTAATATGAGCCATGTAAGGTACCTACATTTGGATTCAGTTTAGTGGAAAAGAATAAGGCCTTGCTGGATGTGCTATTTACGTAATCATGAAACCATCTCCATTGTGATTTTGAAAACTGTAAACATTACAGTAGAAAGTTGAACTATCTGTATGCCCTCTAAATCCGGTGTGGAATGAAATTTCCTGAGGAATAAAAATAGGGGAGCCTGGAGAAGAAAATTCTTTCTAATATCTGCTGGGAAAGTTACCAATATTTGGAATTAGTTTAGTGGAGAAGTATTAGGCCTTGCTGGGGGTGATATTTAAGTAATCATTAAACCATCTCCAATGTGATTATGAAAAGAGTAAACATTGCAGTAGAAAGTTGTCCTTTCTGTATGCACTCGAAATCCCGTGCGGAACGAAATTTCTTTATCAATACCATTAGGGGAAGCTTCATAAGGACATTCTATCTAATATAAGCAGTGTAAGCAACTACATTTGAATTGAGCTTAGTTAAACAGAATAAGGAATTTCTAGATGTGCTATTTAAGACATCATGCAACCATTCCCAATGTGATATCGAAACATAGAAAAAGATTGCAGTAGAAGGCTGTCCTCATTCTATTCACCGTAAATCCGCGTGGTACGAAAATTCCTTAGCAAAAGCATTGGGGGAAGCTGCAAAAAAAGGTTTTTTCTAATATCAGCAATGTAAGAAAACTGCATTTGAATTCAGTTTAGAGGGGTCGATAAAAGACTTCCTTGTTGTGATATTTATGTGTTCATGCAACCATCTATAATGTGACATGGAAAACAATGTAAAGATTGAAGCAGCATGCTGTCATTACTCTATGGACTCTAAATCCGGTATGTCACGAATTTTCCATAGCAATAGCATTAGGGGAAGCTTCAGAAGAAGATTCCTTCTAATATGAGCACTGTAAACAACGTACATTTAGATTCAGTTTAGTTGAGTAGAATAAGGAATTTCTGGATGTGCTATTTATGTAATCACGGACTATTTCCAATGAGATATTAAACATAGTAAAGATTGCAGTACAAGGCGGTCCTCACTGTATGCACTGAAAATGCCGTGTGGTACGAAATTTCCTAAGGAATAGTATTAGGGGAGTCTGGAGAAGATAATTCTTTCTAATATCCGCTGTGTAAGTTACCTCTATTTGGATTCAGATTTGTGCAGTTGTATTAGACCTTCCTGGTGGTGATATTTAAGTAATCATGAAACCATCCATTGTGATTTCGAATACAGAAAACATGGCATTAGAAAGTTATCCTTTTTGTATGCACACTAAATCCCGTGTGGTACAAAATTTCCTTCATGATAGCATTGCGGGAAGCTGCCGAAAAAGATTCTTCTAATATCAGCAGCGTAAGAAACCTAAATTCAAATTCAGTTTAGTTACACGAAAATAAGGCCTTGCACAATGCCCAATTCAACTAATCATGCTACCATCTCCAACGTGATCTAGAAAACATAGTAAAGATTGACGTAGCAGTATGTTATATCTGCATGGACTCTAAATCCCGGGTGCTACGAATTTTTCCTAAGGAATAATATTAGGGCAGCATGAAGAAGAAGATCCTTTCTAATATCTGCCATGCAAGATACCTATATTTGGATTCAGTTTCATGGACTAGTATTAGGCCTTCTTGGAGTTGATATTTAAGTAATCATGAAACCTTCTCCAATGTGATTTTGAAATCAGTAAACATTGCAGTAGAAATTTGTCCTTTCTTTATGCACTCTAATTCCCGTATGTTACGAAAATTCCTCAGCAATAGCATTAGGGCAAGCATCAGAAGAAGATTCCTTCTAATATGAGCAGTGTAAGCAACCTACATTTGGATTCAGTTTAGTTGGGTAGAATAAGGAATTTTTTGGTGTGCTATTTAAGTAATCATGCAACTATTTTAAATGTGATATCGAAATATAGTAAAGATTGCAGTAGAAGCCTGTCCTCACTCTATGCACTGTAAATCCCGTTGGGTACGAAATTTCCTTATCAATAGCATTGCGGGAAGATGCAGAAGTACGTTCTTCCTAATATCAGCAATGTAAGAAACGTACATTTGGATTCAGTTTAGAAGGGTCGAAAAAAGACTTCCTAGGTGTGATATTTACGTGATCATGCAACCATCTACAACGTGATATGGAAAACAAGGTAAAGATTAAAGTACCAAGCAGTCATCTCTGTATGGAATCTAAATCCCTTGCATTATGAAACTTCCTTAGGAATAACCTTAGGGGAGCCTGGAGAAGAATGTTCTTTCTAAAATCTGCCAAGTAAGATACCTACATTTTGATTCATTTTAGTGGAGTAGAATAAGGCCTTGCTGGATCTGCTATTTAAGCAATCATGGAACCGTCTCCAATGCGATATCGAGAACATATTAAATATTGCAGTAGAAAGTTGTACTTCTTGTATGCACTCTAAATCCCGTGTGGTACTATATTTCCTTAGCAATAGCATTGGATAAGCTTCAGAAGAAGATTCTTTCTAGTATGAGCAGTGTAACCAGCTAAATTTGGACTCAGGTAAGTTGAGTAGACTAAGGTATCTCTTGATGTGCTATTTAAGTAATCATGCAACAATTTCCAATGTGATATCGAAATATAGTATATATGGCATTGATGGCTGTCCTCACTATATGCACGCAAAATCCCGTGAGGTCCGAATTTCCTTAACCATGGCATTACGGGAAGCAAAAGAGGAAGATTCTTTCTAATATCAACAATGTAAGAAACCTCCTTTTGGATTCAGTTTAGTTTCAGTAAAATAAGGCCTTGTATTATAACCCTTCAAGGAAACATTCAACCATCTCCAATGTGATATCGAAACACAGTAAATATTGCAGTAGAAGGCTGTCCTCTATGCACACTAAATCCCGGGTGGTCTGAAATTTCCTTAGGAATAGCATTGGAGGAAGCTGCAGAAGAAGATTCTTTCTACTATCAGTAATGTTACAAACCTACATTTGGATTCAGTTTAGTTTCAGTAAAATAAGGCCTGGCGGGATGTCCCATTCAAGTAATTATGCTACCATCTCCAATGTGATAAGGAGAACATACTAAAGATTGACGTAGCAGTCTGTCATATCTGTATCGACTCTAAATCCCGTGTGGTACCAAATTTCCTTATGAATAATATTAGGGCAGCCTGAAGAAGAAGATTCTTTCTAATATCTGCCATGTAAGATACCTACATTTGGGATTCACTTTGGTGGAGTAGAATAAGGCCTTTTTGGATGTCCTATTTAACTAATCATGCAAAAATCTCCAGTGTGATTATTGAAACATATTATCATTCAGTAGAAAGCTGTACTTTCTGTATGCATTCTATATCCCGTGTGGTATGAAATTTCCATAGCAATAGCATTAGGGGAAAAGCAGGAAGAAGATTCCTTCTAATATGAGCAGTGTAAGCAACCTACATTTTGATTCACTTTAGTTGAGTAGAATAAGGAATTTCTGGATGTGCTATTTAAGTAATCATGCAACTATTTTAAATGTGATATCGAAATATAGTAAAGATTGCAGTAGAAGCCTGTCCTCACTCTATGCACTCTAAATCCCGTGTGGTCCGATATTTCCTTAGGAATACCATTGGAGGAAACTACAGATGAAATTTCTTTCTAATATCAGCAGTGAAAGAAACCTACATTCGGATTCTGTTTAGTTTCAGTAAAATTAGGCCTTGCACGATGCCCGATTCAAGGAATCATGCTACCAACACCAATGTGATGTAGAAAACATAGTAAAGTTTGACGTCGCAGTCTGTCATATCTGTATGGACTCTAAATCCCGGGTGGACGAAACTTCCTTCGGAATAATATTAGGGCAGCCTGGAGAAGAAGATTCTTTCTAATATCTGCCATGCAAGATACCTACATTTGGATTCATTTTCGTGCGCAATTATTAGGCCTAGTTGAAGTTGATATTTAAGTAATCATGAAACCTTCTCCAGTGTGATTTTGAAAACAGTAAACTGCAGTAGAAATTTGTCCATTCTTTATGCACTATATATCCCGTATGTCACGAAAATTCCTTAGCAATAGCATTAAGGCAAGCATCAGAAGAAGATTCCTTCTAATATGAGCAGTGTATGCCACCTACACTTGGATTCAGTTTAGTTGGGTAGAACAAGGAATTTCTGAATGTGCTATTTAAGTAATCATGTTACCATCTCCAATGTGATATGGAAAACATAGTAAAGATTGATGTAGCAGTCTGTCATATCTGTATGGACTCTAAATACCGTGTGATACGATATTTCCGTAGGAATAATATTAGGGCAGCCTGGAGAAGAAGATTCTTTCTAATATCTGCTAAGTAAGATACCTACATTTGGATTCAGTTTGTTGGAGTAGAATAAGGCCTTGTTGGATGTGCTATTTAAATAATCATGCAAAAATCTCCAATGTGATTATCGAAAACACATTAACATTCAGTAGAAAGTTGTCCTTTCTGCATGCAGTCTAAATACGGTGTGGTACGAAAATTCCTTAGCAATAGCATTAGGGCAAGCATGAGAAGAAGATTCCTTCTAATATGAGCAGTGGAAGCAACCTACACTTGGATTCAGTTTAGTTGGGTAGAATAAGGATTTTCTGAATGTGCTATTTAAGTAATCATGCAACCATCTCCAATGTGATATCGAAACATAGTAAAGATTGCAGTAGAAGGCTGTCCTCACTCTATGCACTCTAAATCCCGTGTGGTCCGAAATTTCCTTAGGAATAACATTGGAGGAAGCTGCAGAAGAATATTCTTTCTAATATCAGCAATGTTAGAAACCTACATTTGGATTCAGCTGAGTTTCAGTAAAATAATACGTAGCGGGATGTCCCATTCAAGTAATTATGCTACCATCTCTAATGTGATATGGAAATCTGTAAAATTGTGATAGAAAGCTGTCCTCCATATATGCAATCTAAGTCACATGTGGTACGATATTTCCTTAACCAAGGCATTGCGGAAGCTGCATAAGAAGAATCTTTCTAATACCAACAACCTGAGAAACCTGCATTTGGATTCACTTTGCTGGGGGCGAAAAAATACTTCCTTGCTGTGTTATTTATATGTTCATGCAACCATCTACAATGTGATATGGAAAACTAAGTAAAGATTGAAGTAGCAGGCTGTCATCTCTGTATGGACTCTGTATCCCGTGTTGTACGAAATTTCCTAAGGAATAACATTAGGGGACCCTGGAGAAGAAAATTCCTTCTAATATCCGGCCGTGTTAGTTACCTATATTTTCATTCAGTTTAGTGACGCTGTATTAGGCCTTACTCGAGGTGATATTTAAGTAATCATGGAACCATTTCAATGTGATTTCAAAAACAGTAAACATTGCAGTAGAAATTTATCCTTTCTGTATCCACATAAATCCCGTGTGTCAAGAATTTTCCTTAGAAATAGCTTTATGGGAAGGTTCATAAGAAGATTCTTTCTTATATCTGCCATGTAAGATACCTACATTTGTATTTAGATTAGTGCAATAGAATAAGTCCTTGCTGGATGTGCTATTTATGTAATCATGCAACAATCTCCAATGTGATATTGACAACATAGTAAAGATGGCAGTAGAAGGCTGTCCTCAATATACGCTCTAAATCTCGTGTGGTAAGACATTTCCTTAGGAATAATTTTCGGGGAGCCTGGAGAAGACTGTTCTTTCTAATATCGCCATGTAAGATACCTACATTTGGATTTAGATTAGTTCAATAGAATAAGTCCTTGCTGGATGTGCTATTTTAGTAATCAAACAACCATCTCCAATGTGATATCGAAAACATACTTAATATTGCAGTAGAAAGTTGTCCTTTCTGTATGCACTCTAAATCCCGTGTGGTACGAAATTTCTTTGCAATACCATTGGAGGAAACTGCAGAAGAAGATTCTTTCTAATACCAGCAATCCTAGAAACCTACATTTGATTTCAATTTAGCTTCACTAAAATAATGCCTTGCGTGAAGTCCCATGAAAGTAATCATGCAACCATCGCCAATGTGATATTGACAACATAGTAAAGATGGCAGTAGATGGCTGTCCTCACTATACACACTCTAAATCCTGTGTGGTACGAAATTTCCTTAGCAAAAGCATTGGGGGAAGCTGCAAAAGAAGTTTTTTTCTAATATCAGCAATGTAAGAACCCTACATTTGAATTCAGTTTGGAGGGGTCGAAAAAAGACTTCCCTGTTTTCATATTTACGTGTTCATGCAAGCATCTACAATGTGACATGGAAAACAATGTAAAGATTGAAGTAGCATGCTGTCATTACTCTATGGACTTTAAATCCCGTATTGCACGAATTTTCCATAGCAATAGCATTAGGGGAAGCTTCAGAAGATTCCTTCTAATATGAGCAGTGTAAGCAACCTACATTTGGATTCAGTTTGGATAGGCAGAATAAGGAATTTCTGGGTGTGCTATTTAAGTAATCATGGACTATTTCAAATGTGATATAGAAACATAGTAAAAATTGCAGTAGAAAGCTGTCCTCACTCTATGCACTGTTAATCCAGTGTGGTATGAACTTTCCTTAGCAATAATATTAGGGGAGCCTGGAGAAGATAATTCTTTCTAATATCGGCTGTGTAAGTTACCAATATTGGATTCAGTTTAGTGGAGTAGAATAAGGCCTTGCTGGATGTGCTATTTAAGTAATCATGCAACCATCTCCAATGTGATGTCGAAAACGTATCAAACATGGCAGTAGAAAGTTGTCCTTTCTGTATGCACTCTAAATCCCGTGTGGTACGATATTTCCTTAGCAATATCATTGGGGAAATTTCAGAAGAAGGTTCTTTGAAGTATGAGCAGTGTAAGCAACCCACATTTGGACTCAGTTTAGTTGAGTAGAATAAGGTATCTCTGGATGTGCTATTTAAGTAATCATGCAACCATTTCCAATGTGATATCGAAATATAGTATATATGGCATAGAAGGCTGTCCTCACTCTATGCACTCTATATCCCGTGTGCTCCGAAATTTCCTTAACCATAGCATACGGGAAGCAGCAGCAGAAGTTTCTTTCTAATATCAGCAATGTAAGAAACCCCTGTTTGGATTCAGTTTAGTTTCAGTAAAGTAAGATCTTGCGTTATGCCCCCTTCAAGTAATCATGCAACCATCTCCAATGTGATATTGAAAACAAATTAAAAATTGCAGTAGAAGGCTCTCCTCACTATACGCTCTAAATCCCATGTGGTAAGAAATTTCCTTAGGAATAATATTCGGGGAGCCTGGAGAAGTCTGTTCTTTCTTATATCGCCATGTAAGATAAATACTTTTGGATTCATTTTAGTGGAGTAGAATAAGGACTTCCTGGATGTGCTATTTAAGTAATCATGAAACAATCTCCAATGTGATTTCAAAAACTCTAAACATTGCAGTAGAAATTTGTCCTTTCTGTATTCACTCTAAAACCCTTGTGGTAAGAAATTTCCTAAGGAATAACATTAGGGGAGAGTGGAGAAGAAATTCTTTCTAATATCTCCTGGGAATGTTACCTATATTTGGAACCAGTTTAGTGGAGTAGTATTAGGCCTTGCTGGGGGTGATATTTAAGTAATCATGAAACCATCTCCAATGTGATTATGGAAAGGGTAAACATTGCAGTAGAAAGTTGTCCTTTCTGTATGCACTTGAAATCCCGTGCAGAACAAAATTTCCTTATCAATAGCATTAGGGGAAGCTTCATAAGGAGATTCTACCTAATATAAGCAGTGTAAGCAACCTACATTCTGATTGAGCTTAGTAAAGCAGAATAAGGAATTTCTGGATGTGTGAATTAAGTAATCATGCAACCATTTCCAATGTGATATCGAAACATAGAAAAAGATTGAAGTAGAAGGCTGTCCTCTATATATGCCCTGTAAATATGTGTGGTACGAAATTTCCTTAACAAAAGCATTGGGGGAAGCTGCAAAAGGTTTTTTCTAATATCAGCAATGTAAGAACACTATATTTGAATTCAGTTTGGAGGGGTCGAAAAAAGACTTCCCTCTTGTGATATTTACGTGTTCATGCAACCATTTACAATGTGACATGGAAAACAATGTAAAGATTGAATTAGCATGCTGTCATTACTGTATGGACTCTAAATCCCGTATGGCACGAATTTTCCATAGCAATAGCATAAGGGGAAGCTTCAGAAGAAGAATCCTTCTAATATGAGCAGTGTAAGCAACCTACATTTGGATTCAGTTTAGATAGGCAGAATAAGGAATTTCTGGGTGTGCTATTTAAGTAATCATGGACTATTTCAAATGTGATATCGAAACAAAGTAAAGATTGCAGTAGAAGGCTGTCCTCACTCTATGCACTGTAAATCCAGTGTGGTGTGAAGTTTCCTTAGGAATAATGTTAGGGGAGCCTGGAGAAAAATTCTTTCTAATATCGGCTGTGTAAGTTACCAATATTGGATTCAGTTTAGTGGAGTAGAATAAGGCCTTGCTGGATGTGCTATTTAAGTTATCATGCAACCATCTCCAATGTGATATCGAAAACGTATTAAACATTGCAGTAGAGAGTTGTCGTTTCTGTATGCACTCTAAATCCCGTGTGGTACGATATTTCCTTAGCAATATCATTGGGGAAATTTCAGAAGAATATTCCGTCTAGTATGAGCAGTGTAAGCAACCCACATTTGGACTCAGTTTAGTTGAGTAGAATAAGGTATCTCTGGATGTGCTATATAAGTAATCATGCAACCATTTCCAATGTGATATCGAAATATAGTATATATGGCATAGAAGGCTGTCCTCACTATAGGTACTCTAAATCCTGTGTGCTCCGAGATTTCCTTAACCATAGCATTACGGGAAGCAGCAGCAGAAGTTTCTTTCTAATATCAGCAATGTAAGAAACCCCTGTTTGGATTCAGTTTAGTTTCAGTGAAATAAGGCCTTGCATTATACCCCTCAAGGAAACATGTAACCATCTCTAATGTGATATCGAAAACCAATTAAAAATGTAAGTAGTAGGCTGTCCTCACTATATCACTCGAAATTAATTGTTGTACGAAATTTCCTTAGGAATAACATTAGGGGAGCCTGGAGAAGAAAATTCTTCTAATATCCGGCCTTGTAATTTACCTATACTTCCATTCAGTTTAGTGGAGTTGTATTAGGACTTGCTTGAGTTGATATTCAAGTAATCATGAAACCATCTCAATGTGATTTCAAAAACAGTAAACACTGCAGTAGAAAGTTATCCATTCTGTATGCACATAATTCCCGTGTTTCAAGAAATTTCCTTATCAATAGCATTAGGGGAGCTTCATAAGGACATTCTATCTAATATAAGCAGTGTAAGCAAGCTGCATTTGGATTGAGCTTAGTTAAGCAGAATAAGGATTTTCCGGTTGTGCTATTTGAGTAATCATGCAAACATTTCCAATGTGATATCGAAACATAGAAAAAGATTGCAGTAAAAGGCTGTCCTCATTCTATGCACTGTAAATCCGTGTGGTACGAAATTTACTTAGGAAAAGCATTGGGGGAAGCTGCAAAAGAATGTTTTCTAATATCAGTAATATAAGAAACCTACATATGAATTCAGGTTCGAGGGTTAGAAAAAAGACTTCCTTGTTGTGATATTTATGTGTTCATGCAACCACATACAATGTTACATGGAAAAGAATGTAAAGATTGAAGTAGCATGCTGTCACTACTGTATGGAATCTAAATCCCATATGGCACATATTTTCCATAGCAATAGCATTGGGGGAAGCTTCAGAACAAGAATCCTTCTAATATGAGCAGTGTAGGCAACCTACATTTAGATTCATTTTAGTTGAGTAGAATAAGGAATATCTGGATGGTCTATTTAAGTAATCATGGACTATTTCCAATGTGATATCGAAACATAGTAACGATTGCAGTAGAAGACTTTCCTCACTCTATGCACTGTAAATCCCGTGTGGTAAGAAATTTCCTTAGGAATAATAGGGATTCTGGAGAAGAAAATTCTTTCAAATATAACTGTGTAAGTTACCAATATTTGGATTCGGTTTAGTGGAGTTATATTAGGCCTTCCCGGAGGTGATATTTAAGTAATCATGAAACCATCTCAATGTGATTTCGAATACAGTAAACATGGTAATAGAGAGTTATCCTTTCTGTATGCACACTAAATCCCGTGTAGTAGGAAATTTCCGTATAGATTGCATTACGGGAAGCTGCAGAAGAAGATTCTTTCTAATATCAGGAGTGCACGAAACCTACATTTGGATTCAGTTTAGTTTTAGTAAAATACGGCCTTGCGTTATGCCCCCTTCAAGTAATCATGCCAGCATCTCCAAAGTGATATCGAATAGAAATTAAAAATGGCAGTAGAAGGCTCTCCTCACTATATGCACTCTAAATCCCGTGTGGTACGAAATTTCTAAGGAATAACAATAGGGGTGACTGGAGAAGAAAATTCTTTTAATATCTTCCGGGAACGTTACCGATATTTGGAATCACTTTATTGGAGTAGTATTAGGCATTGCTGGGGTGATACTTAAGTAATCATTAAACCATCTCCAGTGTGATTACTAAAAGAGTAAACATGGCAGTAGTAAGTTGTCCTTTCTGTATGCACTCCAAATCCCGTGCGGAACGAAATTTCCTTATCAATAGCATTAGGGCAAGCATCAGAAGAAGATTCCTTCTAATATGAGCAGTGTAAGCAACCTACATTTGGATTCAGTTTAGGTGGGTAGAATAAGGAATTTCTGGATGTGCTATTTAAGTAATCATGCAACTATTTTAAATGTGATATCGAATTAGAGTAAGGATTGTAGTAGAAGGCTGTCATCACAATATGCACTGTAAGTCCCGTGTGGTATGAAATTTCCTTATCAATAGCATTGCGGGAAATGCAAAAGAAGGTTCTTTCGAATATCAGCAATGTAAGAAACCTGCCTTTGGATTCAGTTTGGAATGGTCGAAAAAAGACTTGGTTTGATATTTACATGATCATGCAACCAACTACAATGTGATATGGAAAACAATGTAAAGATTGAAGTACCATGCAGTCATCTGTGTATGGACTCTAAATCCCGTGCGGTATGTAATTTCCTTAGGAATAACCTTAGGGGAGCATGGAGAAGAATGTTCTTTCTAATATGTGCCATGCAAGATACCTACATTTGGACTCAGTTTAGTGGAGTAGAATAAGGCCTTGCTGGATGTGCTATTTAAGTAATCATGCAACCATCTCCAATGTGATATCGAAAACATATTAAACATTGCAGAAGAAAGTTGTCCTTTCTTTATGCACTCTAAATCCCGTGTGGTACGATATTTCCTTAGCATTAGCATTCGGGAAAATTTAGAAGAAGATTCTGTCTAGTATGAGCAGTGTAAGCAACCCACATTTGGACTCAGTTTAGTTGAGTAGAATAAGGTACCTCTGGATGTGGTATTTAAGTAATCATGCAACCATTTCCAATGTGATATTGAAATACAGTATATATGGCATAGAAGGCTGTCCTCACTATATGCACACTAAATCACGTGTGCTCCGAAATTTCCTTAACCATAGCATTACGGGAAGCTGAGGAGGAAGCTTTTTTCTAATATCACCAGTGTAAGAAACCTATATTCGAATTCAGTTTAGTTACCCTAAAATAAGGCCTTGCATGATGCCCGATTCAAGTAATCATGGTACTATCCCCAATGTGATATAGGAAACAAACTAAAAATTGACGTAGCAGTCTGTCACATCTGTATGGACTCTAAATCCCGTGTGGTACGAAATTTCCTTAGGTACAATATTAGGGCAGCCTCGAGAAGTAGATTCTTTCTAATATCCGCCATGTAAGATTCCTACATTTGGATTCAGTTTTGTGGAGTAGAATAAGGCCTTGTTGGATGTGCTATTTAACTAATCATGCAAAAATCTCCAATGTGATTGTCAAAAACCTATTAACATTCAGTAGAAAATTGTCCTTTCTGTATGCAGTCTAAATCCATGTGGTACGAAATTTCCATAGCAATGGCATTAGGGGAAACTTCAGAAGTAGATTCCTTCTAATATGAGCAGTGTAAGCAACCTACATTTTGATTCACTTTAGTTGAGTAGTATAAGGAATTTCAGGATGTGCTATTTAAGTAATCATGCAACCATCTCCATTGTGATATCGAAACATAGTAAAGATTGCAATAGAAGGCTGTCCTCAACCTATGAACTCTAAATACTGTGTGGTCCGAATCTTCCTTAGGAATAGCATTGGAGGAAGCTGCAGAAGAAGATTCTTTCTAATATCAGCAATGTGAGAAACCTACATTTGGATTCAGTTTAATTTCAGCAAAATAAGGCCCTGCGGGATGTGCCCTTCAAGTAATTATGCTACCATCTCCAATATGATATGGAAACTGTAAAACTGCAATAAAAAGCTGTCCTCCATATATGCAATCTAAATCCCATGTGGTACGAAATTTCCTTAACCATGGCATTAGGGGAAGCTGCAGAAGAAAGATCTTTCTAACACAAGCAATGTAAGATACGTGCATTTGAATTCACTTTGCTGGGGTCGAAAAACACTTCCTTGCTGTGTTATTTACATGTTCATGCAACCATCTCCAATGTGGTATGGAAAACCATGTGGAGATTGAAGTAGCATGCTGTTATCTCTCTATGGACTCTAAATCCCGTGTGGTACGAAATTTCCTTAGGAATAACCTTAGGGGAGCCTGGAGAAGAATGTTCTTTCTAATATCTGCCATGTAAGATACCTACATTTGGATTTAGATTAGTGCAATAGGATAAGTCCTTGCTGGATGTGCTATTTAAGTAATCATTCAACCATTTCCAATGTGAGATCGAAAACATATTAAACATTGCAGTAGAAAGTTGTCCTTACTGTAGCAGTCTAAATCCCGTGTAGTACGAAAATTCCTTAGCAATAGCTTTAGGGCAAGCATGAGAAGTAGATTCCTTCTAATATGAGCAGGTGAAGCAACCTACACTTGGATTCAGTTTAGTTGGGTAGAATAAGGAATTTCTGAATATGCTATTTAAGTAATCATGCAACCATCTACAATGTGATATCGAAACATAGTAAAGATTGCTGTAGAAGGCTGTCCTCACTCTATGCACTCTAAATCCCGTGTGGTCCGAAATTTCCTTAGGAATAGCATTGGGGGAAGCTGCAGAAAGAGGTTCTTTCTAATATCAGCAATGTTAGAAACCTACATTTGAATTCAATTTAGTTTCACTAAAATAATGCCTTGCGGGATGTCCCATGAAAGTAATCATGCAACCAGCTCCAATGTGATATCGAAAACATAGTAAAGATGCCAGTAGAAGGCTGTCCTCACTATGCGCTCTCTAAATCCCGTGTGGTACGTAATTTCCTTAGGAATAACCTTAGGGGAGCCTGGAGTAGAATGTTCTTTCTAATATCTGCCATGTAAGATACCTACATTTGGATTCAGTTTAGTGGAGTAGAATTAGGCCTTGATGGATGTGCTATTTAAGTAATCATGAAAGCATCTCCAAAGTGATTTTGAAAATTGTAAACATTGCAGCAGAAAGTTGTCCTTTCCGTATGCACTCTAAATCACCTGTGGTACGACATTTCCTAAGGAATAACAATAGGGGAGCCTGGAGAAAAAAATTCTTTCTAATATCACCGGGAAAGTTACATATATTTGGAATCAGTTTAGTGGAGTGGTATTAGGCCACGCTGGGGGTGATATTTAAGTAATCATGAAACCATCTCTAATGTCATTTCGAAAACAGTAAACATTGCAGTAGAAATTTGTCCTTTCTGTATGCACTGTAAATCCCGTGTGGTACAAAATTTACTTAGGAATAATATTAGGGGACTCAGGAGAAAAAAATTCTTTCTAATATCTGCTGTGTAAATTACCTATATTTGGATTCAGTTTAGTGGAGTTGTATTAGGCCTTCCTGGAGGTGATATTTAAGTAATCATGAAACCATCTCAATGTGATATCGAATACAGAAAACATGGCATTAGAAATTTATCTTTTCTGTATGCACACTAAATCCCATGTGGTAGGAAATTTCCTTAATGATAGCATTACGGGAAGCTGCAGAAGAAAATTCTTTCTAATATCAGCAGTGTAAGAAACCTACATTTGGATTCAGTTTAGTTTCAGTAAAATAAGGGCTTGCGTTATGCCCCTTTCAAGTAATCATGCAACCATCTCCAATGTGATATCGAAAACAAATTAAAAATGGCAGAAGAAGGCTCTCCTTACTATATGCAGTCTAAATTCCACGTGGTACGAAATTTCCTGAGCAATGGTTTGGGGGAAACTGCAGAAGATTCTATCGAATATCATCAATGTAAGAAACCTACATTTGAATTTAGTTTAGTTACAGTAAAATAAGGCCTTGCGTGATGCCCGATTCAAGTAATCATGCTACCATCTCCAATGTGATCTAGAAAAATATAATGATTGATGTAGCAGTCTGTCATATCTGTATGGACTCTAAATCCCGGGTGGTACGAAATTTCCTTAGGAATAATATTAGGGCAGCCTGGAGAAGAAGATTCTTTCTAATATCTGCTATGCAAGATACCTACATTTGGATTCAGCTTCGTGGAGTAGTATTAGGCCTTGTTGGAGTTGATATTAAAGTAATCATGAAACCTTCTCCAATGTGAAATTGAAAACAGTAAACACTGCAGTAGAAATTTGTCCTTTCTTCATGCACTCTAAATCCTGTAGGTTATGGAAATTCCTTAGCAATAGCAAGCATCAGAATAAGATTCCTTCTAATATGAACAGTGTAAGCTACATATATTTGGACTCAGTTAACTTGGGTAGAATAAGAAATTTCTGGATGTGCTATTTAAGTAATCATGCAACTATTTTAAATGTGATATCGAAATATAGTAAAGATTGCAGTAGAAGGCTGTCCTCACTCTATGCACTGTAAATCCCGTGTGGAACGAAATTTCCTTATCAATAGCATTGCGGGAAGATTCAGACGAAGGTTCTTTCTAATATCGGCAAAGTAAGAAACCTCCATTTGGATTCAGTTTAGTTTCAGTAAAATAAGGCTTTGCATTATACCCTGTCAAGGAAACATGCAACCATCTTCAGTGTGATATCGAAACATAGTAAAGATTGCTGTAGAAGGCTGTCCTCACTCTATGCACTCTAAATCCCTTGTGGTCCGAAATTTCCTTAGGAATAGCATTGGAGGGAGCTGCAGAAGTAGATTCTCTCTAATATCAGCAATGTTAGAAAAGGACATTTGGATTCAGTTTAGTTTCAGTAAAATAAGGACTTGCAGGATGTCCAATTCAAGTAATTATTCTACCATCTCCAATGTGATATGGAAAACTGTAAAATTGCAATAGAAAGCTGCCATCCATATATGCAATCTAAATCCCATGTTGTACGAAATTTCCTTAACCATAGCATTAGGGCAAGCTGCAGAAGAAGAATCTTTCTAATACCAGCAATGAAAGAAACCTGCATTTGGATTCACTTTGCTGGGGTCGAGAAAACACTTCGTTGCTGTGTTATTTACATGTTAATGCAACCATCTACAATGTGATATGGAATACTATGTAAAGATTGAAGTTGCAGGCTGTCATCTCTGTATGGACTCAATTCCCGTGTTGAATGAAATTTCCTTAGGAATAACATTACTGGAGCCTGGAGAAGAAAGTTCTTTCTAATATCCGGCCATGTAAGTTACCTATATTTTCATTCAGTTTAGTGGAGTTGTATTAGGCCTTGCTCGAGGTGATATTTAAGTAATCATGAAACCATCTCAATGTGATTTCAAAAACAGTAAACATTGCAGTAGAAAGTTATCCTTTCTGTGTGCACAGAAATCCCGTTGGCAAGAATTTTCCTTAGCAATAGCAGTAGGGGAAGCTTCATAAGAAGATTCTTCCTAATATCTGCCATGTAAGATACCTACATTTGGATTTAGATTAGTGCAATAGAATAAGGCCTTGCTGGATGTGCTATTTAAGTAATCATTCAACCATCTCCAATGTGATATCGAAACATAGTAAAGATTGCAGTAGAAGGCTGTCCTCTCTCTATGCACTCTAAATCTCTTGTGGTACGAAATTTCCTTAGGAATAGCTTTGGAGGGAGCTGCAGAAGAAGATTCTTTCTAATATCAGCAATGTTAGAAACCTACATTTGGATTCAGTTTAGTTTCAGTAAAATAAGCCCTTGCGGGATGTCCCATTCAAGTAATTATGCTACCATCTCCAATGTGATATGGAAAACCGTAAAATTGCCATAGAAAGCTGTCCTCCATATATGCAATCTAAATTACATGTGGTACGAAATTTCCTTAACCATAGCATTAGGGCAAGGTGCGGAAGAAGAATCTTTCTAATAACAGCAATGTAAGAAACTGGCATTTGGATTCAAATTTGCTGGGGTCGAAAAAATACTTCCTCGCTTTTTTACTTACATGTTCATGCAGATATCTACAATGTGATATGGAAAACTACGTAAAGATTGAAGTAGCAGACTGTCATCTCTGTATGGACTCAATTCTCCTGTGGTACGAAATTTCCAAAGGAATAATATTAGAGGTGTCTGGAGAAGAATATTCATTCTGATATCCGCTGTGTAACTTACCTATATTTGGATTCAGTTTAGTGGAGTTGTTTTAGGCCTTCCTGGTGGTGATATTTAAGTAATCATGAAACCATCTCAATGTGATTTCGAATACAGTAAACATGGCATTAGAAAGTTATCCTTTCTGTATGCACATTAAATCCCACGTTGGATGAAATTTCCCTAATGACAGCATTACGGGAACCTGCAGAAGAAGATTCTTTCTAATATGAGCAGTGTAAGCAACCTACATTTAGATTCAGTTTAGTTGAGGAGAATAAGGAATTTCTGGATGTGCTATTTAAGAAATCATGGACGATTTCCAATGTGATATCGAAACATAGTAAAGATTGCAGTAAAAGGCTTTCCTCACTCTATGCCCTGTAAACCCGTGTGGTACGAAATTTCCTTAGGAATAATATTAGGGGAGTCTGGAGACGAATATTCTTTCTGATATCCACTGTGTAAGTTACCTCTATTTGGATTCAGTTTAGTGGAGTTGTACTAGGCCTTCCTGGAGGTGATATTTAAGTAATCATGAAACCATCTCAATGTGATTTCGAATGCAGAAAACATGGCATTAGAAAGTTATCCTTTCTGTATGCACACTAAATCCCGTGTGGTACGAAATTTCCTTAGTGATTGCATTACGGGAAAGTGCAGAAGAAGATTCTTTCTAATATCAGCAGTGTAAGAAACCTACATTTCTATTCAGTTTAGTTTCAGTAAAATAAGGCCTTGCGTTATGCCTCCTTCAAGTAATCATTCAACCACCTCCAATGTGATATCGAAAACAAATTAAAAATGGCAGTAGAAGTCTTTCCTCACTATATGCTCTCTAAATTCCACGTGGTTCGAAAATTCCTGAACAATAGCTTTGGGGGAAACTGCAGATGATTCTTTCTAATATCATCAATGTAAGAAACCTATATTCGAATTCAGTTTAGTTACAGTAAAATAAGGCCTTGTGCAATGCCGGATTCAAGTAATCATGCTACCATCTCCAATGTGATCTAGAAAACATAGTAAAGATTGACATAGCAGTCTGTCATATCTGCATGGACTCTAAATCCCTGGTGGTATGAAATTTCCTTAGGAATAATATTAGGGCATCCTGGAGAAGTTTCTTTCTAATATCTGCCATGAAAGACACCTACATTTGGAATCAGTTTCGTGGACTAGTATTAGGCCTTGTTGGAGTTGATATTTAAGTAATTATGAAACCTTCTCCAATGTGATTTTGAAAACAGTAAACTTTGCAGTAGAAATTTGTCCTTTCTTTATGCACTCTAAATACCGTATGTTACGAAAATTCCTTTGCAATAGCATTAGGGCAAGCATCAGAAGAAGATTCCTTCTAATATGAGCAGTGTAAGCAACCTACATTTGGATTCAGTTTAGTTGGGTAGAATAAGGAATTTCTGGATGTGCTATTTAAGTAATCATGCAACTATTTTCAATGTGATGTCAAAACATAGTAAAGATGGCAGTAGAAGTTTGTCCTCACTCTTTGCACTGTAAATACCGCGTGGTACGAAATTTCCTTAGGAAGAATATTATCGGAGCCTGGAAAAGAAAATCCTCTCTAATATCCGCTGTGTAAGTTACCTATATTTGGATTCAGTTTAGTGGAGTTGTATTAGGCCTTCCTGGAGGTGATATTTAAGTAATCATGAAACCATCTCAATGTGATTTCGAATACAGAAAACATAGCATTAGAAAGTTATGCTTTCTGTATGCACACTAAATCCCGTGTGGTACGAAATTTCCTTAATGATAGCATTACGGGAAGCTGCAGAAAAAGAGTCTTTCTAATATCAGCAGTGTAAGAAACCTACATTTGTATTCAGTTTAGTTTCAGTAAAATAAGGCCTTGCGTTATGCCTCCTTCAAGTAATCATGTAACCACCTACAATGTGATATCGAAAACAATTTTAAAATGGCAGTAGAAGTCTTTCCTCAATATATGCACACTAAATTCCGTGTGGTACGAAATTTCCTGAGCAAAAGCTTTGGGGGAAACTAGAGAAGATTCTTTCTAATATCATCAATGTAAGAAACCTACATTCGAATTCAGTTTAGTTACAGTAAAGTAAGCCCTTGCGCAATGCCGGATTCAAGTAATCATGCTACCATCTCCAATGTGATCTAGAAAACATAGTAAAGATTGACATAGCAGTGTGTCATATCTGTATGGACTCTAAATCCCTTGTGGTACGAAATTTTCTTAGCAATAGCATTGGAGGAAGCTCCAGAAGAAGATTCTTTCTAATATCAGCAATGTTAGAAACCTACATTTGAATTCAATTTAGTTTCACTAAAATAATGCCTTGCGGGATGTCCCATGAAAGTAATCATGCAACCATCTCCAATGTGATATCAACAACATAGTAAAGATGGCAGTAGAAGGCTGTCCTCACTGTGCGCTCTCTAAATCCCGTGTGGTAAGTAATTTCCTAGGAATAATATTAGGGGAGTCTGGAGAAGAAAATTCTTTCTAATATCCGTTGTGTAAGTTACCTATATTTGGATTCACTTTAGTGGAGTAATAGTAAGCCTTGGAGGAGGTGATATTTAATTATCATTAAACCATCTCCAATGTGATTTCGAAAACAAACATTGCAGTAGAAATTGTCCTTTCTGTATGCATTTTAAAACCCGTGTGGTACGAAATTTCCTTAGCATTGGCATTAGGGGAAAGTTCATAAGTAGGTTCTTTCTAATATCTGCAATGTAAGGTCCCTACATTTGGATTCAGTGTAGTGGGGTAGAATAAGGCCTTGCTGGATATGCTATTTAAGTAATCATGCAACAATCTGAAATGTGATATCCAAAACACATTAAACAATGCACTTTAAAGGTGTCTTTTCTGTATGCACTTTACGTCCCATGTGGTAAGGAATTTTCTCAGCAACAGCATTAGGGCAAGCTTCAGAAGAAGATTCCTTCTTATATGAGCAGTGTAAGCAAACTACATTTGGGCACATTTTAGTTGAGTAGAAGAATTTCTGGAAGTGCTATTTAAGTAATCATGCAACAATTTCCAATATGATATCGAAACATAGTAAAGATTTCAGTAGAAGGCTGTCCACACTATGCACTGTAAATCCCCTGTGTTACGAAACTTCCTGAGCAATAGCACTGGAGGAAGCTGCAGAAGAAGGTTCTTCCTAATATCAGCAAAGTAAGAAACCTACATTTATAATCCATTTCGTGGGGTCGATAAAAGATTTCCTTGGTGTGATATTATGTGTTTATGCAACCATCTACAATGTGATATGGAAAACCATGTGGAGATTGAAGTAGCATGCTGTTATCTCTCTATGGACTCTAAATCCCGTGTGGTACGAAATTTCCTTAGGAATAACATTAGGGGAGCCTGGAGAAGAATATTATTTCTAATATCCACCCTGTAAGTTACCTATGTTTGGATTCAGTTTAATGGAGTTGTATTAGGCCTTGCTGGAGGTAATATATAAGTAATCATGAAAACATCTCTAATTTGATTTCGAAAATAGTAAACATTGCTTAATAATGGTCCTTTCTGTATATACTTTAAAATCCGTGTTGTACGAAATTTCCTTAGCAATAGCATTAGGGGAAGCTTCATAAGAAGTTTCTTTTTAATATCTGCCATGTAAGATACCTACATTTGGATTCAGATTACTGTTGTAGAATAAGGCCTTGTTGGAGGTGATATTTAAGTAATCATGAAACCATCTCTAATGTGATTTCGAGAACTGTAAACATTGCAATAGAAATTTTCCTTTCTGTTTGCACTCTAAATCCCGTGTGCTTAGAAATTTCCTTAGCAACAGCATTAGGGCAAGCTTCAAAAGAAGATTCCTTCTAATATGAGCAGTGTATGAAAAACTACATTTGGACACATTTTAGTTGAGTAGAAGAAGAATTTCTGGAAGTGCTATTTAAGTAATCATGCAACAGTTTCCAATATGATATCGAAACAGTAAAGATTGCAGTAGAAGGCTGTCCACCCTATGCACTGTAAATCCCGTGTGGCACGAAATTCCGTTAGCAATAGCATTGGCGGAAGCTGCAGAAGAAGTTTCTTTCTAATATCAGCAGGGTAAGAAACCTACATTTATATTCAGTTTGGTGGGGTCGAGAAAAGATTTACTTGGTGTGAAATTTACGTGTTTATACAACCATCTTCAATGTGATGTGGAAAACCATGTGAAGATTGAAGTAGCATGCTGTTATCTCTCTATGGACTCTAAGTCCCGTGTGGTACGAAATTTCCTTAGTAATAGCATTAGGGGAGGCATCAGAAGAAGATTCCTTCTAATATGAGCAGTGTAAGCAACGTACATTTGGACTCAGCTTAGCTGAGTCCAATAAGGAATTTTTGGCTGTGTTATTTCAGTAATCATGCAACCATTACCAAAGTGATACCGAAACATAATAAAGATTGCTGTAGAATGCTGGCCTCACTCTATGTCTGTAAATCCCGTGTGGTATGAAATTTCTTTAGCAATAGCATTTAAGGAAGGTGCAGATGATGCTTTTTTCTTATATCAGCAATGTAAGAAACCTACAATTATATTCTGGTTAGTGGGATCGATAAAAGATTTCCTTGTTGTGGTATTTATGTGTTTATGCAACCATCTAAAATGTGACATGGAAAACTGTAAAGATTGAAGTAGCAGGCTGTCATCTGTGTATGCAGTCTAAATCCTGTGTGCTACAAAATTTCCTGAGCAATAGATTTGGGGAAACGTCAGAAGTATGTTATTTCTAATATAAGCAAAGTAAGAAAACTACATTTATATTCAAGTTGGAGGGGTCAAAAAAAGACTTCCTTGGTGTGATATTTACGTGTTGATGCAACCATCTGCAATGTGACATCTAAAACTATGTAAAGATTGAAGTAGCATTCTGTTAATTCTGTATGGAATGTAAATCCCGTGTGGTACGAAATTTCCTTAGGAGTAACATTAGGGGATCCTGGAGAAGAATATTCTTTCTAATATCCGCCGTGTAAGTTACCTATACTTCTCTTCAGTTTAGTGGAGTAGTATTAGGCCTTGCTGGAGTTGATATTTAAGTAAACATGAAACCATCTCCAATGTGATTTCGAAAACAGTATGCATTGCAGTAGAAAGTTGTCCTTTCTGTATGTTCTCTAAATCTAGTGTTGTACGAAGTTTCCTTAGCAATAGCCTTAGGGGAGGCATCAGAAAAAGATTCCTTCTAATATGAGCAGTGTAAGCAACGTACATTTGGACTCAGTTTAGATGAGTACAATAAGGAATTTCTGGATGTGCTATTTAAGTAATGCAACCATTTCCAATGTGATATCGAAACATAGTAAAGATTGCAGTAGAACCCAGTCCTCACTCTATGCTCTGTAAGTCCCGTGTGGTATGAAATTTCTTTAGCAATAGCATTGGAGGAAGCCTGGAGAAGAAGATTCTAATATCTCCCATTTCAGATACCTACATTTGGACTCATTTTAGTGGAGTAGAATAAGGTCTTGCTTGATGTGCTATATAAGTTATCATGCAACCATCTCCAATGTGATATCGAAAACATATTTAACATTGCAGTAGAAAGTTGTCCTTTCTCTATGCACTCTAAATCCCGTGTGGTACGAAATTTTCTTAGCAATATCATTAGGGGAAGCTTCATTAGAAGATTCTTTCTAATATCAGCAATGTAAGAAACCTACATTTGAATTCAATTTAGTTTCAGTTAAATAAGGCCTTGCGCAATGCCCCATTCAACGAATCATGCTACCATTCACAATGTTATGTGAAAAATATAGTAAAATTGAAATAGAATGCTGTCCTCCCCTTATTCACTCTGAATCCTGTGTGGTACTAAAATTTCCTTAGCAATAGCGTTGCGGGAACTGCAGACGAATACCCTCATATCAGCAAAGTAAGAAACCTGCATTTGGATTCAGTTTAGGTTCTGTAAAATAAGGCCTTGCATGACGCCCCATACAAGTAATCATGCTACTATCTCCAGTGTGATATGGAAAACATAGTAAAATTGCAATAGAAAGATGTCCTCCCTGTATGCACTCTAAATCCCATGTTGTCCGAAATTTCCTTAACCATAACATTAATGGACCTGCAGAAGATTGTTTCTAATATCAGCAAAGTAAGAAACCTACATTTGGATTCAGATTGGTGGGATCAACATAAGACTTCCTTGGTGTGATATTTACGTGTTCATGCAGCCATCTACAATGTGACATGGAAAACAATGTAAAGACTGAAGTAGCAGGCTGTCATCTCTGTATGCACTCTAAATCCTGTGCAGTACGCAATTTCCTTAGCAATAGCATTGGGGGAAGCTGCAGAAGGTTCTTTCTAATATCAGCAATGTATGAAACCTACCTTTGGATTCAGTTTAATTTCAGTAAAATAAGGCCTTCCGGTGTGCCCTATTCAAGTAATCATGCAACCATGTGCAATGTGTTATCGAAAACATAGTAAAGACGCAGTAGAAGGCTGTCCTCACTATATGCACTCTAAATCCCTTGTGGGACGAAATCTCCATAGCAGTAGCTTTGGGTGAAGCTGCAGAAGAAGTTTCTTTCTAATATCAGCAATGTAAGAAACCCACATTTGGATTCAGTTGTGTTTCAGTAAAATAAGGCCTTGCGGGTTGCCCCATTCAGGTAATCATGGAACCATCTCCAATGTGATATCAAAAACATAGTAGAGAATGCAATAGAAGTCCGTCCTCACTATTGGCAGTCTAAATCCCGTGTGATACGAAATTTCCTTAACCATAACATCAGGGGAAAATGCATAAG
>JAVSCE010021275.1:0-12500 GCA_032199065.1 Smutsia gigantea
GGGTATTAACTACATGCATATGTTAACTCACTGATTCCTTGTCGAAATTATTCCAGTTGGCCAGTGATATCAGCACAGCAAAAACAGAGCCAGCAAAAACTGGTTTGGCTGCTTTGTCCTTTCTTTTTAGTGTGGTACAAATTGCAGTATTAGACACTTGCTTAATTAGAAATGAGGCTTGCTTCGATTCAAGACTTGGTCTTTCCTATGGAAAGCTTACCTAAGCCAACTTCTACATTTATCAGGAAACCAAACCATTCTATACAGAGGTGTTAAAACATAAACTGGCTAATGGACATTCCTTGGAATAAAATGCACAGCCATGAATGTGTTCTCTCTCAACTACTTTCACCTAAAAGGAAGGAAACAGTAATTTTTTTTTAAAAAGCTTTGAGGCTTATGAACTTAATTTGGAAAAATCAGAAAAATAGAAATGAAAAACCTGCCCAGGCTATACATCTAGGTCTCAAAGCATGGGAAGCCCTTTGATCCCACTAATGCTCTCTCTCCCTTATGAAAAACTGTCCCCAGGTTCCTGGGATAGGCTTCAATCCAGCCTCAACACATTCAGACCCTGTTCCACTGTTCGTTTTTCTGTCTTACCTTCTACACTTTATCCTACTCTGGGGTTTGCACAGAAAATTCAAAGATCAACAATGAAGCACTCTTTAGTTCCTAAGTCTACATTATGCCTGCATCTTATCCAACCTCTTGGCAAGTTGCACTGACATAACAAAGTGTCTCATTTCTTCTGCATTTGTCCTGGCTCTAACTCTTCTTTCGTCCTCGTAACTGTAACAGAAGTGCGTTCATCTGAGCACCAGCCACTGTGTTTCTCTCAAATCATTTCTTGCCATACACCTACCTCACTTGAGTCACCACCACGTTGGATATACACCCTGTGTATGGAGCACAAGTATTTGGATGCAAATCATTCACATCCCTGTACTTCCCCTTTTCTGCCTTAGGCCACTGCACTTCTCAGCAGTTTTTCAAACAGCAAAATGAGAAAAAGAAATAGATCTTCCTGAAACATGGTACTGGCATTTAGTAGGGATTCAATAAATGCTGTTCCGATATTGACCAAATAAAGCATGAAATCAAATGTTTCTGTTAGCAATACTCTAATGGTTTAGAGACCTAGGAAGTGGAGATGATTGGTTAAAAATTCAAGTTCTCATAATCTGTGAATTTTATCTGTACAAGTGAGTGACTTTCAAACATTTTCTTAGTAATGGAACCAATTGTATACATGACTTTAACAGAGGAACCTCATAAAGAAAAGGGATAAAAGTAGAAATATTCCAGGGGCATCTTTGGATAAGGTCTGGGGCCTCACCCATAGAAAGCAGCTTCAAACGCTTCTTAATGTTAGTAAAATCCCACAAGGTGTATCCAGAATACAGGAGCTAGACCTCTATGCTCTCCAAATAGGACAGCTCACTTTGGGAAGAAATGGAAAGGGCAAATTAGTACCTCATCAGCTGAAGATGAGTATGTGAGTTTGCCGAGCCTAGTATGAAACAGCATACAATCACAGCCATCATAAAATAAAATAAAATAAAATAAAATAAAGCAAAATAAAACATCTTTATTGGACTATTGTTCCCTTTGAGCTGGCGCAGGTGGGCAGAAGCCACTGGAGGCAGCTTGTGCCTTCAGTTATCCACAGGCCTCTAGGAGGTCCCACCTACCAGTGGCTCCACCATAATCTATTTCACCTTGCTCAGATCGAGTGTTTAACAGTTGTGAATGTAAAATAACCTTAACGAGTAATTTTAAACCAGGAGAACAAAAGAAACACAATGATTTTCAATTATTATTACAAAAATTTAGAAACCATGCTCTTTTTGTGGTGGTCTGTTTGTTTTTAAATGATCACCTTTAACTGACAGGAAGGGATTCTAGAATGCTGGCTTTGGTGAGGTAAAGAGAAAACAAATCAGGTTTGAGACTTTCTTGTTCTCTATGATGCTAGGCTCTCCCTCAATAAATAAGATAGAAGAATGGTAACTATCAGCAAATAGACGTCTATACTGCATAGGAGACCACAGAGCTTCCTGAACTTTACCATTGTCAAAAAACCCCACATTGCTCCAAATTCCAGATTTTCCTATTCACAACACTGTTGTGTTTTCAAGCCTTTACATTCTTTTTTAAATGGTTAGAACTAGCCTGAGTGGTCTGACCCTCTGACGCCCAAATCTATTCCACCCATTTATTAAGCTAGGCTTAGGAAAGACCTTCCTTTGTTTTTACTTTAGTGACGAGAATACTAATGTTTTGCTCCTTAAAAGAGATTTTTGTCATAGTTGGATACTTTCTCCTTGGCGTAGATTCCTTGACAGCTTAGGAGGGGCTCCCAACAACATGTCTACCTTAGTTGTGCCTCATTTTCAGCTTGGCTGCTTTGGAGCTTACCTTATGGTGCCCTCAATGCCATGCACTTCATTCATAGGATTCCTTTGGATGAAAGGAGCCCCTTTTGCTCTACATCTCCACAAACACTCTTTTATTTGAAAAGATTCATCCTTGAAGCAGAGTTGTATCTCCTTCTCACCAAGGCCACAGAAATTAAATTTTCTTTCATTTTTAACTTTTCAAATGATCACAGTAAAATTGACTTGGGAGGGGAGGTACAGTTCTATGACCTTTAACATGTATAACACCTATGACAATCAGAATATAAATATACAGAACTGCTCTATCATCCCCAAAACTCCCTCATGCTGCCCCTTAATCCTTGACAACCACTGATCTGTTCTCCATCATTATAGTTTGGTACTTTCAATAATGCCATACAAATGGAGTCATGCAATGTGATGTCTTTTCCAGTCTGGCTTCTTTCACTCAACGTAATGCCTTTGAGATCCATCCAGGCTGTTGGGTGTACCAGTAGCCCATTCCTTTTTACTGCTGAGTAATACTCCATGGTATGAAAGTACCACAGTTCATTCAACGCATGTACTGAAATGAGTTTGAGCTGTTTCCAGTTTTTGGCTATTATGAATTCAGCTGCATATCGACATCTGTGTACACGTTTTAGATGAGCATAAATTTTCACCTTCTATAGGGTAAATACCCAGGAGGAATGCTAGGTCATATGGTAAGTGTATATTGATATTTTTTTTAAATTGCCAGTTTTTCAGACTGGATGTGCCATTTTACATTCCCACCAGCAGTGTATGAAGGTTCCTATTACTCCACATCCTCACCAGCATTTGGTATTGTCAGTATTTTGTATTATGGCCACTCAAACAGGTGTGGAGGTGTCTTGGCTGTGGTTTCAATTTGCATTTCCCTGACACTAGTAATGCTGAACAACTTTTCACATGCTTATTTGTCATCCATATATTCTCTTCATTGAAGAGTCTGTTCAAGTCTTTTCTGTTTAAATTGGATTGTTTTTTTTTATTATTGTGTTTTAAGAGTTCTTTACATATACCAGATATAGGTCCTTCATTGGATATATGACTTGTAAATATTTTCTCTAAGCTTGTGGGTTGTTATTCCTTTCCCTTAACAGTGTCTTTTGCAAAATAAAAGTATTTATTTTGATGAAGTCCAGATCATCATTTTTTTCTTTTATGGTTCATGATTTTGGTCTCAAAGAACTCTGCCTAACCCTAGGTCATGAAAATTTTCTCTTATGCATTACTCCTTAAAGTTTTATGGTTTTACAATTTTTGTAAAGGTATGAGCTTCAGGTTGAAGTTCATTTTTTCTGCACATGGATGTCTAATTTTTCCAACATCACTTGTTGAAAGGATTATTCATTCTCCATTAAATTGTTTTTGCACCTTTGTCAAAAATCAAATGGCCACACTCATGTGAGTCTATTATCTTTGTCAGTCTTGCTAGAGGTTTATCAACTTTATTGGTCTTTTCAAATAGCCAGATTTTGGTTTCATTGATTTTCTCTAGTCTTCTGTTTCCAATTTCATCGATTTTTTTTTTTGGTCTTTATTATTTCTTTCCTTCTGCTCACTCTGGGTTTATTTTGCTCTTCTTTTTTGATGTCCTTAAAGTGGAAACTCAGATTGCCAACTTGAGACCTTTTTTTTTCTAATATAAACATGCAATGCTATCAATTTCCCTCCAAGCACTGCTTTATCTGCATTAACCTACTTTGTTCAGTTTTTTACTTTCTCCCTTAGATGCTCACCTGATTCTGATAGTATGGTTATTTAATATCTGCCAAATCAAATCACTTAGTTTTTCCAATTGGCTGAACAATCCCTTGACATTTGTAATTTGAGTATTTTATTGATTTTGTGTGGGTCTATGATGAATAAATAATGATGTGAGCATTCAAATATGGGTAATTGGCCTACTTTGTATTACTGTATGCATCATAGTATATTCTGTCTTATCACTGTTTGGTATGTTTTCATTTTCAACCAGTTCAAAATATTTTCTAATTTTCTTTGACCCATGGGTTACTCAGAAATGTAGTTTAATTTCCAAGTGCCTGAAGATTTTCCTACTGTCTTTCTCTTACTGACTTCTAGTTTAAGCCATTATGGTTACAGAATATACTTTGTATGTTTTCAATTCTTTTAAATTCGTTAAGGTTCCTTTTATGACCCAAAATATAGTCTACCTTGATGACTGTTCCATATGCAGTTGAAAAGAATGTGGATTGTGCTATTGTTGGCCAGAGTGTTCTCTACTGATCGATTAAATCCAGTTGGCTGTCAGTTCTTTTATATGCTTGCTGATTCTGTCCAATATTGTTATCAATTATTGACAGAGGAGTGTTAAAGTTGCCATGTATAATTACAGATTGTCTATTTCTCCTTTCAGTTCTGCCAGTTTTTGCTTCAGGTTATTTTGAAGTACTCTTGTTAGGTGCATACACATTTTGGA
The DNA here is from genome assembly GCA_032199065.1 of Smutsia gigantea. Taxonomy (NCBI): domain Eukaryota; kingdom Metazoa; phylum Chordata; class Mammalia; order Pholidota; family Manidae; genus Smutsia; species Smutsia gigantea. Next base: position 4,870 of record JAVSCE010021275.1, read on the forward strand.
TTATCTCTTCTTAGTGAATCAGCTCTTTATCATTATGTAAAGTAGGCTCTTTATCTCTAGTAATTTTCTTTGCTCTGAAGTCTAATTTTTTGCTATTAATATAGCCACTCTAACTTTCTTTTGATTAGTATTTGTATGGCATACCTTTTGCCATTTTCTTTTAACATATGTATATCATTGTCCTTGAAGTGAGTTACTTGATGACATTTTATAATTGCATCATTTAAAAAAATTCCATTTTGATAATTCTCTTAATTGATGTATACACATTTAGGCCATCTGCATTTAATGCAGTTATTGATATGTTTGGATTTGATTCTACCATTTTATTTGTTTGTTCCTTCTGTTTTTCATTCCTTTTCTCCATTTCCTGCCTTTATTTTGAGTATTTGAATATTTTATTATTATTAAATTATCATCTCCATTCTGTTATTGAGCCCACCCATTAATTTTTTAACTTTGGCTACTATATTTTTTGGTGCTAATATATTAGAAGCAAATTAATCAGTTGTGGTTTTGACATGTCTTCCTACAGTTCATAGTTAAGGATGACAATGTATATACTTGAATTAGAATGGAAATCTTACCACTAAGCAAAATGTAAAAACCCACATAGCTCCCTTTTTCCTCCCTCTTTTATGTTGTGGTTGTCTTATATAGTGCACCTACATACAGTGAACCTTATCAGACGATGCTGTATTTTTGCTTTCACTTAAAAAATGTATTTCAAAGAATTCATGGAGAGAAAAGGTCTAGTATATTTACTATTTCTTTTGCTCTTCCTTAATTCTTGATGTTCAAAGTTTCCTTCTGTTATAATTTCTCTTCTGTATAAAAACTTCCTTTAGCAATTCTTTCAGAGCAGGTTTGCTGGCAAGGAATTCTCTTAAGTTTTCCCCTCATTTAAAAATGTCTTCCTTTTGAATTAATAGTCAAAATGGCCATCCTGCCTAAAGCAACCTACAGATTCAATGCAATCCCTATCAAAATACCTACAGCATTCTTCAACAAACTGGAACAAATAGTTCTAAAATTCATATGGAACCACAAAAGACCCTGAATAGCCAAAGCAATCCTGCGAAGGAAGAATAAAGCAGGGGGACCTGGCTCCCCAACTTCAAGCTCTACTACTAAGCCACAGTAATCAAAACAGTTTGGTACTGGCACAAGAACAGACCCATAGATCAATGGAACAGAATAGAGGGTCCAGATATAAACCAACACCTATATGGCCACTTAACATACAATAAAGGAGCCATGGATATACAATGGGGAAATGACAGCCTCTTCAACAGCTGGTGTTGGCAAAACTTGACAGCTACATGTAAGAGAATGAAACTGGATTACTGTCTAATCCCATACACAAAAGTAAACTCAAAATGGATCCAAGACCTGAATGTAAGCCATGAAACCATAAAAATCTTAGAAAAAAACATAGGCAAAAATCTCTTGGACATAAACATGAGCAACTTCTTCATGAACATATGTCCCCGGGCAAGGGAAACAAAAGCAAAAATGAACAAGTGGGACTATATCAAACTAAAAAGCTTCTGTACAGCAAAGGACACTATCAGTAGAACAAAAATGCATGCTACAGTATGGGAGAATATATTCATAAATGACATATCTGATAAGGGGTTGACACCCAAAATATACAAAGAGCTCACACACCTCAACAAACAAAAAGCAAATAATCCAATTAAAAAATGGGCAGAGGAGCTGAACAGACACTTCTCCAAAGAAGAAATTCAGATGGCCAACAGGCACATGAAAAGATGCTCCACATCGCTAATCATCAGAGAAATACAAATTAAAACCACAATGAGATATCACATCACACCAGTTATGATGGTCACCATCCAAAAGACAAATAACAAATGCTGGCGAGGATGTGGAGAAAGGGGAACCCTGCTACACTGCTGGTGGGAATGTAAATTAGTTCAACCATTGTGGAAAGCAGTATGGAGGTTCGTTAAAAAACTCAAAATAGAAATACCATTTGACCCAGGAATTCCACTCCTAGGAATTTACCCTAAGAATGCAGGAGCCCAGTTTGAAAAATATATATGCACCCCTATGTTTATCATAGCACTATTTACAATAGCCAAGAAATGGAAGCAACCTAAGTGTCCATCAGTAGATGAATGGATAAAGAAGATGTGGTACATAGACACAATGGAATATTATTCAGCCATAAGAAGAAAACAAATCCTACCATTTGCAACAACACAGACAGAGCAGAGGGTATTATGCTCAGTGAAATAAGCCAGGCGGAGAAAGACAAGTACCAAATGATTTCACTCATCTGTGGAGTATAAGAACAATGAAAAAACTGAAGGAACAAAATAGCAACAGACTCACAGAACCCAAGAATGGACTAACAGTTACCAAAGGGAAAGGGACTGGGGAGGATGGGTGGGAAGGGAGGGATAAGGGGGAAAAGGGACATTATGATTAGCACACATAATGTGGGGGGGGGCGGCACGGGGAAGGCAGTATAGCACAGAGAAGACAAGTAGTGATTCTATAGCATCTTACTACGCTGATGGACAGTGACTGTAATGGGGTATGTGGTTGGGACTTGATAATGCGAGGAGTCTAGTAACAATTATGTTGCTCATGTAATTGTACATTAATGATATCAAAATAAAAAAATAAAAATATAAAAATGTCTTCCTTTCACCCTTAATCCTAAAGAATTTATTTTTTGGTAGATTTAAAAATCAGAGTTGATAGTTCTATTCTTTTAGCACTTTAAAAACATTGTCCTACTTCCTCTGGCTCCATAGTTTCTGATAAGAAATGTGTCATCACTTGAATCATTTTCCCTTATCAAACATAATTTTTCTCTGGCTGCCTTTAAGATTTTTTTGTCTTTTGTTTCAAATAGTTTGATTATGATGTGTCTGGAAGTGGATTCCTTGGGCTTATCCTATTTGGGATTCACTGAGCTCTTTGAATCTATAAGTTTATGTCTTTTGCTAAGCTTGGGAAGTTCTCACATTATTTCTTCACACATTCTTTTCAGCCTGGTGTTATTCTTCTTTGGGACTCCAGTGACATGAATGTTAGACTTTCTGTTACTGTCCCACAGGTCTGTGAGGCTCTGGTCTTCTCAAGCCGTCTTTTCCTCTCTCTTCTTCAGACTGGATAGTTCCTACTGATCTGTCTTCAAGTTCACTGCATCTTTCCTCTGTCATCTCCATTCTGTTATTGAGTCCACCCAACAATTTTTAAACTTTGGTTACAGCATTTTTTGGTCCTAAAATATTTATTTGGCTCTTCTTTACAGATATTTCCTTGGTGAGCTTTTGTATTTTTCCATTTATTTCAAAAGTGTTCAGCATTGCTTATTATTAAAATCACTGTCATATAATTCTGATATCAGGATCATCTCAGTATTCATGTCTTTTGATTTTTCTCCCCATGCAAGTTGAGATTTTCCTGGTTCTCCTATCAAGTAATTTTAGATTATATCTTGCACATTTTGTACAGTATGTTATAAATCTATGTATGGGTCTTGTTTAAATCCTATGGTGAATGCTGATGTTTTTGTTTTAGCAGGTGATTAACTTCATTAGGTTTGTCAGTTCAGTTTTCAAAACTGTTGCAGTACTTATTGGATCTGTCCATGTGCATCACCCAATAGGAAACCTAGGTCCTGTGTGGTGGTCTTTTACCTCAGTTCTCAAAGTCTTTGGTATGCCGATGAGGCTCAGATTCTTCTGTTCCAGACTGGAGGATGAGCCCAGGAGTTCATGAAAACCTTTATGGGGTCACTTTCCTTGAGATCATCTCTGTTTGTGATCTCCCTGGTACCTTCCCATTCCCTGTAGCTAGCTCTTGTTTTCAGTCTTATAGCCAGAAAGCTGAGTACTCACTCATGTAAGGGAAAGAGAGAGTGTATATTAGGATTTTTGGCTTCGGGTAACTCCCACTGCAGCGTCATTGTCACCGTAAGATCACTTGGGGGCTAGTGCATGACAGAATGAAGATAAAGAAAAAACCTAGGGGATTTCCATATTCTCTCACGGTTTTAGGAGTTCCTTTTCTTCCTTTTACTTCTCCAACCTCTATTCCCAACTTTCTTTAAGATCTGGATCAAAATTTGAATCTTCTATTAAGTCTTACATTACTAACTCTACTTTTAACCTATCTCTTCAGCACTGATGTATTAATTCTATAATAGTTACTTTTAAAGAACTTTTGTTTTGCTTCAAATGTCTGTACTTGGTTCCTCATATTGAAATTGCACAAGGACAGAACCCATGGCTTCAAAACCCTTTTTACTTCCCACTTCCCAGACAAACATCCTGGAGACATGCTGATCCTGGAGATCATATTCAGTAAGTTTAATGATCTGGTTGACAGATGTTCCCATCAGTCTTTGTAAAAATAAGAGTATCTGTGCACATTATGAGGATGAGGAGAGAACAATAAAATCAGCAGAAAGTAAGATGCTGGTTAATTGTCAAGATAAAATAAGGTACAGTTGGCTCCACTATAATGCTTATTTTGAAAATGAGAATTTATTCCAAAGCCACTGATACATCAGGGAACAATATAAACATAATGTGACTTTTATGTTTGCTTCTGCAGGATTTTATCTACAAGAAACACTAGCTGAATACAGAAAAGTGTACCCAGTTGAACCAAGCCACACAGGAATGAATAAAACACACATCCCCCCACTCAAACACTGACCAGCTACTCAGTTCACTGAGTGTGTTAGGAGCTATATTCGCCCACATCTGGTGTTTATTACAACTTTCCTTCCAATTTCAGATAACCTTTCTTCCACCACTTCACCATGATTCACAGGCTGCAACCCTTCTGATGTTCACTTCCTCAAGCAAACTTCAGGTCTTTTTCAAGGTAAAGTGTCATAATTATTGTAGTATTTATGCATTTCTTAGCTATTTAAGATGTGTAAAATTATGCTACTGTTTCATTAGGTTCCTATATTCTTTCTTGTTCATGTGTCACTGGTGAAAGTTTTATGTGTTGTGCCCCTAACACCCCTGTGTTTTTCCCATTAACCATATGGGTTTTTTCAATGAAGTATAATTGATACACAATCCTATATTCACTTCAAGTACACAACACAGCAGTTCAACAATTTTAAATCTCAACCCTACTAGTGCAGTTACTATCCATCAACATAAGAAGATGTCACAGAATTACTGACCATATTCTCCATGCTGTACTATCATCCCTGTGAACAACTTATATTATGATTGAGAATTTTTGTGCCCTTTTATCCCCCTCACCCTCCCCACCCACCCTTCCTGACCCCTCCTCCATGGTAACTACCAGTCAGTCACTTCCCAGTATCTATGAATCAGTCTACTGTTCCTTTGTTTTGTTTTGTTTTTATATTCCACAAGTAAGTGAAATCATATGGTATTTGTCATTCTTCATCTGGATTCTTTCACTTGGAACAATACCCTCTAGGTCTGTCCATGTTGTTGCAAACGGTGGGATTTCTTTTTTTTTATGGCTGAATAATATTCCACTGTGTATATGTACTGCCTCTTTTTTATTCATTCATCTATTGATGGACACTTTGGTTGCTTCCATATCTTGGAAATTGTAAATAATGCAGCAATAAACATAGAGGTACATATATCTTTCTGAATCAGAGATTTTGTTTTCTTCTGGTAAGTGCCTAGACATGGGATTACTGGGTCAAATGATATTTCTATATTTAGTTCTTTGAGGAACCTCCATACTGCTTTCCATAGTGGCTGTACCAATTGACATTCTCACCAACAGCGTACAAGGGTTCCCTTTACTCCACATCCTTGTCAACACTTGTTATTTCTTGTCTTTTGGATAGTGGCTGTTCTAACGGGTGTGAGGTGATACCTCACTGCATTTTGATTAGCATTTTCCTGATAATTAGTGGTGTGGAGCATCTTTTCATGTACCTGTTGGCCATCTGTATTTCTTCTTTGGGAAAATGTCTGTTCAGGTCTTCTGCCCATTTTTTTAATCGAGTTATTTGTTTTTTTGGTGTTGAGGCATATGAGTTCTTTATATATTTAGGATGTTAACCCCTTATCAGATAGTTTCCAAATATATTCTCCCCAATTGGTTCTATTACATAACTTGGTGACTTTTAGAAACACAAGTGTTACATTATAGGAGACTTGAGTGTAAATTGGGAGGGGAGGGAAGACTGGTAGAAAGACAAGGTATTAGGATAAAACCAAACAATAAGATACAGAGCACACTCCCAGTACTTTCTTAATTTCTCAATTTGCCCAAGAAGATTTTCTTTCATCTAGAACTGAAAAGAAGAGCATGGCTTGACACCACTAAACTGGGGTTGGCAGCTAATGAAAATGTAAATTAGTTGCTCTAAAGATTCAACTTCAACTTAGTGGTTCAAAGCAGAAGCAACACAGCTTCTTTATGACTGGTCTCACTAATGTCAGAGCACCACCTAAATAGAGTGTATGGAGAAAGAGTAGAAGGCACCAAATCTTCCAGCTTCTAAGCAAAGGCACAGAGAAGTGACCCACAAGAATGTCTTCTGCCTCATTTCTACCTATTTATATAGTACTGATCTTCACAATCCTAGCTTACATCTCATCTTTGCTATGCAATCATGTCTCATCTTTTCCTTCTCTAACTACTTATGTACATGTTTACACTAAAAATTAGTATAGCAGTTGTTAATTATTTCCTGCCACCCCTTCAACACACCTGCATGTGGGTGAACACCCACCCACCCAAGACAATGGCTCATTCCAGCTGTGATTCTCATGACTTTCAGGGATCTCTTCATGTGTGTATGAGTGTGTGTGTATATGTGTGTGGTGTGTCTCTGGTCCAGAAATTTTGCTTTATCAGCTAGACTGAGCTGAAAGTCAAGCACAAGTCATTTCTCCCCCAGGAGCCTATAAGAGCAAGAATAGTGTGATGTCACATGAGGTCCGCAAGATCTTTTATGTCTTTTGAATGGCAAACAGTCGACCATTAAGTCACTGTTTAGGAAGAACCAGTGACTTGTGTAAGGTATCTATATCTTTATTTACCTTAAAAATTACTTAATTTTAAATTAAGTAATAATTAATGCATTAGACTTAAGTGTATTAGAATTTTTAAATAATTCTAATACATTTGAATAATTAAATGTATTAAATTCTATTCACAGTCAAAAGACTGCAGGAAGGACTCTCTCTGCCATTCATTCTATATAAGAACATGTATAAATGATCTGAGTATCAAATCCTACCAGTTTTAACTTTAAAATGCATCCAGAATCCTACCATGTCTCACAAATTCCCCTCCTATCCTTTTTGTCAAGCTGCAGTCATCTTTTGCCTCGATTACAGCAGTCAAAGCTGTACACTTAAAGTCAGATCATGGCACTCCTCTGCTCAGAATTCCCCAAAAGCTCCCCATCACCCCCAGAGTAGAAGTCAAAGTCCTCACAATGGTCTATATGGCCCCTCATGGTCTGTCTCTACCTGCTGCCCCCACCTCTCTCACCTTACCTCATATTACTCTATCCACTGGCCACTCTTAACTCTTGCCACGGCAGCCTCCTTGCTGTTTCCTAAATTTGCCAAGCACACTCCTACCGCTCTTTATACTTGCTGTTCCTTGTGCCTGTTATCCAT
>JAVSCE010021275.1:17500-39507 GCA_032199065.1 Smutsia gigantea
TTCTCCATTAGAATGGAAGCCTATGAAAGGAAGAGTCTGTGTCTTCTGGTGTTTTTGTGATTTTCCATTTTTCCACTATGGGTTATTAGAAACTCTGTACATGACTTTCAATATTAGGTCACCTCTTGTTTCTTCTGGGTCCATGGTTAAAATTTATTTTTGTGGTTCTAATTAGCTAATATTTATCAGCAAATTGTATCTTATCCCATGATTTATTACTATGGCTCTGTCTTACCACTCCCATGCTTAGTCAAGACTCCATGTTCTCTCCAAACCTGTATTGAAAAAAATTATATGGCCTGTCTCCTTAAGCAACTGGCTTCTAGGATAGAATGAGTAAAAGCAAGTACATTCTTAAATATGTTGCTTACAATACTAGATTGTCAAAGGAGCTCGACCCTATGACTTCTCATTCCAGGGGCCAAAACAGTTATAAAACCATGATCTCATTAGCATGTCGTCAGCAATGCTGCAGTTTTCCCTTCAGGAGATACCCCTTGGGGAGAATGATAAGCTAGAAGCAAAGATACTGATCAACTGGGGGAACACTGCTGCCCAAAGAGTGCTGATTAAAATGGGGCTCTGTCCACCTGGAAGAAGGCATCTATCCACTGGTATGTGCAGAAATGCACTTCAACATTTTAATCAATATTGTGAAGAAAGAAAAAGAAGGAAGGCTAATCACAGCATCAGATCTGTAGAAGCCAAAAGGCTGGGCGTGCAGCAGAATCAGGGCCCAAAACATCCACAATGGGACAGTGATGAGCTGAGCCCAGCAAGGGGAGATTCCACAGGGCTCGCTGGAAGGCCTCTGTCGCAGAGTGCTGCTTGGCATCTGAAGGAGAAAGTCTATTCTTTCTCCTTAGTAACAGAATAAGCTATTATCTCCATGTGACTAATTTCTGGTCCATGAAATGTAAGCATGAGTGTTGGGTGGCACTTCTGGGCAGGCTGCTCAAACTGACTTGGCTGGGAGGTGAATCCTCAACCCTTCAGCCTTTTCTCTTTCTTCTAGCCTATACTGGTTTGAAGGAGCTTGTGCAGCCACCTCGGGTCATACTGGAACCTTGAGGGTGGAAAGCTGGCACTACAGATGACAGAAAAGGGCAGCCAGAGCCTGTGTACCTGGTGACACTGCAGAGCCACTATAGCAATCCTGGACAACCTGCTCCTGGATTTCTCTCACATGATAGAAAATTAATGCTAGCTTATGTAGTAAATTAAATGTCTAGTCTGTTTTAACTTTTGGTCTCCATTTCCCTCAACTCAGTACAACTCCTACCTGTTAGGGGTTGAATCGTGTCCCTAAAAAGACATGTTAAAGTCTTAACCCCCGGTACCTGTGAACATGGCCTTATTTGGAACAGAGAAAATCAAGCTTAAAATGAGGTCACACTGGATTAGGATGGGGCTCTAATCCAATTCAACTGGTGTCCTTATAAGAAGAAGAAAAGAGAGACCCGCAGCGAGAAGATCACCATGTGACTACCACAGCGGGGAGTGCAGTGGTGTACCTACAGTGCAAGGAAGACAAAGGATTACCGGAAACTAGAAGAGGCAAGGAATGATTCTCCTCTACACATTCCAGAGGCAGAATGTCCTGCAGATGCCTGGATTTCTGATTTCTTACTAGCTTCCAGAAATGGGAAACAAATTTTTCTTAGTTTTAAGCCACCCAGTTTGTCGTTCTTTGTTATAGCAACCCTAGGAAACTAATACACACCAGCGGAATCTTACACTTAGATCTAAATAAACCATTTGGGTCTCAGAAAACCTGGAAAGGCATGGCTTAGCAGTTGCATGTGCAAAAAACGTATTGGTTTTAGTATATGGAATGCTCAAAACAAATCAACCCTGTAATATGGATGCCAAAAAAGTTCATGCAACCTAAAACAGACTCTACAGAAATTTACTACCTAAAAAAGTCACCTGCAGCAGATTTATTCTACTGTGTACTAACGTTAGTGAGAGCACTTGAAGTGCTGCATGTAATTTTGGCTCCTTACTTTATTGGGACACAATCTCTGGACTAGGATCATTATTGTGAAACCAGAGCACTAGAAAATGGATGAAGACCCAGGAATATTGGGCCTAGAGCAGGGGAACGCTCAGGATGTTAGCTACCTTCAAATACCTGAAAGCTTCTCATGAAAAAGGCAGAGAGCAGGTGTTAAGTATATACTTACTAAAGGCAGGAACACAGGAAGGGACCAGTCTAGCTTTGTGCAGTACTATTCTGCTGAACTAGGACCAACAAGTGAGCCACAGAACACAAATTTAGGCCAAGTGTAAGGCCTGTCTAGCTTATGAAAGTAAAATAAACTTAAAAAATATACTGAAAGAACCCACCCAAATGTCCATGAATGGACAAACACATTGTGGTATATCTACTCAATGGACTACTACTTGGCCATAAAGGAATGAAGTACTGACCCTGGTTATAACACAGCAGAACCTCAGAAACATTATGCTATGTGAAAGAAGCAAGACGCAAAAGGTCACATAATGTATGATTCCATTTATATGAAATATCCAGAATAGGTAAATCCAGAGAAACAGAAAGCACATTAGTGGTTCCCAGGGGCTGGAAGAGGTGGGGAATGGGGAGCGACACAGGGTTTTCTTTTGGGGTAATGAAAATGTTTTGCAACTAGATAGGAGTGGTGGTCACACAACGCTGTAAATACACTAAATGCCACTGCATTATTGAGTTAAAAAAAAGTATATTGAAAAGGAAGGCTACCATCTGTTTCGTAGTAAGAGAAGCTGTATATAGCATTTGGCAAATGCTGCATCAAAAAATAAGCATATCAAATCACAATGGAGAACTAGGAAAGACCCTTCATGGTAAAAAAAACCATTGGCTACTGGAGGGTAACCACTGATGAGGTACAAATGTTTAAGAGTTTCCATCACAGATATAAACCCAAGCATATATGGTCAATTAATATATGATAAAGGAGCCTTGGATATACAATGGGGAAATGACAGCCTCTTCAGCAACTGGTGTTGGCAAAACTGGACAGCTACATGTAAGAGAATGAAACTGGACTATTGTTTAACTCCATATACAAAAGTAAACTCGAAATGTATCAATGACCTGAATGTAAGTTATGAAAACATAAAACTCTTAGAGGAAAACATAGGCAAAAATCTCTTGAATATAAACATGAGCAACTTTTTCCTGAACACATCTCCTTGGGCAAGGGAAACAAAAGCAAAAATGAACAAATGGGACTACATCAAACTAAAAAGCTTCTGTACAGCAAAGGATACCATCAGCAAAACAAAAAGGCATCCTCCAGTATGGGAGAATATATTCATAAATGACATATCTGACAAGGGCTTAACATCCAAAATATATAAAGAGCTCATATACCTCAACACCGAAAAAGCAAATAATTCGATTAAAAAATGGGTGGAGGATCTGAACAGACACTTCTCCAAAGAAGAAATTCAGATGGCCAACAGGCACATGAAAAGATGCTCCACATCGCTAATCATCAGAGAAATGCAAATTAAAACCACAATGAGATATCACCTCACACCAATTAGGATGGCAGCCATCCAAAAGACAAACAACAAATGTTGGCGAGGATGTGGAGAAAAGGGAACCCTCCTACACTGCTGGTGGGACTGCAAATTAGTTCAACCATTGTGGAAAGCAGGATGGAGGTTCCTCAAAAAACTCAAAATAGAAATACCATTTGACCCAGGAATTCCACTCCTAGGAATTTACCCTAAGAATGCAGGAGCCCAGTTTGAAAAAGATATATGCACCCTTATGTTTATCATAGCACTATTTACAATAGCCAAGAAATGGAAGCAACTTAAGTGTCCATCAGTAGATGAATGGATAAAGAAGACGTGGTACATATACACAATGGAATATTATTCAGTCATAAGAAGAAAACAAATCCTCCCATTTGCAACAACATGGATGGAGCTAGAGGGTATTATGCTCAGTGAAATAAGACAGGTGGAAAAAGACAAGTATCAAAGGATTTCACTCATATGTGGAGTATAAGAACAAAGAAAAAACTAAAGGAACAAAACAGTAGCAGACTCACAGAACCCAAGAATGGACTAACAGTTACCAAACGGAAAGGGACTGGGGAGGATGGGTGGGAAGGGAGGGACAAAGGGGAAAAGGGGGCATTACGATTAGCACACATAATGTAGGGGGAGGCACGGGGAGGGCTGTACAACACAGAGAAGACAAGTAGTGATTCTACAGCATCTCGCTGTAATGGGCAGTGAATGTAATGGGGTATGTGGTGGGGACTTGATGATGTGGGGAGTCTAGTAGCCATAATGTTGCACATATAATTGTAGATTGATGATACCAAAAGAAAAAAAAACTGAAGGAACAAAACAGCAGCAGACTCACAGAACCCAAGAATGGACTAACAGTTACTAAAGGGAAAGTGACTGGGCAAGATGGGTGGGAAGGGAGGAATAAGGGGGGAAAAGGGGTATTATGATTAGCACACATAATGTAGTGGCGGGGGGGATAGGGATGGTAGTATAACACAGAGAAGACATGTAGTGATTCTATAGCATCTTACTACGCTGATGGACAGTGACTGTAATGGGGTATGTGATGGGGGCTTGATAATGGGGGGAATCTAGTAACCATAATGTTGCTCATGTAATTGTACATTAATAATAGCAAAAAAAAAAGTGTCTATCATTGTTCTCATGTTCTCTTCCTGCACAGCTCATGATCACTGCCTTAAGTGCCCACAATTATTTTCATGTTTTCATGTTACACAGAAACAAGACACTGTCCCAGGTATGTTTGCAACATCTTCACTGTCCCTAACTTACCTACCAAATCAACAATACATTCAGCCCTTTTTAAACTGTAACACAGTGATCCTAAGTTATGACCCCCTTCCTTGAAGGCCGGAATGCTGTGCAGTACACAGGCTCCGTTATAAAGGACTTTAACAATTTTACGACTGAGGATAATAGGAGAAACGCTATAGGTGTCCCAAAGTAGGACGGAGGTCATTTTATTGCTTTCCTCATTAAGTGGCCTTCAAGAAATTTAGTTAATTAAACAGCTGAATAAAGGGCTCCACCACAGTGCTCCCACCCCAGGGGTATACAATTCCACAAACGACTTATGCCAGGGCCCAGGATGGCACACGTAGATGCTTTCTCACCTCCACATCAAGAACAGAAATGTTAATCAGAGAAACTTAGGTTGAAATCTTAGTTCTATCATGAAAACAAAGCAAAACAAACTAATGCTTTAGTTTTGGTGAACTACATAATAGAGGCCCCTGTGAGTTCAGCTCACAGCCAGCCAGATGTGGCCACTGTAAGAAGTCAAAACCATGCCATGAAAATAAAGAGATATTAAAATATTTATTCTCTAACTTAGGCAAGTCCTGTCTCTATCACCACTGTGCAAAAGAGTTCTGTTTACTTAGGAATTTACACATACATTGAAATTTTCATTCCTGTATTTATGTGCCACATAATAGAGAATAGCCACAGAATATGTTTTTAATAATCAACAATTGGTATGTTATTAAATTCCCTTAAAAAATCTTTACTGATTTTCTTTTTTATTAAAAGGTAACTGAGAAGAGAGACATGTGTAAAACCTTGAGAACAAAACCGTCCCAGCTTTTTTTCTCATAACTCTGGCAACATGAGCCTGAAGAAGAGCCAACTTTCATATCTCAAGTCAATTCTGGAAAGTATTCAAGCCAACTGCAGCCCAGGACTAAATGAGAGTAGATTTATTATGTGAGGATGAGACTGGCACAATAAGTGGCAAGTGCTTTACTGTCAAACTTGAACAATGTATTTAAAGTCCCCACCAGTCAAGTGTTAGGAAACTGGTGCTTTTGTCTAAACAGACATTTACAAATGCCTACTTTTGCACACAGATATCAATTTTATAAAACCTACATAACGTTAAACTAGCTTTGTAAATAAGGAACTGTCCTGTTCATTGATGTGTCCCTAGCCCCTAGTAAAGTGCCTAGGATGTACTGGGTGTTCAATAAATAATTATTAAATGAAAGTAAGGCGTGATTGAGATACAAGAATCTAGTACTTCAGAACCAGATAGACATAATCCTGCAAGATCTACACTTTGGAAAACCCTAGGGTAACTACAATGATCCTGTCCATCACACCACTGATTCTGGAACTTCTTTGGAACAACCTCTGAAAAGATGAGCTTTTGCCTCCTACTAGGAAAGCCCAGGAACCTCGTAAGTAGGATTAATAAACTCCCCACTCATCACTAGCAACTCAAAATGGACTGCAGAAGAGTGGGCTCAGTCCGACTACCATGGGCCCTGAGAGGAATGACTAACGGGAGTATCAACAACCGGGATGCTCTGAGCCTCCAGGTTTTCTACAGGGTCATGTTCCAAGCAGGTATGAAAGCCTCTCCCTGGGAAGAGTAGCTCATTACCCTTGTACCATTACCAGTGACATCATCGTTTACTGGAAGGTTACCAGTCCACTAGCTGTACACTTTCCTATTACTTTCTCTCTTCCAGAAAGGAGACATACAACCAGCTGATTTCTAAGATGTAATTCAATTCTCACTGAACTTGACTTGATGAGCTAGATGTTACAGTCTCAGAGGTAGCACTGGTTCATAAAGCAAGGTGATTCTCTTGGAGTCTACAATTGGATCAATGAATCACCAAATAATGTACTTCTGTTCTCTTTCTGCACCTAATGATGCAACTCTTGTGATGAGACTGACGTAAAAAGAATTCGCTACAACAGTTATGTTCTATTATTTTTTTTTAAAGTCTATATTCTACTTTGCTAATTATCAAAGATTTACAATATAAGGCAAGGGACATTTTATATTCATCAGATTAGTTAAAAATAAGCTAATTGTAATGCCCAAATGTAAAGGCAGTGGTAAACTGGTATATTTGTCAAGTATTGGTTACAGTTTAAGTTGGGATAACCCATTAAGAAAGCAACATGGCATTATGAACCATGACCCTATGGTACTTGTGCACTTTGATATGGATTGCTGATAAGAATTGATCCCAAAGAAATATTTCAAATAACAAAAAAATAATTTAAGCAGGAAAATATTCATCACAATTTTCCAGTAAAGAGTAGTTAAAGTAGTTTAAAATGCCAACGACAGGAATGGTTAAATTTGTGTTTAAAAGTTTGGGTACTGAAAATTATGTAGCAACACAGACAGATACATGACAAGAGATAAACAAGATACAAACACATTTTTTTCATTATGACTGAAACCACATAAAAAATACATATGGATATGCCAAAGAACGAGGGAATATACAACAATGTTGGTAGCCATTTGTAGTTCCTGACTTCCTGCCAAGTTTTGGGAAATGATACATTATCTTAAAATTAAGATAAAAAGCCATTAGAACTTTAAAACAAAATATTCCTAAAACTAGCCTGTGTATCAGCACTTTTTAGTGAAAAGATTTGAAATCAAAACTTGGGCACAGCATCCTGCTTCTGTGTTAAAATAAGTAAATAAGGAACAGGTTCCCTATTCTCACACTCTCTTCTCACCAAAATCCCTACCGATCCTCGGGCCTGTTAATCTGGGAAGCTGAGGCACATTACCATCCTGTTTGGGGAGGCAGACTGCACATAAGCAGCTTATTGGTTCTGAGACCATCTACAATATGCCTGTTTAACTTTGGCTAGCCCGGAGTTTGCTCCATGGGCTTGATCACAAAACTGTCTTTTGCCCAAAGACCTTTCAACTTTAAACATTCCTCTCCCCACATTTGGGAAACACTGCTTGGGTTGATGATGCTCAAGATGGGGCCACAGAAGGAAGGCATCTTAATTATCAGGAAGGTGTTTCCCTAGCGGGGAGTCACTGATCAGTCTGCCTTATCGCCTGGGCATCTGTACTAAGGTAGAGAAAAAGTTCAAGTGAACTACTGACCCCTGCTCCTACTTAAAAACAATGAGTCCCATACAAATAAACCCTTTAGGGTACAGGTTTCAGGGGTTTTCTGGCCCTTACAAAAGGTAACAGCAGTTTTCTAAAGGAATGATATCTCTTCTCTGTAATTGTGGCAACCAAAAATTGGAATAATGTATGTGAGAACGAGTCAGTTTCTCTTTCAGGCATAAATATAGTATTGTTCATGATGTGAAAAATAAAGAACACATCTTTTTGAGGTCTGGATATTTTAAAAAATATAGGCATGTGTTGTATGGTGTCTCCCAGGGGCAAATACCAAATATGTAGCCCCCAAAGCTAAGGGACGGGCCAGCACAGTCCCCCACCCCCTTGGATGCAGTTCTTTAGCATTATAACACTGTTACCTCTGGTCGAAGCGTAGCTTTCATGCAGACTTGACAAAGAGGTCCATTTCGGGAGAACTGAAGGGGAAGGTGGCGAGTTCGATTTCGACATGTTGGCTCCTCACAAATCAACCAGCCCTGGAAAGAAAAAAGAGAACACTTCAGTGCCATCACCATCGACAAATACCAGTAAAACCCCCTTCGTTATCAACATGGACTCATTTTCTTCAAATGTTCCTTATAGATTCTGAAATAGCTCCTTGCCTTTCTTTCCTGACATGTTAATTTGATCGATGCCCCAAACTTAAAAGCTAGGAAACTCATCAAGTTAAAAAAAAAAATCACACAAGATGTTCTTCCCTTTCCTAAAAAAAAAAAAACCCTCCCCCCTGCATACATCAAAACCTCTCAATAGAAACTTATATGATTACCTGCAGAATGTAAACCCATGGGTTTTAGGTCCATTAGTAAAGAAACACTTAAATGCAAGCAATTATTTCATTTAAAATTAAAAGACTCTTCTACACACGTTCTCTGGAGGCATAAAACTGGCTGCAATTTTTCAAGGACACCTTCAACTGACCACTCTTTCCAGTGGTTTGAAATGACCATTGTCCATTTCTCTGGCCTTTAGGACCCTCTTCTCACTCTTCTTCTCCAGTTACTCCCTTGCTGCTCTTGTTTGAACTTTCTCATAGAGATGTGATAACAATATGCCAGTTATCTTAAATCAGCATTATGTTTGCTATAGAACATGTCTGTTAAACAAGGAAGACAAGACTTCACAAATGGGATCAAGCAAAGTTCAGGTGTTCATACGAAGGCATCAGGGTCCCTGGGCTTTAGTGCTACATGCACTAGCCATAATAAGCCTAAGGCAAACTAGGGTGAAGCGCTGGGATATAAAGGTGAACAAGGTATGTTCCCTCGTCCCATGGTATTCCCACTCGGGGAGCCACAAAGTAGGGACCCAACTGTCACTGAGTCTTGGAACCATGTGGACAGACGAAACTTCTGAATTGGTCTTGAAGACTAAGCAGACGTTTGGGAGGTGGAGAAGGCAGGAAAGGTAGCTCAGGCAGAGAGAACAACACATGCAGAAGAAGGAAGGCCAGAGAGAGCTCTGTATGATATGATTAAGAAAGGAGTCAATGGCATGTTTAACCCCATTCCCTGTTTCCAGACTGAGCAACCTTGGTCTTTTCCCCCTAGATAAGAGCAGTATATACACAGATGTTGCTTAATTACATTAGGAACTTCAGTCTGGTACTTATTAACACTGCCATGTGGCATCACTCCAAAGCTGCGGGATGTCCTCACTCACTGCTGTGCTGCATGACCTCATTCCTCAGAATAGGCTCTTCTTGGAAGTAACTACAACCAAACTCAAGAGGAAGCACCAAAAATCAGTTCTTCCAGCTCCATTTACGATTACACACCCAGAGGAAGTGCACTACAAAACTTTCTGACTAAAAGAAAATATGCTACTTTTAAAGAATATAAAATTCAGCCAGTCAATACATCCACAGTATGCTCCATTCCTACCTTCAACTGTTAGGCTGAACTATGCTACTATTTCATTTGAACTTTTCAGGTAGAGGGTCTCGAGGAACCCTTGTGAAACCTGTGACATATGCCCAGAGTTATAGTAAATATTGTGGGGAACAGCCAATTAGGCCCTAAGTACAGAGTTTCAGGATATTACAATCTAAACGGAAAAGCCAGGTCCACACACACACAGACTAGAAGTGATTAGGTATGGTTTGGCTTTAGGAACCAAGTGTTATGGTACCAACTCTAAAGGCTAAACCACACACAGAAGGGATGGAGTCATGTGAATCCTACCTATCTTGAGACAGACAGCTGCTACCACTGCAAAAGACCAGGAACTAGAATAAAGAATCAGTGGTTCTGTGTCACAAGCAACTGTTTGTTCCAATTCCTAGCACCTATTAACCACATTTTCTTGGTCTGAGAACGCATTTTTATTCACATTTTAGTATTTCCGAAACTCAGACGCATTTACAATTAACATGTTCATTTACTTCTGTTTCCTTCAAAAAAGTGAAGTCAGTAGTGCAGCTCACAGTCCATCAGAATTAAGGAAACAAGATACTTTGGTTTAGCCTGTTCCCGGCTTGGGGGATACAGAGGGGAATAGGGGTGCTAACAACAGCAGCAGGTATTAAATTTTAAATGTCGCTTGTAAGCACTAACAGTGAAACTAGCTGTTTCTGGAAGTACCAGTACCATTTAGGCATAATAATAAAGAAAACAACAGAATTGAAGCAAATTGTGTATGGAAGCTACAGGACTGGACTATTCCTCTATCGTTCATTTGGGTGTGTTACATTATAGTTGCTATCTGAGGCTTTACAAGCTTCAGAACATGTACCAGTTAACAGTGCCGACCACAGCTGTAATTCATTCAGTTCTAAGCAAGAATTTTTTTAAAAAGCAGACAGGTAAGAAACCATGTGTTGAGACAATAAATTGTTAAGTACCAGAATACAACCTGGAAGTCAAAATTATTTCTCAATTTTTAAAATACAATGTTCAAAAAGCCAAAGTTCTTTTCAGACATTTCTGAAACTTGATTCCATCAATTTCCAACTTCATGACTCACTAGGTGAGCTGCCAACCAGGGAAGATGCTAAATTGCCATCTCACCTTTTTGTAAAGCAAATCCCTAACTCTATCTCTGACAGAGTTACTAGCTAAATGCCCTTTCAAATCATACAGAGAAGAGATAATATAATTTGTCTAGACTTCCTACCAGTTATAATTAACACTAAAGAGGTCTTTTCTTCTTTGTCACCTCTCTATTCAGTACTTATTTGGGTTTGTTTGTACTTACTATCTGTTAATCTCCCTTTACAAATGACAACAATAACTAGTGCTATTATGCATGGAAATTAAACATGCTGATAACTGTGTGAAGCGAACTGGGGCTGAAAAAAAAAATTAGGAGCCTGTAACTCTTTACGCCTCTTGTTTTATTTTGATAATTAAGCCTCTGGTCATAGTGTATTTCAAACAAAACACTGCTATGGGGGAAATAGGCCCTAATCATACTCAATATATGCTTTGCTTCCATTCAGTTTTGTCCAGTACATTTTGGTTTACCCTGTTTCCCCAACAAACAGTAACTATGTTATATCTACCTGTCAAGGAACATTTCTATTGTTTAAAAATAAATATGTCAAGTCTTTGAAAATATTCCATCATGGGGCAAATCTTATGTTACAAGATCTCAGAGTGAATTTTGTCCCTCATGGCTGATAAAAGCAAAGCAAATGAAAATACTAACCTTGTATAAATTGAATTATCACTCATGAGGATAAAGTTAAACTTATTTTCATTTCCCACGTTGGGAAATAAAGCATCACTCAAAGTGAGGTTCCCAAGTCCAAGGAAGAACAAAAACTTGATGAAGTGTAGTTCTTTGGAAATCCAACTTATAAGAAGGCTTGGGTTTTATAAAAACTTCCAGAACCACTCTAAGATGTGTGCCATGTCATTTTATTACACAATACCACATGTATATGCCAAATTGTCATAACGAACAAGAGGAAGTTCATTCAGTTTTCAGACCACGTCTGTAAGGAGAGGGTTCACATTCGTTAAGTAGAGGGTTCAAAAGAGGTAAAGCCAGCCTGTCCAACAGCAAAACTAACCGTTAGCAAAACTAACCGTTAGCAAAACATGCAAAGATCCTTCACCTGTTGCTTGAGTCTCAGCATCACTAATTCCCTGAAATCATTGTGTACGAAATTGTGTCAAACGCTGATTGGTTCTGATTGCTAAATTATATTTCTGAGGCCTCAACTAAAATGCTTTCTGTCTGCACATGCTAAAAAGGGATCAATTTCCACTTGTAACTGAGGCGTTCCTGGTAGTTGCACCTTAAACCCAAACTGTTACTCATTTGTGTATATTTATATTTTTAGAAGAATTCACACACACAAATCATCCAGACTTGGAAATGTGATGCATAGGAGGCACTCAAAAATATCTTTTAAAAATGAGTGAACAGAAGCAGTAAAATAACACACAGGAGCAAGTGTATGGAAAACAATAAGGAAAGGGTCTAAAACTCACAGGAGAAAAAAAAATTCACAGTAGTTCTCATACTCTTGAATCAAATACATGGTATGTCCTTCTTCTCCTGTTTCTAGCCACCAAGTCTGTCTACTAGCCTTACAGTCCCTCCATTCTCTCCCACATCCAGTGCAAGCACTTACCAGGTGGAGCTTCCCAAGGCCTCCCCACCGCCAGCCCCAACTGTATACCTGCCACAGAGGATTAGGAGCAAATGCTTTGCGCTGCCTTTGAAAGCTTTACAGCCTCATCCCATTCCCCCTTTCTCATCATTCTCTTACACAAACTCTTCACCCCATTTGACTGGTCTTCTGTCCGTCCTCACCATGTTTTGCCTACCGCCACCTCCCTGCCTTTGCTCACATTGTAGCATCTCTGCCTAAAATGCCCATTCCTTGAGCATCCTTCCAATCCTCTCCTGGGAAACTTTCCCAACCCCCAGGGACTTTTCCTTCTATCCCAGTGGCCACTGAGCATACAATGCCACACTGTCCTGGAACCATCTTATTTCACCTCCCTAACTGGATGGCCAGGGCCCTGGGGAATGACCCACTCCAAATTTGGTCGTGACCTCACCAGTCTCTAGCAAAAGGCTCATACTCAATAAAGAACACAGAATTGAGATTATGAACAACTGCACTTAAGCATTTTCTCCCCTCCCATTTATTAATGAATTCCTCGTAAGGCACCAAACCTTTCTTTGAGCTTCAGTTTCCTTGTCTATAAAACAGGAGGGAATAACATTCACCCAACTAGTGTTGTTCAGAGGATCAAGTAAGAAAGCCCACAATAAGGTTCAGTGAACATGAAATACTGTTATTATCTTACCTACGCCCCCAGTACTGGGGGACATCAGTGCAGGGCTACAGCTGGCCCTGCACTAGTAAAGATGCACCATTCAAACGAGGAAAGAGCCTGGTCAGTTTCCCCCTGGTGTTACCCCAAAATGGAGACTACAATGATGGATGATCGACAAGATGAAGCAGAGCTGATTCTCAATTTGCTTGTAAAATAATACAACTATGTAGTCAACATAAGTGAAATTTCTATGTTTTTCCTGACAAAACAAACTCTACTGGATTTAGTTATAGATGGCAGAACAGATGGCAACGTAAAAAGAGGAGGTGGTCTTTGCTTCATGTGGGGATTCACGGAGATTTTCAAGAGGCAACACAACACAGAACTGCAGTGCCGTATGATCTAGTTCCACCTGTAATGGCTCTCCAGGCACGTGGTGACAGCAGCACAGGGTGAGGCCTAGCAGTGTGCGTGCGCTTACAAGTTCACCATATTATTACCACTTTTCTATAATGGCCATTAACTGTTCCTCTCCCCAACCCATATGCACTTTGAAAACATCAGATGCTCTCTGCACCCAAACTCATTTATAAATGGACTGGGGTTCCCTTGCAGTCACATTTTTCTGTCACAGAAGTATCCCCAGTATAAAATGGGTCTTCTTATAGACAGTGCACAGTATGGGCCCACAGCTGCTTTTGGGGAGTGACATGTTGTGATTTGGGATTTCCAGAAATATCAAAAAACAAATTGCTTTCTGACCCACATTTGCACCCAAAACTGGGAGAAAATGTTCCTAAGATCTCCAGGGGAAGTTTTAACAGGAACATAATTTTGCTTTTTCAAGTTAAATCTTCTATACTACAACATGCTGGCATGTCAGAGTGATTATTAACTCTCACAGAGGTGCCAGGGTAGGAGATGAAAGAGCAAATCCGGAAAAATACATATATTAACTATTCACTAAAGTTAATACAGAAATATTTTAAATAAAATTATCAACCGAAACAGAACTGGAAAGTGCCTCGTCAGTCAATGAAAGAATTTTTAATATTATGAAAATTGATTTTTAAAGCAAGACGTCTCTTTAAATGAACGGTCACATGTCATTTCATCCAAGTTATTTGAAACTTATTGATCTTATCATTTGTGCAAGGGCCAGACTCTGCCATCAGTTTGTTGAAAGGATAATGGAGCACTCCCAAACTGTTATGATAGGTTAGATGCAAACAGTGGTCCTCATTTAAACACAGAATAGCACCACAAGTGGACAAATTCTAACCTCAGCAATTGTATATTACATGATAAATTAGCAAGTTGTTCTGCTTTGCCTTACATCAAATCCAATACCACAGCCTTGTTATTTTAATTTGCAATCAGAGGTTGAGCATCAGAAGATGTACCTGAGGTACATTAAAGAGCCCCATGCAAGTCATCTTCTGCTGTACTGTGAGCAGAGAAAGCCGACAATTACCAGCAATTTTATTTTACCACTATAGGACAATACAAGAACAGTTAAAATTGTCTCCATGTGAGCAACCAAGGAAAATATACTTAAAATGACTTTATATGGAAAATTACATTTTGGGGGAAAAAAGTTCAATAGAGGACATGTATCTTTCTGTACGGGCAGCTAAAAATCTCTCTTACTATATTCAAGCCTATTCTATAAAATACTCTCCCTATTCATTCAACTCAAAAGCAAGCTACATTCTTAGGCTGTAATAGGTCACAACTAAGTACACAGTACCTTGCTTCAGGTATAATTTTGCTTTGTCTATCAACTGTCAACAAAGCACAAAGAGCTCACGCAATCCAGCCATCTACCATGGATGTTAGAGATCTAACAAAACACAAATAGTCAGAATACAAGATTTCCAAGCTGCCCTGCTTTCACTTTATGCGAGAAATGGAAAGCATTTTCCTCTCCACATTCCATTAATCTCTATTGTATTACAAATCTTTTCATGAAAGACTTTTTTCCCCTATATGAATCTACAAGTGACTTGGGGAGGTAATATCCCCACAATGATGAATGCCCGACTTTCCAGCATGAATGGTTATAAACGGGCGTGTCAGTTAAGGCATATAGTCATTTCAACAAGGAAAAGGAAGAGAGAATCAACTGGAATGAGATGGTAAAATGGCTACTATGGTGCCTATATTGATATTTTAGTGACGAAGCCTTTAAGAAAAGTTGTTCATTACTTCCACCACTGCTCCCACCTCTCAAAAAAGTCTTCACTCCTGGAAAAACATCACCTTTGCTATGTATACAAGTGAACAAATAAGCTTCAAAAGTAAACTAAAGGCTTAGTTTCATCAGTATGTATACAGAAAAAAAGACTGGAAGGAAATACTCTAAAATGCCATTGCTGTACCCCTAGGTGGTTTCTTCTGTTTCTCTATTTTCTAAATTTTCGACAAGGATATATTGCTTTTATAATCAGAAAATCATTATTAATGATGGAAGAGACAGTTCTGCCAAGAGTGTTCAATATAACCAAATCACCAATACATCTGAACAATATTTTGAGTTCTATCATGTGTTCGGGTGTTGCCAAGATGAATTTTCATCGAGCATGCTTATGGAAAAAAAAAAAGGCACACAAAAAATGTTTTTTTCTTAAAAAAAATTTTTTTTTTTACTAATTCAGAAATTTCAAAGATAGGTCAATTTAAGCACATATGCAGTTCCCAAGTAGAAACTGGCAGGGCATGTATTAGTAGTATTAGAATCATTTATTTAATTAAGCCCCTCACTAAAATACACAGTCTTCTATGGATAATGATTTGAATACTTTTCTTTATGATGTTGGACCTCTGATGGTAGGTCATAAATCAGTTTTAAAGAGAAGTGCTTTGTTCCCCATGCTCCCTCCCCTGCCTTTATTCAGTATACACATGGATCAGCTCGGATGTCTAGGGTAGGAATCAAATTAAAAAACAACAACCATTTAATCAGAGGGCATGCCTAGAACCTTATTACCAGCAGAGTTTCTTTTCTTTGCTCAAGTCTAGTTAAAGTAATTTTTGTTTGTTTGCAGGCTAGCATTTACTGGTATGGTTTAATGTGCTATGCCTTTGGCTACCAAACAGCAAATGTTAAAATTACACTATCCATGCAATTGCATATCCTGAAAAGGCATCTTAAAACCAGAATGGAGTTCAAACCATCACTAGGCAATGTTTGTTCATTTAACTTTAATTATTTTCTCCTTGAGAATGGTACTAATGAAACTGAATATCTTTCACGGTTTCGAAGGGCTGTTTGAATAGTCTGTAAACAGAACTAAGGGTAGACAAGAGATCTGGCTGAGCCAGGGGGTTGCTAGGTGATGTAGAATGTAAACCCACAAACTTGTTAAGGTTTGCTTTGCTTTCATGCCACTTTCACACACTCTCAAAAGTTTTGAGAATTGATTTTTCAGGTGGCCCTTAAAAAAGGAGACGCATCCCCCACCAAATGCTCTGCCAGATTCAGAAGAGATGAAATCCATCTGACCTTTGGCTGTAACCTGGGAAACTTTTGGCTTTATATAAATGCAGGATCCTGTATTTCATGCATGCCCAGCATTTAAGAAGCAGATCCACATACGTGAATATTCAAATTTCAAAAAGACATTTCTAATCTTTTCTTATTCAACTTTGAATAAAATTAAGATTTCCTTCAGAAAAAAAAAATGTGATCGCAGCTTAGAGGAGTTGGGGCACAAAACCCAAAGCCCCCTGGCAGATACTTTAGCACTGATTATCATCATGACAAACCTTTCAGCTTAGCCACTCGCGTCTCTTGTGGCCTACACCAAGTCTGCCTGCCTGTGAGGCTTCTACCTCCGGCCCCTCCCCCGGCTCCTTTTTAAGTAGCTGATCAGAGATTGTCCAGTAAGAGCACTTTATTAGATCATCAGCCAGAGGGGTTCACAAGTACTGAGAGCAATGGGCTCAAATGCGGCACATCAGTTTTAATAGACCAGGGGCTACTAGTAAACTGCACATACTGCTGAGAACTTTCCATGCACTGAACTCTTGAAAAAGCACCGTCTCTCCAGCTTAAATGCAGCTGCCTCTTTCAATGCCGCAAATGGGTAAATTTGACAAAAAAGCCACCATTAAGACTACATGAAAGGCTCAAGACAACATCCTTTCAATGCTTTGTACTTCAGTAATCAGATGTACTTACTCACCCCCTCCCCCAAACCCGATCAAGAACTATTTCTGAATGGTAGGAAATAATTCCACTTTGTACATCTTTTAGTTAATCAAGACTTTCTATTCAGCAATTTGACCTTTTGTTCAAAACAGGATTATCAGTTTTTTCGCCAGTTACCAAGGGCGACTCGCATGGTGAACATAATTGCAATAATTTGCAAAACACCATGGCAACCCACATTACAACTAGGTAAATACTGGGCTTTTGTGCTACATTGTTATTTTCAGAGATGCTGAAGTCAAAGAACGAATGACAAATGAACACAAAATTTATATTTGCTTTGTCTCAAAAGAGAAGAAAATTGATAACAAGAATTGGGGGGAAACCGACTACAGCTGTAATTTCTAACTTGATTAATTAGGATGGTAACAGTCCTTAACAGTATATTCAACAAACAGCCCTGACTTCGTCTCTCCACCCACCTCTCTCTCTACCACTACCACTATCTCCCCCCAACCCCAGACAAATTTTTTCAGCTTGGAGAACAAACATCCCCCATTTGCTCTTTTCTTCAATTTAATGGAATCCTTAATTGCAGAATATTGTTCTCCTGCTCTTCACCGCAATGAAAACGGAGAGAAAGGAGGAGAGTGCCAGGGCAGACAGGGAGGTACACTCATTTTTTTCCTGCCTCTTTGGACACCCTAGACCCAATGATGAGACGGCATTTTCCTGGTATCAGCAGCTGTTTTGTAGCAGACAATAAAGTAAAAACCATTTAGCTTTGCAGAAAAGCCACTTCTTTCCTCTTGGCAATACAAGGTAAGTCTACACGCCGAGATGAAGTTTCATGATTTAAATGCCAGGACATAAGATGAGAAACCAATGGTAATTTTAAAAGCCATACATTTTTCCTGTTAAGAAATTAACTGCAGTTGTATCCAAAAAGCTGTTGAAGTGCATGTGTTTGCTATTTGAGGAAGATGTTCAACAATATCACCAATGTGCTGAAAATCACTTTATACTCAGAAAGAGCCCCATTCACAAAACAATCTAAAAATATAAACTGAGCACTCCAAAATTAATACAAAAATCAAAGTCCTATTTTTAGTAGATAAAGATGGTCTCACAAACAGTATTATCATCTTTTCTGTAATAAATGTGTTGATTAGGAAAGTTACTTCAGAATTGTTTTAGTCGGGTATGAAGGGCCAGTTGTATTTTATAGTAAAAGAGCAGTTTTTTCGAAGAGGTATAAATTCTGCTACAACGCATAGCTTTTTGGAAATCTTCAAAACTGACTTTCCCATGTAAAATGGAGTATTTGGGCATGAAAAAAGAAAAATACACACAAAAAGGGCTTGCATAAGTTATACTGCCGACATCGTGAAAAAAACAGCTCCAAGATGCTCTCTCAACACAGCCCAGCCTGCTTTCCTGCATCTGCCTTTTAACAAGGCAGAGCAAAAGGAGTCTCTGAAATGATCTGCACATTTTTCCTAACTTTGAGAAATCAAATGAACCTGATCGTATAATGGGTCCGTTCTTATTTTGTCAGGGCTACAAACGCCCAGATAGATCTCTGAGATTCAGCTTTGAGTAACCACAATATAACATTCTTCAGCATATGCCTCCGAAATTACGGATACTGTGATCTCTCCCAAGGAGTAGAAATCAAAAGAATGTGACACATTAACTCCTTCTCAGTTGGAGACAACTTCTTTACACTTGGAAAATATGTTTTCTGGCTTAGTTCATTCCGAATTTACCGTCCCTGTATTAAACGCATTCCTATCGAAAGTCTAAATATTCAGAGGAAATGTATCCTTTAATGCCAAATGATAAGAGTTGAGCAAGCCTTCAGCACTTTCTGAGCAAATAGAATTGATGATGGACCGTAAAATGGCCCTAAAATCTGCACGGCACTTGAACATCTTTAAGAAACTCTTATATATAAATGAAATATCTTATAATTTAGCTGGAATTCCTTGGCTCTTAACATTTTACCTAGTATACTGTTCCCTCCTGCCCAACCTTTTGTGGCTTCTGTTTCATTGTTTTTTTCCCCCCTTTTCTTCTCCCTCTTTTATCTGTTTTTTATTATTATTTTTTTTTTTGCAAACTGGATAGGGTACTCCTTGACTTCTATTTGTAAACTGCAACATCCAAGCCCCCCTATAATGCCAATAAATTACCCAAATCCCAAAATCAGAAATGGCAAATACCTAGCAGGCAAACTGCATTCCATCTCCTAACTCCATCCCCACTGCTGATGGAGTATGAAAGCTGGCACACTATATGAAACCCACCTGCCATCCCTGCCCCTAAACCTTCTTGCTGTAGAATTCTCCACTCTTGACAGCACACTGGTTTCACCAGGCGAGCATTACAACAGATTGCTGGACACCACCCCAGTTTCTGACTCAGTAGGTCTTGGGGTGGGACCTGAGAATTTGCCTCTCTTACAAGTTCCCAGGTTATACTACTGCTGCTGGTCTGGGGACCAGGCTTTGAGAACCACCAATATGGGGTACAGAATGGACATCATGATTTTAAAGAGGTCCTCAGGTGATTCTACTGTGCAGCCATGGTTGAGATCCAACGAATTATTCTCATTCTCTCTTATTCAAAGACAACCACTGGTTATTATCTTCTGCAGAATGAACTTTAATAAACAGAACTGTACTTAAAAACATCTCTCCATTTTCTCCTTCAATATTTACTTTCTTTAGATACTGTCAATGTGATTCTCTCTTTTATTCTTTCCAAGTTTTCCATGCAGCATTAGAATTAGCAAAGCCTCAAACCTGACTTAATCTAAATTCTACTAGAAGAACTGACCAATTCCTGCCTGGTTTATATAGTGTATGTAGCTTAGTAACATTCTTCTTTAAAGCAACCTAATAAGCAAAGAACCTTACTCTAATCGTTAACAATGTAGTCTCTATAATAGGAAGTGCTTCACTTAGGAACAGAATTTTACGAGTGCTGGTGAAAATAGTGTCTATGAAAGCAGGCACAGTTACATTTTTTACTTTGACAGGTAATATGAAATAATGTATTTGAACCCTAATTTTAAAATTGGGAGGGACTTGAGAGCTCTGGTGTAATCCTTCATATTCTAGCTGAGGAAAATGAGGCCCAGGAAAAAGTAAGTTCCTTGAACGATGTCACTGCAATTAGGGGCAGGGCCTCTTAACTTCTAGTCCAGAACTTTTTATTCTCCATACCCACTCTGCTTAATGTATGGACCAGCAGCTGTATGTGGTTCTTGAGCGCCTGAAATATGTCTAGTCCAAATGCAGGTGTATTCACAAGTGTAAAATATACAGTGAATTTCAAAGACTTAGTCCAAGAAACAGCATGTAAAACATCTTGAAAATTTTAATATTCACTACAGATTGAATATTTTGGATATAATGGATTAAATAAAATTTATTATACTACAAATAATTCTCTCCCCTTGTTTTAAAAAGTACAAAAGGAAACATAGGATATGCATTGTTCTAAATCTTGCTTTTTTTGCCAAAAAGTAGAGGAAATTATACTCTAAGTACAAACAGACCTGCAATGGTCTTTTTTAATGGCAGCACGGTATTCCATTGTATGGTTGTAATAATTCAATGCTCTTCTGATCAACAATTAGGTTGTTTTCAGCGTCTCACTGTTACCAATAATGCTGTAAGGAATATCTTCGTAAGCTACCTTTGACACCATCTGCAAGTACTGTCCATCTGTAAGGCAAGATACCCAAACTGGCACTGCTAAGTCAAACAGTATGTTCCTTTACGATTTTGACAGATGTTGCCAAACTGTGGTCCAACTTGGGCATACCAATTTTCACACCCACCAACACTGTATGCAAGCACTCCCTTCCCCATGTCCTTGCCTACACCACCTATTACCTAGCCTTTGGATCTTTGTCGTTCTCGTAGGGGAAAAATGGTATTCATTAGGACTTTGAACTTAAGAGTGAGCTTGAACATCTCTACCTATCTTTATAAGCCACTGGGATTTTTCTCTGGATTGCCTGTTCCTGTCCTTTACCGAATTTTCTACTAGGTTGTTGGTGTCTCCTTGATGTGTGAGAGCGCTTTATATGTGAAGGAAATCAGCCCTTTGTTACATGAGTTGCAAATATTTTCTCCAGTTCATTACTTCTTTTGACTTTATGAGGTGTCTGCATGTGTACATGTATAATTTGTGCCCTGCAGAAATTCTTCTTTTTTAAAATTGTACTCAAGTTTATTGATATTTTCCCTTTTTAGATTCTGAATTTTGTGTTGTTTCAAAAAGTCTTTCCAACTTCAAGGTTATTAAAAATAACTATTACTTTTATAGTTTCATTTTCTAAGTTTAAGTTTTTGACCCATCTGGGATCTGTTTTAGCATAGGGAGCAAGGAAGAAATTCCCCCCAGATGACTATTCTCTACTGATATGAACCACCCATTTATAAAATTACTAAATGCAACTTTTAGGTGTGTTTCTGGACTTTCTGTATTGGCTCCATTAAAATCAGGGGAGCACCAAAATATTTTAATTACCCTGAGCTCCTAAAAATTTTAATAACTGGTAAGTCATTTAATGGGAATTTCCTGTGAAATTTTTAAAAATTGAGGAAGTTTATATTTATGGATAAGCTTAGAGGAGAGCTAA
>JAVSCE010021276.1:0-75756 GCA_032199065.1 Smutsia gigantea
AGACAGAGCCCAGCCCTGAGAAATTCCAGTATACTAGAGAAGATTGCCAAGTCATGAATCGCCTAGGGTGCACTATAGAGACGCCTCAAGGATTAAGAAAGACAGAAGATGGGAAAATCATATTCCCCCAGAGGGAGGCTAAAGAATATGTGGAACAGCTCCACCGGCTCACCCATCTGGGGACCAAACACCTGAAAAAGACAGTAAAATCGTCCCCCTACTATGTAATTGGACTTCCTGAAGTTGTTAATGCTGTAGTTAAACATTGTATCCCTTGTGCCATGACGAATGCAGGTTTTAACCGATAACCCACTGGACAAAGATTACGGGGTGATCGACCTGGAGCTTACTGGGAAATAGACTTTACTGAAATAAAACCTGCCAAATATGGAAATAAATATATACTAGTTTTTATAGATACCTTCACAGGATGGGTAGAGGCATACCCAACTAAGACAGAAACTGCCAACATAGTGGCCAAGAAGATACTAGAAGAAATTTTTCCCAGGTTTGGAATCCCTAAGGTAATCGGATCTGACAATGGGCCCGCCTTCGTTGCTCAGGTAAGTCAGGGATTGGCCAAACAAATGGGGATTAGTTGGAAATTACATTGTGCATATAGACCCCAAAGCTCAGGACAGGTAGAGAGGATAAATAGAACTCTAAAAGAGACCTTGACTAAATTAGCCTTAGAGACCGGCGGGAATGACTGGACAGCTCTCCTTCCCTTTGCCCTGTTCCGGGTAAAAAACACCCCAGGGCGTCTTGGACTAACCCCCTATGAGCTTTTATGTGGAGGACCACTCCCCCTTGTGGGAACAGGAAACGTACATAACCCTGATGCTGTTCTTTCTCAACCCTTATTCGTCCGCCTAAAAGCCCTAGAAGTAGTTCGCCAGCAGGCATGGGAACAACTGAAAGAGGCCTACTCCACTGAGACCACCACCGTCCCTCACCAGTTCCAAGTAGGAGATGCTGTCTACGTACGCAGACACCGTGTTGGGAATCTTGAACCCTGGTGGAAAGGACCCTACCTAGTCCTGCTGACAACTCCCACTGCAGTGAAGGTCGAAGGAATAGCCGCCTGGATCCACGCCTCCCACCTAAAAGCTGCACCAAAGGCAGAAGAAAATGAGTCCTGGCACGTGGAAAAGACTGGTAATCCTCTTAAGCTTTGCTTACACCATCTCGGAGTAGCAGCTGAAGTAAGTACTGGAACTGCAGCTTTGATACAAGGGCCTCAGCACTTCCAGATGTTGAGAGCCGCAATGGATGAGGACTTACGAGCCTTAGAACAATCTATCTCCAAACTAGAGGAATCCCTGACTTCTTTGTCTGCAGTAGTATTGCAGAATAGGAGAGGGCTAGATTTGTTGTTTTTGAAAGATGGTGGACTGTGTGCTGCATTGAGGGAAGAATGCTGCTTCTATGTAGATCATTCTGGAATCATAAAAGACTCCATGTCCAAGTTGAGGGAAAGGCTAGATAAACACCTGCAAGACCAAGAGTCTCAGCAAGGATGGTTTGAAAGATGGTTTAGTAAATCTCCTTGGTTTACTACTCTAATATCTTCCCTTTTAGGACCTATTCTAATTTTGCTTTTGTTACTCACTATTGGCCCTTGCATCCTGAACAAATTAGTAACTTTTATTAGAGAACAGATTAGTGCAGTACAAATTTTAATGTTAAGACAGCATTACCAGTCCGTACCTAATTCTGAGAAAGAATTTTTTTAACAATATAGAACTCTAGTTCTATGATTAGAACTATACATAAGAAGAAGTGGGGAATGAAAGGACCAAACTAATGCCATAACAGGCCCCAGAAAGCCTCAGAAATCAGAGGGCCTGAGTTTCAGTTTCCCCGAAACCACCTGAAAGAATAGGAAAACTTTAAGTAGGCTCTGACCCTTGGCCTGAGTCATAAAAACCGGCCTGAACACAATGACACAATAGCTTGCAAACCCGTGCCTAGGTAATCCTCCCCAAAACTGATAGATTGTGAAGATAAAGCCCTGTGAGACCCTAATTGAAATATTTTTGCTATTGAATCATCAGCAGACCTCCCCCTTGCCTCCCCCTGGTTGTGGTCCCTTTTCCTTTAAAACCTCCTGTGATTTCTGCTCGGGGTCGGACTCTGCTCCTGCGTGAGTCATGAGTCTTGACCCCAGCGCGCTGGTGGAATCAATAAACCTCTTGCTGTTTGCATCAAGACCGGTCTCTTGTGAGTATTTGGGTCGCCGTCCATCCCTGGGCTGAGCAGGGCCTGTTTTCTGGGTCTTACAATGCAGCCTTCCAAAATCCAAGTCCATTTCTGACCGAGTGTTTTCCGCATTTCAAGCATACTCTTCTGTCAGGGTCAAGTAGAACCAAAACTCAGGGGATGTGGCCTTGTACTGTTTTACAATCTTTCAACGAATCTTTTCCCAGCACTCCTCCGGGGGACTCTGCTCGGTCTTTTGCCGGGTCCTAATCAGAAGGTCTCAGTATTTTAACTTGTAATATTCCTTTCTGCTGAGCTTAATGCAAGTTTGGGTCAGAAGATCTGCAATTTGAATTTTAGCTCCTCTACTAAGCGATGGTGTTGGCACACAGGGAAACCTCTCCCAGAAAACACCCAACTGACCCTTAGGGTGTGGTCTGTGCTTCAGCGGTCAAAACAGTGTGATTTCCAATCAGATCCGAGGTTAGAATCACTTTTCCCTTCAGTAGCCAAAGGTTTATGGTTGTCCTTGCAGCCAAGACTGTCTGAGCTGATTGCTGACTTCAGCTTTTTATAGGAGCTGAGGTGGGGGGTGTAGAAGAAGATGTGAATGCGTTAAAATGATCAACAAAGAAAGTGATGTGGTGTGCTATGGAACGGTGATATTCAGCCCTTTCCCTCATTCCTGTGTCCAATCAGCAGCTCCTGCTGATTTGATCCTGTTTTTTTAAATCTGTTTCCTACTCCGCATCTTCCCTGCTGCCCCAACCCTAGGTCAGGTCTTCATTATCACTGACCTAGATTAGGACATTAACCTCATAAACGGTCTTCCTGCATCTGGTCTAATCTCCCTCAAATTCACTCTCCACACAGCTGAAGAAATTGTTCAAAATGTAAATACAGCTATGACATCCCTGGCTAAATTCCTTCAATGGCTCCCTTGTTTATAGCAGTAGTTCTCAGACTGTTCAACTTACAGACCAAGATAATTTTTAAAATAATTATTAGAAACTTATACAACTATACCAAATTTACATTTTGCTAAAGAAGGACAATTAAAAAAACCCGTCTTCTATCAAGATCCTTTCATAAAAGAAAATTTTAAACTATACATGCAGTGTAATCCCACCTTGGTTTTTTACCCCACACATCTCATTTTATTAACTTAAGAGGTCAGTCCCTAACCACAGATATCTCGCCACCTGGAAAAATTTAAGGATGGGAAAATTATGTTTGTTATTCTAAGACTTCCACAATCAAAAAAAAGTTACAGATGCAAAGCATGCTTTTTATTGTGTTACTGCGTGCCTCAGTGTAATGCTTATTCCCTGAGGAAAGTGTCTTTAAAAATGATTGACTGGCCACAGATAATTATAATACCTTCGAAGGTAGTTAATGTTAAAGCATGCATGCACTGTGCTGGGAATATTCTTGATTCTGCCTCAGGCTTCAGTGTGAAACTGGGGGTTCCCAACCCCAAAAACTGCCAGAGCAAGCAGGCCACACCTAATGAATGTTTGACCTTAGTGTTTCCAGCTCTCACAGACAAGGGGACAGGAGACAATGACTGGAAGTGAGGGCTCCAGAATCATATGGCTTGAGTTTTAAGCCTGCATCCTTCACGGGCTGGCCAAGGACCTTGGACAATTTTCTCAAATTGCATCTTCCTCAGAAGTCTTATCTGAAAAATGGGGACAAATTATGCAATTCATAAGGTCGTTGTGAGGACTCAGTGATAGAATCTATCTATAGTGCTTGGCTGTCAAACATATATCTTTTTTACTTGCTCTTTTCCTGCCTCCCCCTGTGGGACTCCAGCCCCCTGAAGAATTCCACCTGCCACTAACAAATGAAGTGTACTAGCCATTTAGCTGCCTTTAAATTGCAGTTTCTTCCCTCTGCTCCAGCATCCTGACAACTTAAACCCTTCACCTCTCAGTGTCTTCCAGGAACCATAGTTTTCCACAAGATACCACTGCCACAGCTTCTAGGTACTGTCCCCAACCCATGTCACAATGGAGCCCCGTAGGTACCTGGGAGAATGACATGAAGTGCCAATGCATATATCCTGGTTCCCTGAAGTCTAACAGAGTTTTTGAAAATGGCTTCCCCAGGTCACCACTCCACCCCACTGGATTCCTCTTAGTCCATAAAGACTGGGTTAAGGGCAGAGCCACAGAGCAACAGCACAACGTTCTCAGAATTACCCCTCACCTCTGCCTTTCCAAGTCATGTTAGTGGTTCCAAGGGATGAATGCACTCCAAGGGGATTCTTTAGTTCCTGAAAAAAAAAAAGGCCACCAGGAGCCTCACTAGTTTTCTGGACGTAGCTAACAAGTGTGACCCAACTGCCAGTGAAGACAGCTGCCTCAACAGGAGAGCTTTCCCTTGGTATAAGGACGACCTGCAGCCCCTTCTTGGCTACCCCAGCCTAAGCTCTCTCAAAGTGCCCGGCAGCTCCTATTCTCAAAGGGTGAAGTAAAGACAAATAGGAAGCACCCAAGTTGGTTGTTTGGAAATCAAATTCATTTTCCCAGTGAAACAGCATGGAAAGGGAGATCACCATCTCTCACGTTCCAATTCCTTGGTGAGGGCTCTCTGTCTTCTGGATAGGCCCCTTGGAGGAAAAGGGAGGTAGAAGAGTAAGAGTAAGAGAAGAGTGAGAAGTCATGCCTCCTATCCTGCAGATTTTACTTATTCCAGGAAAAGCCCCAGGCCTGGACAGTGTCTTCTCCTCTATTGCCACTGCCCTTTGTTCCTGAGGTAATTCATTTTTATTCTACTCACTGCAAAACCCAAATACTCTCTCAGCAATTCCTCTCCCCTAGAGCTCCCTTTTCAGGTTTCCTTTGGCTTTTTACTGTTACTGATATTGGGTAAACCAGAAAAAGGGTAAAATTTCCATGTGCTTTCAAAGATACACACTACAACTTACCACTGACATTCCCCAGAAAGTCCGTGAACACAGGTCTAAATCTCTTTCTCATGACACAACCCTGTATGTATTAATTTTCTCAGAAACTTTGCTCACCTCCCTCCAGACCTTCACTGGCCTGGGATATGTGATCCCGAGTCTCTCTCTTTTGGATAAAGAGGGTCTTTCCTAAGCTTCTTCTATCTTCCTTTTTCACTCGAGCTCAGGGTAAATAGAAATATAGGATAGGATTAAGAAAAAGGAAAACTAATCTTAAATTTCAGCAAAAAATCTCAAACAACTATTCCATGAGTGTTTTCCTTTATCATGGTATTTCTTCATAGACGTTACAAGAATCCCATGAGAAAATGCCGAACAGATCTGGGGAAGAGGTGAAAGGATGTGACAGATGAGTTCAGAGTTACTCTTATTTCTGATGCTGATCCAACTACTAGTGAGAATGATGGCGATGATGACGCTATTTCCCATTTATTGAACCCAGATGCTTGACATTATTTGCATACTCACATAAGCCCTGAAGATACTCACTATTATCTTCAGTTTTCAGATTAAGAAGTTCAAGTCCAAAGATAATAAGTGGTAGAACCATAAGCCAAATGCTGTGCTGTCAGTCACCCATGGGCTGCTACCTGACTGGACAGTAAAACCAGCACCCCAGTGAACGGTGTCCAGGACACTGTGCTGTCCCATCATCTTTTCCTGCCCTTTCTCCTACGTGTCCTGACATTGCCTATGGTAGCAGTCAGTACTTACTGCAAAGCTGTGTCACAGAACACCCCAAAACTCAGTAGCTTAACACAACAATCACATATTCTAGTGCATGTGTGCAGGTCAGCTGAGGGAGCTGATGTGAGGTGAGCTTGGGCTTCAGTCCAAGTGAAGGTTGCATCCAGGTCTGCCCGACTCACCTTCTCCACACTGGAGGACAAACTGGCTCGTGTTCTTTTCATGGCATGTACGTGAGTGGTACAAGGCAAATCGAACCACATAGGCATACTTCATGCCTCTGCTTGTATGACATCTGCTGACATCCCATTGGCCAAAGCCAATCTCCTGGCCAAGCCCAAATTCAAGCAGAGTCGAGTCGATTCACCATGTAGCTGTGGCAAGAGATATAGAATACTAATAGAGATGAAAAGTTGTGATGAATAATTTAATCTACAAACCCAAACCTTAGACAAACAAACAAAGGAAGAATTGACCAGGGTTCTGTCTCCACGATCATGGACATCTGTAGCAGTAATGGGTTAGACTTAAGTGCCTGGAAAGATGGAATGGGAAACCCCCAGGGAAGAAAGTTTGAAATAGGGGGACTAACTTACTGCTGGGTATGCTCTGCAGTTCATCTGGACCTACTTCTAGCCTGTGAGCACTGAAAGCCTGGCCCAGCAGAAGCTCCAGGCACAGAACTGCCCACATCACAAACAGAAAATGAGGAAAAGAAAATGCTTTCCAAACGTCTCCATTCCTTAATTGAAATGTGTTCTTTGGCTTGGATTATCTCTCTAGATATGTGACTACAATGAAGCTGAGCTGGTGTGTCACATGTTAGATACCAACACTTGCAAAATTCAGGCTTTGCTGGTTCCCAAAGACTAAGTTTTATAATTCCCTGTTAGTACATAAAAATGCCAGGTGGACAAGACCATGGGCATTTATCAATTCAAAAGAATAAGAATAAGTTGAAGAAACTTTGGTTGCTTATAACAAAACACTGAAAGTAGCCAAGCATGAAGCACTACTTTGTTTTCTCTTATAACATCCATGATACTTCAGCCCCTCACTATTTTCCCACAAGCCTTCTCTGAAACTTAACTGCAAGCAAGTAAATATTTAACTAACTATTTGGAATACAACATTACCCCCAGATATTCAGTGAATGGCTTCTGAGAATCACAGATGTTAGCAAAATGGTTGTATACACTGTTTAATATCTCAAGGTATAATTTCACATTGAAGGTGGTTGGAATAAAAACTTTGGTTCTGAGGAGATTCAAGATGGTGGCATGAGAGGTGAGACAGACTCCTCTCAAAACCACAGATAGTGTGAAAATATATTTAATACAACTAACCCTAAAACAGCAACAGGAAAGGAGGCTGCACCAGACTGCATACAGGCCTCACAAACATAGGAGACCTCACGAAACAGGGTAACGTACTAAAGCCTTGATCTGGTGGGACCCAGGCCCTTCCCCCACCCCAGCTCACTGGCAGGAGGAAGAGCAATGGAGCGGGGAGGGGGTGGAAGCCTGGGACTGCCGAACACCTAGCCCATGAGATCTGCTTTGCGAGAAGAAACCTACATTGTGTGGTGCTCTGGAGGATGGGGAGCTGAGACAGGTGGAGTGCTTCAAAGGCAGATTCCAGCCATTTGTGGAGGACGGGATCCACACCCAGCTGCTCTGGGACAAGGGAAAGGCAGGCGGTCTGAGAGGCTTCTTAGCAGCGAGAGGGCTGCTGACAGGGTGGGGTTTGCATGGAGATTGCTGTGTGGGAGAAGGGATAGGGGGACAAGGCTCTCTGGGCGCACTCTGCCAAGCAGATTGGGAACTTTGAGGAGGTTCAGGCACTCCATCCCCCTAGCTGGCTACTCAGGTCCGAGGCCCCCCACTGTGATACACAGCCTGCCGAGCCTTCCTACTGGCCTGACAGCACTGGGTCACAAAACACTGGCAGTCACTGCACTGGTGTTAGGCCAGTCAGAGAGAGGGCCCACCTAAAACAGCTAGAGACGCAGGCACAAAGCCTTACACCAGTGTATTTAGCCCACTGGCTCTGATATGGGAGACAGGCACAGCAGATGGGAATCAGGAAACAGATCTTTCCTCCCCCCAGGCACCAGCTCCACTCCCCTTCGACCCCCAACCTCACTGTAAGGGCTGAGCAGCTCCAGAGACTAGAGCTTCTGGGCACTAGAGGGCAGCACAAATGTCAAAAGAACATGGTTAGACCAAAATTTCACAAACCCCAGAAAAAGGGCCAAATGAAACTGAACTCACCAATCTTCCTGAGAGTTCAAAATAAAAATTATAAACATGCTTATGGAGGTACAGAAAAATATTCAAGAACTCAGGAATGAATTTAAGACGGAGATTCAATCATTAAGAAATTCCATATCTGAAATGAAACATACAATGGAGGGATTTAAAAGCATATTAAATGTAGTAGAAGAGATGGTAAATGGAATAGAAATTAGAGAAGAGGAATACAAAGAAGCTGAGGCACAGAGAGAAAAAATGATCTCTAAGAGTGAAAGAATACTGAGAGACTGTGTGACCAAACCAAACAGAACAATATTCGCATGATAGGGGTACCAGAAGAACAAGAGAGAGAAAAAGGGATAGAAAGTGTCATTGAGGAGGTAATTGCTGAAAAATTCCCCAATCTGGGGAAGGAGATGGTCTCTCAAGCCATGGAGGTGCACAGATCTCCCAACACAAGGGACCCAAGGAAGACAACATCAAGACATATAATAATTAAAATGGCAAAGATCAAGGATAAAGACAGACTTTTAAAAGCAGCTAGAGAGAGAAGAAAGATCACATACAAAGGAACACCCATCAAGCTATCATCAAATTCTCAACAGAAACCTTACAGGCCAGAAGGGAGTGGCATGATATATTTAATGCAATGAAGCAGAAGGGCCTTGAACCAAGAATACTGTACCCGGCAAGGTTATCATTTAAATTTGAAAGAGGGATTAAATAATTTTCAGATAAGCACAAGCTGAGAGAATTTACCTCCCACAAACAACCTCTACAGTGCATTTTGGAGGGACCCCTATAGATGGAAGTATTTCTAAGGCTAAATAGATGTCACCCAATGGAAGACAAAGAGTACAGAATATGATTCATAACATACAAAGAATGGAGAAGGAAGAAAAAGGAGGGGGGAAAAAAAGAACCGTTAGGTTCTGTTTGTAATAGTGTATGAAGTGAGTTAAATTAGACTGTTAGATTGTAAGGGAATTACCCTTGAACCTTTGGTAACCATGAATCTAAAGCCTGCAATGGCAATAAGTACTTACCTATCAATAATCACCCTAAATGTAAATGGTCTGAATGCACCAATCAAAAGACATAGAGTCACTGAATGGATAAAAAAACAAGACCCATCTCTATGCTGCCTACAAGAGGCTCATTTCAAACCCAAAGACATACACAGACTGAAACTAAATGGATGAAAAAAGGTATTTCATGCAACTAATAGGGAGAAAAAGCAGGACTTGCAGTACTTGTATCAGACAAAATAGACTTCAAAACAAAGAAAGTCACAAGAGACAAAGAAGGACATTACATAATGATAAAGGGGTCAGTCCAACAAGAGGATACAACTATTATAAATATCTATGCACCCAACACAGCATCACCTACCTATGTGAAACAAATACTAACAGAATTAAAGGGGGAAATAGAATGCAATGCATTCATTCTGGGAGACTTCAACACACACCACTCACTCCAAAGCACAGATCAACCAGACAGAAAATAAATAAATAGACAGAGGCACTAAACAACATATTAGAACAGATGGACCTAATGGACATCAACACAATACTCCATCCAAAAGCAACAGGATACACATTCTTCTCAAGTGCACATGGAACATTTTCAAGATTACAGCATATACTATGCCACAAAAAGAACCTCAGTAAATTCAAGAAGATTGAAATCATACCAACCAGCTTCTCAGATCACAAAGGTATGAAACTAGAAATGAATTACTCAAAGAAAATGAAAAAGCCCACAAACACATGGAAGCTTAATAACATGCTCCTAAATAATCAATGACCAAATAAAAACAGAGATCAAGCAATATATGGAGACAAATGACAACGGTAATTCAACACCGCAATGTGTGGGACGCAGCGAAGGCTGTGCTAAGAGGGAAACATATTGCAATACAGGCCTACCTCAGGAAAGAACAACAATCCCAAATGAACAGTCTAAACTCACAATTAATGAAACTAGAAAAGGAAGAACAAATGAGGCCCAAAATCAGTAGGAGGAGGAACATAATGAAGATTAAAGCAGAAATAAATAAAATTGAGAAGTATAAAACAATAGAAAGAATCAATGAAAGTAGGAGCTGGTTCTTTGAGAAAAATAAACAAAATAGATAAACCCCTAGCCAGACATATCAAGAAAAAAAGAGAGTTTACACACATAAACAGAATCAGAAATGACGAAGGAAAAATCACTACGGATACCACAGAAATACAAAGAATTATGAGAGAATACTATGAAAAATCATATGGTAACAAACTGGATAACCTATAAGGAATGGATAACTTTCTAGAAAAATACAACCTTCCAAGGCTGACCCAGGAAGAAACAGAAAATCCGAATAGACCAATTACCAGCAAAGAAATTGAACTGGTAATCAAAAAACTACCTAAGAACAAAATGCCTGGACCAGATGGTTTCACTACTGAATTTTATCATTTAGTGAAGAACTAATACCCATCCTCCTTAAAGTTTTCCAAAAAGTAGAAGAGAAGGGAAGACTCCCAAACTCATTCTCCGAGACCAACATCGCTCTAATACCAAAACCAGGCAAAGACACCACAAAAAAAAAAAAAAATTACAGAACAATACCCCTGATGAACATAGATGCAAAAATACTCAACAAAATATTAGCAAACCACATTCAAAAACACATCAAAAAGATCATCCATCATGATCAAGTGGGATTCATCCCAGGGATGCAAGGATGGTACAACATTCAAAAATCCATCAACATCATCCACTACATCAACAAAAAGAAGGACAAAAACCACATGATCATCTCCACAAATGCTGAAAAAGCATTCAATAAAATTCAACATTCATTCATGATAAAAAACTTTCAACAAAATGGGTATAGAAGGTAAATGCCTCAACATAATAAAGGCCATATATAACAAACCCACAGCCAACATTTTACTTAACAGCTAGAGGCTGAAAGCTTTTCCTTTAAGATCCAGAACAAGACAAGGATGCCCACTCTCCCCACTTTTATTCAACATGGTTCTAGAGGTCCTAGCCATGGCAATCAGACAACACAAAGAAATAAAAGGCATCCAGATTGGTAAGGAAGAAGTCAAACTGTCCCTGTTTGCAGATGAGATGATATTGTACATAAAAAACCCTAAAGAATCCACTCCAGAACTACTAGATCTAATATCTGAATTCACTAAGTTGTGGGATACAAAATTAATACACAGAAATCTGTTGCATTTCTATAAACTAATGGTGAACTAGCAGAAAGAGAAATCAGGAAAACAATTCCATTCACAATTGCAACCAAAAGAATAAAATACCTAGGAATAAACCTAACCAAGGAAGTGAAAGACATAATCTGAAAACTACAAGACACTCACGAGAGAAATTAAAGAAGAAACCAGTAAATGGAAACACCTCCCGTGCTCACGGATAGGAAGAATTAATATTGTCAAAATGGCCATCCAGCCTAAAGCAATCTACAGAATCAATGCAATCCCTATCAAAATACCAACAGCATTCTTCAATGAACGAGAGCAAATAGTTCTAAATTCATATGGAACCACAAAAGATCCCAAATAGAGAACGCAATCCTGAGAAGGAAGAATAAAGCGGGGGAATTAGGCTCCCTGATTTTAAGCTCTACTACAAAGCCACAGTAATCAAGACAATTTGGTACTGGCACAAGAACAGACCCATAGACCAGTGGAACAGACTAGAGAGCCGAGTTATAAACCCAAGCATATATGGTCAATTGATATACAATAAAGGAGCCATGGATATACAATGGGGAAATGACAGCCTCTTCAACAGCTGGTGCTGGCAAAACTGGACAGCTACATGTAAGAGAATGAAACTGGATTACTGTCTAACCCCATACACCAAAATAAACTCAAAATGGATCAAAGACCTGAATGTAAGTCATGAAACCATAAAACTCTTAGAAAAAAACATAGGCAAAAATCTCTTGGACATAAACATGAGCGACTTCTTCATGAACATATCTCCCTGGGCAAGGGAAACAAAAGCAAAAATGAACAAATGGGACTATATCAAACTAACAAGCTTCTGTACAGCAAAGGACACCACCAGTAGAACAAAAAAGGCATCCTACAGTATGAGAGAATATATTCATAAATGACATAGCCAGTAAGGGTTTGACATCAAATTATATAAAGAGCCCATGCACCTCAACAAACAAAAAGCAAATAAGCCAATTAAAAAATGGGCAGAGGATCTGAACAGACAATTCTCCAAAGAAGAAATTCAGATGGCCAACAGGCACATGAAAAGATGCTCCCATCGCTAATCATCAGAGAAATGCAAATTAAAACCCCAATGAGATACGACCTCATACCTGTTAGGATGGCCAACATCCAAAAGACAAACAACAAATGTTGGCAAGGATGTGGAGAAAGGGGTACCCTCCTACACTGCTGGTAGGAATGCAAATTAGTTCAACCATTGTGGAAAGCAGTATGGAGGTTCCTCAAAAAACTCAAAATAAAAATACCATTTGACCCAGGAATTCCACTCCTAGGAAGTTACCCTAAGAATGCAGCAGCCCAGTTTGAAAGACATATACACCCCTATGTTTATCACAGCACTATTTACAATAGCCAAGAAATGGAAGCAACCTAAGTGTCCATCAGTAGATGATTGGATAAAGAAGAGGTGGTACATATACACAATGGAATATTATTCAGCCGTAAGAAGAAAACAAATCCTACCCTTTGCAACAACATGGATGGACTAGAGGGTATTATGCTCAGTGAAATAAGCCAGGGGGAGAAAGACAAGTATCAAGTGATTTCACTCATATGTGAAGTATAAAAACAAAGAAAAAACTGAAGGAACAAAACAGCAGCAGACTCACAGAACCCAAGAATGGACTAACAGTTACCAAAGAGAAAGGGACTGGGGAAGATGGGTGGGAAGGGTGGGATAAGGGGGAAAAAGGGGTATTACTATTAGCATACATAATGTAGCGGTGGGTGGGATACGGGGAAGGCAGTATAACACAGAGAAGACAAGTAGTGATTCTATAGCATCTTACTATGCTGATGGACAGTGACTGTAGGGGGTATGTAGTGGGGACTTGATATTAGGGGGAGTCTAGTAACCATAATGTTGCTCATGTAATTGTACATTAATAATACCAAAATAAAGAAAAACAAACAAACAAACAAAACAAAGAAACTTTGGTTCTTAGAGAAGCAGTGCTGGTTTCTAGAAAGATCTCTGGTCCCAGTTCACCCACTGACTAACTCTACAATCCTGGAATATTCATTCACTTATAACTGAAAGCTTTTAACACTCTGCTACCAAACAGTTTCTCAGGAAATATTTTGAACTTCTCACCTTTACCTTTGATTCCAGCCTTCTTTCCTTCTCTTTCCCTCCTGTCCCACTGCCTTTTCTTTCTATTATTTTGTGGAACAATGTATCCATTTCATTGCATACCAAACCCTGAAGAGCCTTACTCTTCACTCTCAGAGAGGA
The DNA here is from genome assembly GCA_032199065.1 of Smutsia gigantea. Classification (NCBI taxonomy): domain Eukaryota; kingdom Metazoa; phylum Chordata; class Mammalia; order Pholidota; family Manidae; genus Smutsia; species Smutsia gigantea. The sequence goes on from JAVSCE010021276.1 coordinate 13,621, forward strand.
CTTCTAGGCATTTTCCAAACATCTCTTCTGTCATAACATCTTCCCTGGTGCTAGTGCATCAACGTCCTTATTTTTAACAAGCAGCAACTATTTCTTCCACTTACGTCAGTATTGTAGTAGACTTTCAATGAGATTTTTGAATAAATGTAAAATAATTATCGCTTTTATACCTACTATGCTTTGACCACTAGTCTGACTTAAGCATTTTTGCAAGTCCTCACTTAGTCCTTACTATGACTCTAATCTGTGAGAAAAAAGTTCAGGGAAATTAAGTAACTTTTCCAAGACCTCACAGCTTTTAAGTAGTGAAATTGGGATTTAAATCCACATCTATTTGATTCTAAAACCTCTTTTCCTGTCTACAAAAAAGGAGGTTCAATCAGATAATCTCTGAGATTCCCTCAGGTCCAAATTGTGATTAGTCTAAAGACATTACAGAAAAAGAAAATTATAGACCAATATCCCTGATGAACATAGCTGCAAAAATCCTCAAGAAAATATTAGCAAACTGAATTAAAAAATACATCAAAAGGATCATTCACCAAGTGGGATTTAATCAAGGGAGGCAAGGATGGTACAATATCAGCAAATCAATCAATGTGATAAACCACATTAACAAAAAGTAAAGATTAAAACCATATAATCATCTCAATAAATGCTGAAAAAGCACTTGACAAATTTCAACATCCATTCATGCTAAAAACTCTCAACAGAGTGAGTATAGAGGGGATATAACCTCAACATAATAAAAGCCATATATGACAAACCTACAGCTAACATCATACTCAATGGTGAAAAGCTGAAACTTTTCCTCTAAGATCAGGAACAAGACAAGGATGCCTACTCTTGCCACTTTTATTCACCATATTACTGGAAGCCCTAGCCACAGCAATCAGACAAGAAAAAGGAAAAAAATGTATCCAATTGGTAAGGAAAAAGTAAAATTGTCACTTACAGATGACATGATACTATATATATAAAACCCTGAAGACTCTGCCAAAACACTGTTAGAACTAATAAATTAATTTAGTAATGTTTCAAGATACAAAATCAGTATAAAGAAATGTTACATTTCCATATGCTAATAATTAACTAGCAGAAAAAGAAATCAAGAAAACAATTCCATCTACAATTCCATCAAAAAGAATAAAACATCTAGGAAAAAAAACCACCAAAGAGGTGAAAGACCTGTACTTTGAAAACTATAAGTCACTGATGGAAGAAACTGAAGAAGATACAAATAAATGGAAATCTGTCCCATGTTCATGGATAGGAAGAATTATTTTCTCAAAATGGCCATCCTGCCCAAAGCAATTCACATATTCAAGGCAATCCCCAGCAAAATACTAACAGCATTTTTTAATGAACTAGAACAAAGACTCCTAAAATTTATATGGAACCACAAAAGACCCCAAATAAACAAAGCAATCTTGAGAAAGAAGAACAAAACTGGTGGTATCACAGTCCCTGATTTCAGGTTATATTACAAATCTACAGTGATTAGAAAAGCATAGTACTGGCCCAAGAAAAGACACATAGATTGATGGAACAGAATAGAAAGCCCAGAAATAAACTCATGCATATATAGTCAATTAATACATGACAAAGGAGGCAAGAATATACAATGAGGAAAAGAGTCTCTTCAATAAATGGTGTTGGGAAAACTGGACAGCTGCATGCAAGAGATGAAACTAGATCACTCTCTTACACCATACACAAAAGTAATGAATTAAAGACCTAAATATAAGACATAAAAACATAAAACGCTTATAAGAAAACACAGGCAGGAATCTCTTGAATGTCAGAATGAGTAATTTTTTTCTGGATATGTCTCCCCAGGCAAGGGAAACAAAAGCAAATACCGTATGATTTCACTTACATGTGGAATCTAAAAAACAAGCAAACAAACAATAAACAGACCGATAAATACTGACAATAGACTGTTGGTTACCACAGGGGTTGGGGGAGGATGGGTGAAATAGGTGAAGGGGCTAAAGAGGTACAACCTTTAAATTAGAAAATAAATTAGCCATAGGAATGGAAGTAAAACATAGTGAATATAACCAAAAATACTGTAATATCTTGATATAGTAGCAGGAGGTAATTATACTTACTGTGGTGAGCACTTAGCAATGTATGTAATTACTGAGTCACTATGTTGTACACCTGAAACCAACATAATATTGTATATCAACTATATTCCAAAAAATAAATAAGTAGAACAAATTTCAGTGATTTTATGTGTGCAATAAAGGATTAACTCAGTGGACCTGGGTTGTTCAAACCCTGCACATTCTAAAGAACAATTTGATCCTTGACGGGCTCCTGGGAGAAGACATCTAAAACTGGGGAATACCTTGCCTAATAAGAGTATCCTTGTTTGTCTGGGACCTTGGGCCACTCCAGACAGTTTATGCTAACAACATTATTTATGATGGGGGCATGCACCATGTGGTATAGCTTGACTTCTGGAGGCGCTAGAGACTTGGGTAAATGAGCTCAGCCACATGGGTGATCAGCCATGCTGATGTGACCAACCCCCATTAAAAAACCCAGATAAGGTTTGTGTGAGTTTTCCATGAACGAAAATATTTCATGTGTTCAGTGACATGTCATTGCTGGGACAATTAAGCACTGTCTGTATGACTCTTGGGAGAAGACATTTGGAAGATCACGTCTGGTCCCTCTCCTGGACTCTGCCTTTTAAGTCTTTTACCTTTGTTGTTTTTAATCTATATTCCTTTTCTGTACTAAACTGTAGAGTGAGTGTAACAACTTTTCAGAGTTCTGAGTCCTTCCAGCTAATCATTTAATCTGAAAATGGTCTTGGGGAACACCAAAACCATATTGCAACCATTCTCAATTGTTTGATGTCAGCTCAGTGCTACTGCTTCTCTGCAGTCCAGAGGACGGCCCAAGAGTTAGATCTCCCACAACTGCTTTCCCCATTTGATTCTGAGGATTTGCCAGTGAGAGGCATTCTCATGTGACTTGGAAGACAGGAGAGAGAGAAGAGTTTCTTTATTTTTCATTCATTTTTCATTATTGCCAGAAGTAGTTGCAGTCTGATGCGTTAGACCAGGAATCAGAAAACTTTTTATGGGAAGGGCTAGATAGAAAATATTTCAGTCGTTGCAGGTCATACAGTCTCTGTCATAACTACTAAATTCTGCTGTTGTAATGCAAAAGCAGCCATAGCAGTGTATAAACAAGTGAGTATAGCTCTGTTCCAATAAACATTTATTTGTGGACCACGAAATTTGAAGTCCATGTAATCATCACATGTTGCAAAATATTATTCTGAGTTTGGTTTTTTCAACCTTTTTATAAATCTACTCCTAGTTCACACACTGTACAAAAATAGGCAGCAGGCTAGATTTTTCCTATGGGCTGTAATTTCCCCACTCCTCACTTGGAGAATCATCAGATACAAGATTCACACTGGCATTTGAATGAATTCTTAAGATCCACCCACTTCAGTGTTTTAGGGTGACATGGTGGGTAAAATTGCAGTATTTCCAGAATCTCTCCCCGGGCTTTAGTGCATCTCCATATCAATAGGTGTTTCCAAGGGGTGGAGAGAGTAGTCCATCTCCATATCAGTAGGTACTTACAGGGGCAAGCTAGGGCTTATCTGGACCAGAGAGGTTGGGTGGAGCTCTCCTGCAACCAGGTTGAGAGAGATGCAGGAGGACTGCTTGTAAGAAATAAATGCGTTTCTCCCACTTTATCTCTCCCTTTGACTGATTTCGTTTTCAAAGGTAGTTTGCCCTGGGATTTCCCCCCCAGAGTTACACACTTTCAGAAATGGCTTCTCTGATTCTGATCCCCTAGGCTTTCTGATGGTTTGTAGGTCTTTTAATTCCCTGTATAAAAATCCTTCATGCTGGAATATACAGAGTGACTTCTGCTTTAATGACCAAACTCTGGCTCTTAGCACATTGAGTACTGACGGCAGTTTCAGGAAAACAGAACTTCAGGGAAGAGAATCAAGATTCATTCTATGATCTGAATGAAGTTAAAGGAGTGGTAACTTATTGCTAATAAAAAGTGAGATTTTTTTTTGGTGTACAACATGCAGTGGCAAAATAATTCCTTAAATTTCCACTTGTAGTTGCCTTGAATTAAGGGCCTATAGAAATCTAAGTGTTGAAAGACTTTTAAGACTATTGAAATAGAATGTTCTAGTAGAAAGTTTGATGACAAGGGCCATGGAGCTGACTGCATATGTAACACTGCAGCTAACAGAAGAAAAGCCTTTAAATCCCCAAGTGCACTCAGACGACCAAGAATCTTTAGGTCTACCCTGAAAGACCTTCTTATTTCTTGTAGCTGCAGGGTTGAAACATCTGAAAATTAAACCTGAAATGGGATCCTATAGTTGGCTGGATAACAAAGAAAGTACAACGCACAGAGACGGCCTGAGGATCGGAATGGGCCCTTGGAGAGGTTCCAAGGGAGGGGAGAGGCCTCCTTCTCCAGTGGCCGTTGCAGGCAGGTGCTGAGTAGATGGAGACGGGAGACAGGAAGCATGCAGCGTGGTCTCCTGCCCTTGAGGACCACCCACGTGAGGGTTACAGGCCGAGATTGTTCACAAGGGGCTTCTCCGCCTGCCCTTCCCTATCCCATCTGACAGAGCGAGCCCGCTAATTCCCTACATTCAAATACAAGGAGCCCCTTCTGTTTGCTGGAATGAATGAACACTGACTGATACAATGACTCAACATCAGTTATCCAAAATACTAGGAAATTGGTTAACATGGCCCGGCACTTCTGAGCAGTATCAAACAAAAGGGTGGTGCTGACACGAAAAAGTAAGCCATGTTCCTGAACCAGGTAAGCGTGGGGAGCCACATACAGCAGGTAACACGTTAGGCCCCATGTATGTTAGATATGCTAGACAGATACAAAGGAAAGATATTCTCTCTGAACTTAGAGTTTTTGAGCCCTTTTTATCTTTGTAGCCCAAGCCCCTGTCCCGGTGCCTAGCACACCAGAGCACAAAATAAATGTTTGGCATTTGGATTTGCTTGGGCAGGATGAATGCCTCCCCACCCAAATGTCATTAACAACTTAATAGTTACCAGCAATACTCGACAATACAGCATTATCACAGGAAAAGTCTTAAGTCTACCTGTCCCACAAAGACCTTCAGAGCCAGTTGTGGATTCCTTTATTTTATGTGGTCTGAAGCAACCCAACTTTCACTTCCTGTTTGCAAATGTGCACATTTCTAAACAAGGTAATTTTACAACTCAGATGTATTCAATGAAATTATGACTTGTTTTCCAAAACTTATGTGAATATATTTTAGAACAAGAAGAACACCCTATTTCTACTGCCAAGATTATTTTCCTTGTTTTAATTATATATGCCATGATTTCAACCTAAATAGATTTTTGAGGAAGGCATACTTTTCCATGGAATTTAGCTTTATGTACCCCAATCTTCAGAGAGAATTCCACTGAATATTTTTAAATTGCATTTGTAAAACTGCTATATGAAGGATACTTCAGTAGCATATTTGGGGTTATAAAGTAATTTCACACACATACAAAAAAATACCTCTCCTTAGGATATAGTTCTTCACCTATTTGGGTAATTGTTAGGGAGCTTTTCTTTCTTTTTTTATTTTTTTATTTTTTATTTTTTATTTATTTATTATTTTTTAATATAATTTATTTTATTACCATTAATTTACAATTACATGTGCAATATTACGATTATTAAACTACCCCTTCATCAGGTCCCCCCCACCAACCCCATTACAGTCACTGTCCATCAGCGTAGTGAGATGCTATAGAATCACTACTTGTCTTCTGAGTTGTACTGCCCTCCCCGTGCCCCCCCAACATTACATTTGCTAATCATAATGCCCCTTTTTCCCTCTTATCCCTCCCTTCCCGCCCATTTTCCCCAGTCCCTTTCCCTTTGGTAACTATTAGTCCGTTCTTGGGTTCTGTGAGTCTGCTGCTGTTTTGTTCCTTCAGTATTTTTTCTTTGTTCTTATACTCAACATATGAGTGAAATCATTTGATACTTGTCTTTTTCGGCTTGGCTTATTTCACGAGCATAATACCCTCTAGCTCCATCCATGTTGTTGCAAATGGTAGGATTTGTTTTCTTCTTATGGTTGAATAATATTCCATTGTGTATATGTACCACATCTTCTTTATCCATTCATCTACTGATGGACACTTAGGTTGCTTCCATTTCTTGGCTATTGTAAATAGTGCTGCAATAAACATAGGGTGCATCTGTCCTTTTCAAATTGGGCTGCTGCATTCTTAGGGTAAATTCCTAGGAGTGGAATTCCTGGGTCAAATGGTATTTCTATTTTGAGTCTTTGAGGAACCTCCATACTGCTTTCCACAATGGTTGAACTAATTTGCAGTCCCACCAGCAGTGTAGGAGGGTTCCCTTTTCTCCACATCCTCGCCAACATTTGTTGTTGTTTGTGTTTTTGATGTTGGCCATCCTCACTGGTGTGAGGTGATATCTCATTGTGGTTTTAATCTGTATTTCTCTGATGATTAGCGATGTGGAGCATCTTTTCATGTGCCTGCTGGCCATCTGAATTTCTTCTTTGGAGAAGTGTCTATTCATGTCCTCTGCCCATTTCTTAATTGGATTATTTGCTTTCTGTTTGTTAAGGTGCATGAGTTCTTTATATATTTTTGATGTCAACCCTTTATCAGATACGTTTTTTATGAATATATTCTCCCATACTGTAGGATGTCTTTTGTTCTACTGATGGTGTCCTTTGCTGTACAGAAGCTTTTCAGCTTGATATAGTCCCACTTGTTCATTTTTGCTTTTGTTTCCCTTGCCCGGGGAGATATGTTCGTGAAGAAGTTGCTCATGTTTATGTCCAGGAGATTTTTGCCTATGTTTTTCTCTAAGAGTTTTATGGTTTCATGTCTTACATTCAAGTCTTTGATCCACCTTGAGTTTACCTTTGTGTATGGGGCTAGACAGTAGTCCAGTTTCATTCTCTTACATGTAGCTGTCCAGTTTTTCCAGCACCAGCTGCTGAAGAGGCTGTCATCTCCCCATTGTATATCCAAGGCACTTTATCAAATATTAATTGACTGCATATGTTTGGGTTAATGTTTGGATTTTCTATTCTGTTCCACTGGTCTGTGGGTCTGTTTTTGTGCCAATACCAAATTGTCTTGATTACTGTGGCTTTGTAGTAGAGCTTGAAGTCAGGAGTGTAATTCCCCTGTTTTATTCCTCCTTCTCACGATTGATTTGGCTATTCGGGGTCTTTTGTGGTTCCATATGAATTTTAGAATTATTTGTTCCAGTTCATTGAAGAAAGCTGTTGGTAGTTTGATAGGAATTGCATTGAATCTGTAGATTGCTTTAGGTAGTACAGCCATTTTGACAATATTTATTCTTCCTAGCCAAGAGCATGGGATGCATTTCCATTTGTTAGTGTCCTCTTTAATTTCTCTTAGAGTGTCTTGTAGTTTTCAGAGTACAGGTCTTTCACTTCCTTCGTTAGGTTTATTCCTAGGTATTTTATTCTTTTTGATGCAATTGTGAATGGAATTGTTTTTCTGATTTCTCTTTCTGTTAGTTCATCATTAGTGTATAGGAAAGCAACAGATTTCTGTGTGTTAATTTTGTATCCTGCAACTTTGCTGAATTCAGATATTAGTTCTAGTAGTTTTGGAATGGAATCATTAGGGTTTTTTATGTACAGTAACATGTCATCTGCAAATAGTGACAATTTGACTTCTTCTTTACCAATCTGGATGCCTTGAATGTCTTTGTTTTGTCTGATTGCTGTGGCTAGGACCTCCAGTACTATGTTGAATAACAGTGGAGAGAGTGGGCATCCTTGTCTTGTTCCCGATCTTAGATGAAAAGCTTTCAGCGTCTCGCCGTTAAGTATGATGTTAGCTGTGGGTTTGTCATATATAGCCTTTATGATGTTGAGGTACTTGCCGTCTATACCCATTTTGTTGAGAGTTTTAATCAGGAATGGATGCTGAATTTTGTCAAATGCTTTTTCAGCATCTATGGAGATGATCATGTGGTTTTTGTTCTTCTTTTTGTTGATGTGGTGGATGATGTTGATGGATTTTCGAATGTTGTACCATCCTTGCATCCCTGGGATGAATCCCACTTGATCATGGTGTATGATCCTCTTGATGTATTTTTGAATTCGGTTTGCTAATATTTTGTTGAGTATTTTTGCATCTACGTTCATCAGGGATATTGGTCTGTAATTTTCTTTTTTGGTGAGGTCTTTGCCCGGTTTTGGTATTAGAGTGATGCTGGCTTCATAGAATGAGTTTGGAAGTATTCCCTCCTCTTCTATTTTTTGGAAAACTTTAAGGAGAATCGGTGTTATTTCTTCTCTATATGTCTGGTAGAATTCAGAGGTGAATCCATCAGGCCCAGGGGTTTTGTTCTTGGGTAGTTTTTTGATTACCAATTCGATTTCGTCACTGGTGATTGGTCTGTTTAGTTTTTCTGTTTCTTGCTTGGTCAGTCTTGGAAGGTTGTATTTTTCTAAGAAGTTGTCCATTTCTTCTATGTTTTCCAGCTTGTTAGCATATAGATTCTCATAATATTCTCTTATGATTCTTTGTATTTCTGTGGGGTCCGTCGTGATTTTTCCTTTCTCATTTCTGATTGTGTTTATGTGTGTAGATTCTCTTTTTCTCTTAATGAGTCTGGCTAGGGGTTTATCTATTTTGTTTATTTTTTCAAAGAACCAGCTCTTGGTTTTATTGATTTTTTCTATTGTTTTATTCTTCTCAATTTTATTTATTTCTTCTCTAATCTTTATTATGTCCCTCCTTCTGGTGACTTTGGGCCTCATTTGTTCTTCTTTTTCCAATTTCAGTAATTGTGTCTTTAGACTATTCATTTGGGAATGTTCTTCCTTCTTTAAATAGGCCTGGATTGCAATATACTTTCCTCTTAGAACTGCCTTTGCTGCGTCCCACAGAAGTTGTGGCTTTGTGTTGTTGTTGTCATTAGTCTCCATATATTCTTTGATTTCTGTTTTGATTTGGTCGTTAACCCATTGATTAATTTGGAGTATGTTAAGTCTCCATGTATTTGTGAGCCTTTTTGATTTCTTTCTAAAATTTATTTCTAGTTTTATGCCTTGGTGATCTGAGAAGTTGGTTGGTAGGATTTCAATATTTTTGAAATTACTGAGGTTCTTTTTGTGGCCTAGTATGTGGTCTATTCTGGAAAATGTTCCATGTGCACTTGAGAAGAATGTGTATCCTGTTGCTTTTGGGTGTAGAGTTCTGTAGATGTCTGTTAGGTCCATCTGTTCTAGTGTGTTGTTCAGTGCCTCTGTGTCTTTACTTATTTTCTGTCTGGTTGATCTGTCCTCTGGAGTGAGTGGTGTGTTGAAGTCTCCTAAGATGAATGCATTGCTGTCTATTTCCTCCTTTAATTCTGTTAGTATTTGTCTCACATATGCTGGCGCTCCTGTGTTGGGTGCATATATATTTATAATGGTTATATCTTCTTGTTGGACTGACCCCTTTATCATTATGTAATGTCCTTCTTTATCTCTTGCTACTTTCTTCGTTTTGAAGTCTATTTTGTCTGATACAAGTACTGCAACACCTGCTTTTTTCTCTTTGTTGTTTGCATGAAATATCTTTTTCCATCCCTTCATTTTTAGTCTGTGTATATCTTTGGATTTGAGGTGAGTTTCTTGTAGGCAGCATATAGATGGGTCTTGCTTTTTTATCCATTCTGTTACTCTGTGTCTTTTGATTGGTGCATTCAGTCCATTTACATTTAGGGTGATTATTGATAGGTATGTACTTATTGCCATTGCTGGCTTTAGATTCGTGGTTACCAAGGGTTCAAGGGTTGCTTCTTTACTATCTAACAATCTAACTTAACTTTCTTGTTAAGTTATTGTAAACACAGTCTGATGTTTCTTTCTTTCTCTCCCTTCTTCTTCCTCCTCCTCCATTCTTTCTATAATAGGTGTTTTATTCTTTGCCTTTAGTTAGTATTTGGATGGTCTGCTTTCTTTGCTATGATTTTATTTTCTCTGGTGACATCTTTTTAGCCTTAGGTGTGCTTCCATCTAGAGCAGTCCATTTAAGATATCTTGTAGTGGTGGTTTATGAGAGGCAAACTCTCTCAACTTTCGTTTATCTGGAAATTGTTTAATCCCTCCATCATATTTAAATGATAATCGTGCTGGATACAATATTCTTGGTTCGAGGCCCTTCTGTTTCATAACGTTAAATATATCATGCCATTCTCTTCTGGCCTGTAAGGTTTCTGTTGAGAAGTCTGATGATAGTCTGATGGGTTTTCCTTTGTAGGTGATCTTTTTTCTCTCTCTAGCTGCCTTTAATACCCTGTCTTTATCTTTGATCTTTGCCATCTTAATTATTATGTGTCTTGGTGTTGTCTTCCTTGGGTCCCTTGTGTTGGGAGATCTATGAGCTTCGTGGACTGCGAGACTACTTCCTTCCCCAGCGAGGGAAAGTTTTCAGCAATTATTTCTTCAAAGACACTTTCTATCCCTTTTTCTCTCTCTTCTTCCTCTGGTACTCCTATAATGCGAATATTGTTCCGTTTGGATTGGTCACACAGTTCTCTTAATATTCTTTCATTCCTAGAAATCCTTTTATCTCTCTCTGCCTCAGCTGCTCTGTACTCCTGTTCTGTGTTTTCTATTCCATTAACAGTCTCTCGCATCTCATCCATTCTGCTGTTAAGCCCGTCGATCGCTTGTCTGATTTCTGTATTGTCTTTCCTCAGTTCCCTCACTTCCTCCCTCAGCTCTTGCACATTTGTCTGTAGGTCCATCAGCATGGTTATGACTTTTATTCTAATTCTTTTTCAGGGAGGCTGTGCATTTCCATCCCTTCAGACTCCCTCTCTGGGGTTGTCTGGTTGATTTTGGTCTGAACCATATTCCTCTGTCTTTTCATGGCTGTGTAATTTGGTCACTGATAGTTGCCACGTATGTCAGCTGGGCTCTTTAACATTTAAAAAGAGAAGAAAAAAAAAGAGAAAAAAAGAAAGAAAGAAAAAAGAAAAAAAGAAAGAAAAGAAAAAACAAAAGCAAAACAAAACAAAAACAAAACAAAAAAAAATGCCCACCGGACGTAGATTCTGTGGGAATGCTCTAGGTGGCGCTATTGCCCCACTATTCCACAGCTGTGACTGTGCCACTCCGCAGGGCCCTTTATCGCTCTGGCAGGGGTGGGAACGAATAGGAGGTTGTTGATCCCAGTGAGAAGGGTTAAGTATGGCTACGCTTCCTCAGTCGCCAGCTAAGGCGTCTGAAACTCCCCAGGACTCCCAGCCTGCTGGGCTGAGTGTGCTGGGGCGATCCGGCTCCTCCGCTGGGCTCCTGTCTCTTTAAGACCGCTGAAGAAAGCGCGCGTTTTTTTTTTTTCCTTCCCGGAGCCCGCTGCAAGCCCCCTGGCGCGTTCCCCGCTCAGATCCTGCCCGTCTGTCTCTCCAATCTCCGCTGCACTGCGCAATGTGGGTCAGCGCTCCCCGCGCAGATCACCGGGGCTGGCTACTTCGCGGGGTGTACCTCCACTCCCTCCCGGCTCTGAATCCTCTCCTCCTGCCGGTGCGCTGGGGTGGGGGAGGGCTCGGGTCCCGCCGGGTCGCGGCTCCGTATCTTACCCGCCTCTTGGGGTGCCGAGTCCTCTCGGGTGTAGCTGCACGCTGTGCGCTTTCCTGTGTATTCTCGTCTCTCTTTTAGGAATAGATGTATTTTCTGTGTTTTCGTAGATAAATATAGTGTTGGGAGGAGATTTCTGCCGCCCTGCTCACACCGCCATCTTCCCGGAAGTCCTAGGGAGCTTTTGATGCTAATAAAGCTCAAGAAAAAATATATAAAAGAAGACTACTCTATCAATCAGCATTTCTGTGTATAGAAATATAAATGTCTTATGGGAATTAACTAGCAAATTTATGAAGTATTAGTCAACAGAGCACTTAGGAAAAGTTTGACTAAAAACAGAAAAAAGCAAAATAAATGTGACATGTCTAAAAAACAAAATAAAGCCAAATTTGATCTGTTTCTTTCTTTCTGAAGGTAGCACTGGCCATTTAATCTCAGCATTCTGTGTTTACTTCTACTGAGAATAAGAACTTTGAGAGTAGGCACTTTGTCTAGTTCACCGCTTTAGCACTTTACTCAGCACCTAAATATCTGATAGGAACAAAGCCCTCAGTAAATATTCTTTCAGTGAACATAGCATGGATGGATAGATAAATGATTTTTTACCTTTATTATACCTTTTTTTCTTCTACTCCACCCCCACTCAGTAAAGACTGTATTAAAAAAATTTTCAAATTCCATGTCTGCTCCAATTACCATTAGCAACCTCACAAACCGTAAGTCTAGTGGTTTTTCAAACTGTCACTTGAATAGCTTCCTTACAGACACTTCACACTGGACTTGTGGTCTTTCCCTGCTCCCTGGTCTCTCCCTCCCCTTCCTCACCATCCCTACTATCAATGTGTCTCTGTCTCAGTAATCACCACCACACCCACCAACTACCTCCAGGGATTTTCCTTTATGTCTCCCTTTTCCAGATCCAGTCACTACCTAAAAGGAAAAAAAGGGACGTGAACTCAACAGTCCAAGTGAGACAGGGACCATGGGTGTAGTCAGAGTAGGGTGAGGGCTTCCAGAAAAAGCAGGGTGGGATATTTACAGTCAGAGCAGTATAAGAATGGGCAAAGAAGTCCCTTTTGAAACTCTGTGTTAAGCATTATGCAAAGTCAAGGTCACACATTCTCTAGGATAAAGATACCAAACTAAGAATATAGACATCTTTTATGAGGTCAGTTAAAAGTCAAAAGGCCAGGATCAACTGGGCCTAGAATGTTTGAGTGTTTCACAAATAGGGAAGGGTATCTCAGCATAACCTGTGACTTCACTGTAAACAACCCTAGCAAGCAGAGAACAACCCAGCCCACCTTGAGGAAGGGCAGGTGGTACAAGTCCATACCCCTAAGCATTTTTTTCATGTTCTCGAAAAATCCTTAACTGCCTATAAATCCCCTAGACAACGCACCACCCCAGACTCTCTTGTCCCCTCCTGGCATGAGCCAGGAGCTCTGTCCTTTCACTTTATCTCTAAATAAAAGCCTGTACCTTGCTCTCCTACCTTGGGTGTTTGCTAAGCTCATTCTTCGGCTTCGTGAACAAGAACCCCGGCATCACAAGCAGTTTTATCGCTAAACCTGAGAGGGACAGACCTCTCTGTTCAGGTGAGAAGAACAAAGAAGGCATCTCTTACAGGCTAAGAGGTTTTATATGGCGAAGTTTTTTGGCAGGCTTTTGAGGGGACGGGTCAGGGAAAAGGTGGGCCTGTGGCTTGCTGACGTGTCCTCTGGAGGATGCTTGGAGCCTAAGTAAGATGACACCTAGGTCTCTCTGAGATGGTGGGTGGGCTTATTCAAAAAGGCAGTACTCCTGTCTGGTCTCTATCACTAGCAAGTTCCATAAATTTTAGTTGCAAAATCCTTCTCCAATCCATCCACCGGTCTCTATTTCCACTGTCACTAATCCAAGCCACTCTGTCTATCTGGACCTGAAAACTGGCTTTTACACTTGCCCCTGCATTTATCCACTTGCTCTCTTCCACTTCATTCCCTGTAACTCAGCCAGAGAGGCCTTTCTGAAACTCACGTTAGATCAGGTCTGCCTCCTGTTTAAAAGTAGATGTGGGGAAAAGGGAATCCTTGTGCCCTGTTGGTGGGAATGTAAATTGGTGCAGCCACTATGGAAAACAGCATGGAGGTTTCTCAAAAAATTAAAAATAGAACTACTAAATGATTCAACAATCCCCTTTTAGGTACTTATCCTAAGTAAAAGAAAACAGAACATTGAAGAAATATCTGCACTCCCATGTTAACTGAAGCATTATTAACAATGACCACATATGGAAACAAGTACCCATCGGTGAATAAATGGATAAAGAAGATGCAGTGCATGTACACACACACACACACACACACAATGGAATAGTATTCAGCCACGAGAAAGGAAATCCTGCCATTTGCAACAACAGGGATGGACCTTGAGGCTATTATGCTCCGTGAAATAAACCAGACAGATAAAGACAAATGCTGCATGGCATCACTCATTCATGAAATTATTTTTAAGTCAAACTCTTAGAAAAAAAGAGTAGAAAACTAGTGGCTTTTGGATGGGAGACATAGTAAGAGACTGATTAAAGGCTACAAACTTTCAACTGTAGGATAAATAAGGTCTGAGGATCTAATGTAAAACATGGGGATTATAGTTGATGACGCTGTATCACAAAATTGAAATTTGCTAAGAGAGTAGAACATGAATTTTCTCATAAAGAAGATAAATATATAAGGGGATGGATGTGCTAATTAACTACACGATTCCTTTCACAACATATATCAAATCACCACAATGTACACTTTAAATATCTTACAATTTCAATTTGTCAATTATTCCTCAATAAAATGGAAAAAATAAAATATCGATCGCCTTGTGGAGAAAAAGCACCTTTCAAAGGCTCTTTTCTCTATGACTGACCTCTACCCACATACTCAGCCTCATTTTGTGTCACTGTCCCCTCATTCATAACCACCCTGGGGTTGTGTTGCACAGACAGAGTGAGCCAGGATTAAATCTGAGGACATTTAGATAGCTTTCAGGCTGTGTCCTAGCCAGACAGGAAGCCCTGAGAAGAGGCAGGCAATAACTAGATTAGTTTAATTCAATCAAGTGGTGAAGTAACCTGGGTTGGGTTTTCAGACTCAAATCAGATAGAATTAGATCAGGTTCAACAGGAATCTGGGACATGTATATTGGAAGAACACACTATCTGGAGGGCATGGCATTAAAAGGGAAACAATCATACACCGGTCCGTTGTAAGGAAAGAATCAAACAGAAAGACCAAGCCAAAAATTCTCTGGCCAGTCAGCAGCCTCAGTGTGCTGGGGCTTTTTAGCTCAGTTTGCTGAAGAGGATGACCTCCGTACTCTTAGAAGAGTAAAAATGTTTCCCTGCTAGACACAAGGCCACCACAAGCCACCGTGCTGGGTGTGGACCCCCAGCTCGAGGGTCTACCTCCCACAGCCACTGATGTGCGTGTTGCCCGCACAGTTGTTCAGGGACCCAGGTATGCAGCCACAGGTAGCAGTCTTTACGAGTAAGTTTATTTCCCCCAAGAATATTAATACTTTGGTGGGAAGCTCAAGAGTAAGTATTTGTAATCAGTGGTTTGATCTCAGTCTGGTTACTCTTTAAAGCATTTGTAATACTGAAGAGAATTGGCGAATCAGTGTATCTAGAAGATTAGATTTGTGAATCAGTAGGAAACACTAGCATACTCCAACTGGGGAAATCAGAGGAAAGTTTGAATAAAGAGACCGTTAAAATGGATAAATGCTGGGAAGCTAGTGACAGTGGAAATTACCTTTCTAGGCCTGAAGAGCAAGAAGGGGTCATTACCAAAGCCCAGAGCTGGTGTGGCGGGGGGGGAGGGGGGATGAATGGTTTTGTGATCTTGAACTCAACTGTCCCAGTCTCCCTCCTGACTTCCATACCACCAGCCGTTCCAAGGATTTTACTCCCTGTGTTTTATCTCTTTCTACTTAAAATGTGTTGAGGGGTTACTGTTTCCTGGGTGGAACCACGACCAGTACAGAGACACCCAAAGAAGTTGCAAAGAATAGACCCTAACAGGCAGAAATGGGAACATGATTACCTTGATGTGATTGGATCAAAGACAGGGATTAGCTGGGCCCTCTGGAAGAAGGAGATATTTGTCATTTAGGGATTAGCAAAATGGTTGCTTAGATTATCACCAGTGGCTTCTTAAAATGAAGTGCCTACTTTAGCCAGAGGTTACCAGATTGCTTGGCAGCCAAACATGGGAGTGGGTAATACAACTGTCTCAAAGAGCTTAGAAAAACATTTTTAATTTTTATTTTGAAACATGGTCAGAACACCAGGAATCTCCTTTGAGTGGTCTAAACAAATCTCATATCTTTAAACCATCAGGCTCATGTACCTGAAAATCAATCAGAATATGACCCTGAAGAGAATCAATATAGTTTAATTCAGAGGCTCACCAGGATCTTTATGGGACGTATAGGATATTGATTGGAAAGACTGAGGCTTAAACACTGCGAAAGGTTCATTGGATGCATTTAGATGACCTAAACTCCCCAAACCTACTAAATCTCCTAGCAGTTGCATTCGTTATCAATTGCTGTATATTACCCCAAATCTTAGTGGCTTAAAATAACAAACACTTATTATTTTACAGCTTCTGCGGGTCAGGAATCTGACCCAGCACATCTGGGTGCTTGTATCTCACAGGCTGCTATCAACCTGTAGCTGGGGCCCCAGTCATCTCGAGTTTTGACTTGCGTGAAGGATCCACTTCCAAGCCCACGCACATGGGCACCGGAAAGCCCGTGGCTGATTGAAAACTGCGCTTGATGTTGTCCTCACGTAAACAGTGTGCGATCAGCAGAATTCAGAATGCAGGGAATTCTACACATGAAACAGACCGAGTTCTTCAAAGGATGAGTTTTAAGAAAAACGAAAGAATGAAAACTGAATATATAGAATAGAAAATGAGTGAAGCCAAAAATACAGGAAAGACTAAACTAACATATGAGGGATGCACACTTGGGTGCTAAAACTCTGAATAAGCACAAGGAGGTAATTATGATAAAAATCAGGACAATGAGTGCTTCATGGGGAGCAGGAACAGGGCACATGGGGGAGTGGGACAGACGGCCAGGGAAGCCACGTCTCCACCGCAAGTAGTTACACCGGTGTCTGCTTTACAATAAGGAAGCTATACATGTGTTCTGTGTAACTTTCAGCATTTGTGTCTTATTTTACAACTTAAAAAAGTTAATAGTAATATAGATAAAGGATTATTGGCATGGAAAGAGTCATTTAGTCATTCCATTACTGTTTATTGATTACTCTCTCTGAGACAAATTCTCTGCCTTCATAGATCTTACTTTCTACTGAGACAATAAACAGATAAATGCAGGAAAATGCACAGTGTGCAGGAAAAGTGCTGTGAAGAAAATGAAGCAGATAAGGTGGCTGGAGAGTGATGGAGGCTAACACCGCACCTGAGGTCATGCGTGAGTCCTCATGAGGAGAGGAGCTGCCAGACGAGGGAGAACATTCCAGGCGAAGGGCACAGCCAGGCCCGTGGAGGTGTGAGGAGGAGTTCTGCAGGCGCGGCAGCAGGTCTGCTGCAGTCAGAGAGGAGAGAAGGGGAGAGGAGAGGCAACGAGGTCCAGACATGGCCTGAGGTCAGATCTTACGTGGCTTTAAGGCCAACTTTGGAGTACTGGATGCAGGTTTTGAAGCAGCAGAAATCCATTTTTTTGAGCTACGGTACAAATCCATGTTTAAAGTCTATATTTATTCACATGAAACAACATGTTTTTAAAAAAATAACATCATCTCAACTTCATTATCGCTGGTTCCCCTTCTGCTAGTAAATTGACAGAACAGAGGCACTAACATAGCCCAGGCTTCTTGTTCACAAAGTGATCACTACACTTAGGTTAGGCAGTGTGTTAAGATGTCCAAACACCCTCCCAGCCATCTTTAGCCACACAGAACAATGCTGCCTTCTAACTACTCCCTAAATCAAGTGTCTTTGACCTTAGACCTTTTCTTTAAAAGCTAACTCTACTACTGGAAAAGTATATTCATTGGGGCCAGTTCATTTTTCTTATCTACATATTCAATGGAACCATATATAAATTATGTGAGATTTGGGGCAAAAATTAGGAGACTATCCTGAGAAAATATGGTATAAAACATAGTGAAAGAAATTGCCAAAGTAGTTTTTATAATCATTTCATTTGTCAAGTTTCAAGAATAAAACAGGTGCCCCATCGCAAATTGACCTAAAGCAATTTAGCCATTTCACAATTCTTAGCTTCTCTTTGGTGGTTTTCAATGCTTCCAAAGATTAGAAGTAAATAAGCTATAGATTTCCTCCCTCATGACCTTGCTACCAGGTACAGTATAACAAAAGCAAATTTTGCATTGAATTCTGCTCCAGAAACAAACCTTTATTGCCAGATACTTATACCCTACCCACACAAGACCTAAGAAACCTGTACATTCCTAGCCAACCACACATCTCAAACACCACCAATTCTCCCAATAAACTGTTTCAAATATCTTTTATGCTAATTCATTCTGTTGCAGATTTAGAAAGCAATATTTGAAATGCTGCAGTTAGTCATTTCTCTAGTGTGGATTCCTGAATAGTCTTTCAAATGCTAATTAGCCATTTTATGGAGTGTGGATTTCTGATTAGACTACTTTGAATGTTTTAATCATTCCTAGGGTGCAGCTGAAACCAGCACACACTTTGACATTACTCTGATTTACATACTGAAGCCTTTTAAATGAATTACTGAATTACTACTGATCTAACAGAGCCTCAGCCTCGGCTGCTTTAGATAAAAGCTTGGGAAAAGGCAGGTTGACCCACTGATACCTTGTGGTGTCCCTCTTCTTGACCAGTGATTTTTGACTGCTTTACAGTATACAGCTAAGCAGTTTCCAGAGAGAGCTTCCCATTGTAATTATAGGTGGGGTGATCAAAGGAGCAGTTATAAATCTGGCCATCAGAGGTCAGTAAATCCCTGCTGATTCAATATTTTCCATTTGAAATATTTTTTTTAGAAGGAAAGATATAAATTAATTTACATGCAGCAAGAGAGACTCTCAATCTTTAAAGAAGTAAAAGAAATAGCAGTTCTCCAAAGAAACCTGAGGAATCCTTGACCCTTGGGCAGAAGTCTCTCTCCCTTCTTTGCCACCCACCTTACACATAGCTTAAAACTGAAAAGGTTCTGCATAAATTCTACTAGCGTAAGCCTGCATTTAAAACAAGGATCCAACCATCATTATTTCCATTTGCAAAGAAAAAGAAAAACTCAAAAAGCTTTTAAAAGAATGTTGATTTCTAAGCTAAAGTATGACTTCTATTATTTATCCACAATTTAAAATTTTCAGCTTTTAATTATTTTAACTTCACAATGATTTTTGAAGTATATAGGTGATGCTGGGGTTGTTTGCAGAGTCAAAGAATGAACTTAGTAAACACCCAAGGTAGGAGAGTTAGGGAGAGGTTTTTATTGAGAGAATCAGTGAGAGGACAGATTTCCTGGCTCGTGCCAGGGGGGGCAACAGAGTCCATAGTTGTGCGTTGTCTAGGGGTTTTATAGGCAGTTGAGGATTTTTGGGAATCTGAAAAAAAGTTTAGGGGTATGGACTTGTTAAGTGGTTGTTAAGTGGTCCCTGACTATTTAGAATTAACTTAACACAAGCAACTTCCTGCTCTGGTGATTTCTCCCTGAGATACCAGCATCTTGGTCTGGGAGCATATCAAACAAGGCTACCTGCCCAGCCCCTAAGGTGGGCTGAGGTATTGTTTGCTAAAGAGTAAGTTAAGAATCTTACTTCTTAACTTCCTGGGTGTTAAAATGCAATCTTATCTTTAAGGTGGAATCCTTCTTGCCTTTTACTATGTTGTTTATGGCAGGGCTTGCTTGCCATTATTAATTGTCTAGATTGCAAGTCACCTACCTCATCAGGTCTGAAGGAGGAAAGACAGCACATAGGCCTGGGCCTTTTAGCATGCTAAAGTGAATCTTACGATTAAAAATGATCAGCATAATAAAAACATGTGATCTATGTGATCTGATCTTGCTGAAGAATGACTCTAGAGCTTAATGTTTAACACAGTTTTGGTAGGGGGTTTCCTTGCATGTAGTTACGTTGCTCTGACTGTAATTATCCTGCCTTGCTTTTTCTGGAGGCCCTCACCCTACTCTGTCTAAGCCCATGGTCCCTGTCTCATAGGGAGGTATTATTATGTAATTTTCACCGACTAGAAAAGCAACAGATAGTAGAATATAACTAGCCTGAGGTCTGAAGTCTAGTTTATAACACACAGCCCTCAATATATTACCTTCTCCTTTGGGACAGGAATCCAGTTCCTTCCCTATTACCCCACAAAGACTTGAATACAGTTAATCAAGAAATTTTTGCTTCATGTTCTTGTTTTCCCATAAATTCTGCAGGACACATACATACACAATGGTGGGCATATGCTCTAACCTGGAGAACCCTCTGGTTGCATTATAAATCTGAAGAACATCAGAGAAACCCACCTACTCAATTCTAGACACAACCAGGTATTTCTATTCACTAAAGCAATCTTTGAACAAATTGATTTTATAGCCCAGAAGCAAAAATATATAAGCATGCATCCCTAATATACAGATACTAATTTATAAATTATAAATATGCATAACTGTTAATATTTAGTTATATTTCAAAACATACTCAAAAGGGAAAAATAAATATTATAAACATTAATTATATATAAATAATATAAATATTATAATTAATAAAGATTAAATAAAAATAACATTTAGGTAATTCTATATCTTATTTCCTTTATAATGGCACAAAAAATTTCGATCTCCCTATTATAATATTTTGTAATACTAGTATTATTGAATTGTCACATTCATGCTTACAATTTATTTATAAATTACAAACATTTAGGAACATTTCAAAACTATATGAATAGAATTTAAAAATGATTGATAGGTGTTATAAAATATTTCCAATAGTTCTGTATTTTCTTTTTAAAGCTCGAAAAACATCTTTTTGTTCTCACATAATTTTCTTCTCAGATTACTGTAATTTAAAGGTTTGAGTTTCTTTGCATACTTGGTTTTAATGGCTAAAGAAGTTAGAAAAGTAACCCCACAAAAATCATGTAGTAATAGTTGCATCCATCCATATTTCAAATAATGTATTTAATAATTTTGCATATTATTATGTACGATTATACTGTCATTGTTTTTAATCTCATAATGTGAAAAAAATTCACACTAAAAAAATGTCAGCTTGCATTCTTTCATAGTTTCTTACAGTCTCTTTAAACCACTGGTCTACTGGAGATTATTTTACTTAAGATAGGTAAAATAATCCCTAATTCCCCTGCCCTGTCATATCACAATGCGCTAAAAGGTAAGAGAGGAGACAGTCACTGTGAGCCTCTTCCTGGGGACTCCTGCTCTGCTCTGAAGTACTGCCTCCACCTCCACAATCTGTGACCCTATGGCTATGAAGTAAACATGTGAGTGTCAATCTATATGTTGAATATTCCAAAAGCTTAAGTTCCTTATCATAATTTTAGAAATAAAGAAATAATAATTCAAATGTTTTCTTTTCAAATGCCAGAGGATCATTTTATCCACACCTAAGGCTGACACCTTCCACTCCATCTACTTTGGTGACCAGTGTTAGAAGAGGGATCCAATTAAATACAAAAACTCCACAGCAAAGCTTCATGGGTCCACAAATGGCCAGGCACAACCAGAGGCAGAAAAAGTCAGTATTAGATTTCTACTGCTACACAACAATAATACTTCAAACTGAGTGCCTTCAAACAACACATTTATTATCTCACACCCTCTGGGTTAGGAATCTGGGCATGGTTTAGCTTAATGTCCTCTGCTTGGGTTCCTACAAGGCTCCAGTGGATCAGGGCTGCATTCCCATCTGGAGGTCTGGCTGTGGAAGGACCCGCCTCCCCACTCACAAGATCATTGACAGCATTCATGTCTTTGTGACTGCAGGACTGCGAGCTTTGAGCTTTTGCTGGCTATTGTTCAGAGGCTGCCCTAAGCTCCGATAGCCTGCCTACAGTTTTTTGACACATGGGGTTCCTTGACATGGCTACTTCCTTCCTCACAGCCAGCTAGGGTGAGAGAGAATCCAGCAAGACCAGAGCTACACATTTATGTAACATAAACATGATCACTAACTCATAATCACGTCCCTCCATCACCTTCACCCTATCAGTTAGAAGAAATTCCCAGGTCCCACCCACACAAGAGATGGGAACCATACAAAATACCAGGAGGTGGGGACCCCTTCAGAGTCTGCCTTGCTGCATCACTATTTGCTGGCAAAGGGGGAAAGATGTAAAAATAAATACTGAAAATTACTATTTTTCCTATCACTTTAAGCTTAAAATCTACACCTCTGTAAAAGAGTTATCAGCTGAAGCAATTTTCAAATACACATTCTTTAAAAGGCTAGTGTTTCACAATTTTTTTCAGAGAAGATTCTTCTATTGGCATCTGAGCACAACCGTCTACATTCTCTTTGCTGTATTTCCTGGTAACCTTTGCCAACAAGATTCTGGATTAAATTTAACCGAAGGGAGGCACTCGGTTAGGGTTTAGAAGGCAGAAGGGAGACGCACTTACTTCCAGGCTGTGTAGGCAGATAATCTGTGGCTGTGAGGCTTTGCAGCAAACCTCCAAGCATTTCCTTTGGCACTCCCAGTAGGGGGCCATCCCAAATTCTTTCCTGCAGTTCCTGCAACTTTTGACTCTCAAAGTTAGTGGCACACCTGAGCATTAGTGTTACCTTTCCCTTACCTTTTCTTTTCCCACCCTCTTTACAAATACCTAATTACCTGAATCCAAACCCCTCTTACGTGATGTCCAAGTGGCACCTTCACTCGCATGGCTGTGGTCTTGGCTGGGATGGCTAGAATGGCTCTGGCATCTTCCTCTCTCCACACATGCCATCCTCAGGACAACTGCACTTCTTCCACAGCAGATGACTTCTCCCCAAAGCAAGAGTGGGAATAACTAGCTCC
Organism: Smutsia gigantea; assembly: GCA_032199065.1. Taxonomy (NCBI): domain Eukaryota; kingdom Metazoa; phylum Chordata; class Mammalia; order Pholidota; family Manidae; genus Smutsia; species Smutsia gigantea. The sequence continues at coordinate 36,334 of JAVSCE010021276.1, forward strand.
AAGAGATGTAAGAGGAAGCTGCAAAGCTTTTTAAAACCCAACCTCAGAAGTCTCAGAATCATATCTGCCATATGCTATTGGTAAAGGAAAAGCAAATCCAGATTCAAGGGGAGGGTAGGAAGAGAATCAACCGCTTGCTGGAGGAATGGCATGAGCAGAGGGTCGGAATTGATAGTGCCACCTTGCATATGAATTGCCACAGCGAATAGCATTCTATTGTTATGTTTTTCACTCAGCAATAAGGCTTTGAGAGCTACCCACGTTGGTCCATGCAGATGTACTTCATTCCTTCTAATTGTTGAATAATATTTACTAAGACTATACCACAATTTATTTAAACATTTGCTCCTTTAGGGACATTTAGGTGGTTTCCATTTTTCTTCTTTTAAAATAATTCTTGAACATACTTATTTTTGTTTATGTTCCAGTATTTCTAAGGTTAATACCAATAAGTGAAATTACATTTTTAGCATTATAGGGTATAAACGTATTTAATAGATACTTGCCCTCTAAACTGGCTCATCCCATTTATATTCCCCCATGAAAGCCTGACACCACCAGTTTCCCTAACAGTCCCTTGCCACTACCAGTCTTTTTAAATGTGTGCCAATTTGGTGAAAAATATTTCATTCTTTCATTATTTTTTATTTCTCTGATAGTATAAATGCTTATTCCCCATCGAATTGTTCTTCTGTGAGTTGTCTGCTCCTATCTTTGCCCATTTTTCCACTATGATGTTTCTGTTTCTATTTATTTAGAGAAATCATTTATCTATTCTAGATTATAATCCTCTTTCTCTTACCTATCCAGAGAAGGTTTTGATGAAAGTTAGAATTCCTGGCTACACAAGTAGAGCTCAAATGAAGAAGTCTCAGAGCCATGACGCTCAGGGTCCTGAGTCACTGCATCTACTTCATAATTTAGCTGAGACTTGTATTCCAGAGTGAACCAGAGTTCCAAAGATTTCCCAGACAAAACTCCATCCTTGAAGTTACAGATTATACCCTTGACAGTGTTTCTTAAAATGTGGTTTTCAACCCATAGTTTCAGAATCATCTTGGTGCTTGCAAAACATACAAATTCCTGGGCAATGCCCCAGGTCAGCTCCATCAGAGTTTCATGGGGTGACTCCTAGGAACCTGCATTTTTAACTAGCTATTTACTATACTCACCACTGAAGTTTAAAAACCACTTCCCCAAGCACAGCAGAAAGTTATTCTAAGAGTGGAAGGAGCAAGAGGTGAGGCAATATGCCACCTACTGGTTTGCTATGGGAAAGAAAATAGAGTCACATTATCCTAGAAGCTGAGAGGTACAGGTATCTCAGGGACCACTTAACCCAGTGGTTCTTAACATGGGGTTCTTGGTGTCAGCATCACCTGAAAAGATTCACCCAGATCTACATATACACAATGGAATATTATTCAGTCATAAGAAGAAAACAAATCCTACCATTTGCAACAACATGGACGGAGCTAGAAGGTATTATGCTCAGTGAAATAAGCCAAGCGGAAAAAGACAAGTATCAAATGATTTCACTCATATGAGGAGCATAGAGCAAAGAAAAAAACAGCAGCAGACTCACAGAACCCAAGAATGGACTAACAGTTACCAAAGGGAAAGGGACTGGGGAGGATGGGTGGGAAGGGAGGGACAAGGGGTGAAAAAGGGGCATTACGATTAGTAGACGTAATGTTGGGGGGCACAGGGAGGGCTGTACAACTCAGAGAAGACAAGTAGTGACTCTATAGCATCTCACTACGCTGATGGACAGTGACTGTAATGGGATAAGTGGGGGGGGAACTAATGAAGTGGGGAGTTTAGTAACCATAATGTTGCACATGTAATTGTAGATTAATGATACCAAAATAAATAAATAAATAAATAAAGATTCACCCAGATCAACCCAGTCAGAATCCCTGAATGTTGGGCCAAACAGCAGCTTTTGTAAAATGCTATGTTCTCATCATGCACCCTGAATCAAGAACCACTACCCTAATCCAAATCCCTGACTTTAAAGAAAAGGAAACTCAGGCAAAGTGAGCTGATGTTCCCTGTCTAGGATGTCCCAGATACCAGTGGCCAGGAACTTCCCTGTCCTGACGAGATATCCAGTGCTCTATTATTTAACCGTCCCTTAGAAGGGCTGATTTTAGTTGGAAAGGGTTAATGCTGGAAATACTTTGAAAGTAAAATCTTTTCACAATATTGGTAAATGTTCATTTCTAAAAATCAATCCTATACTTAGGTCTGTATTTCTATAAAAACTAAAAGGAAAAGCTGTCAGACCTCTAACTATAGAGGTATTACTGCAGGAAGCACAGCAATAATTATTTATAAAGCTCTTCCCATTATCTACTTTTTCCTCAAGTGGTTTTAAAAAGCCAAACATTACATATCTGTACATGAGTAACTGCTCAGGACTTGAATATTTCTTTTTTTTTTTATAGCCTTAATCCAGTGTGTTCTCAGACAGAGGAAGTAATATAAAATGTAATCAAGGATCACAATTTTCATTCATCCTTACTCCTTTTTATCATTTTTACTTTCTCTTTTCCCTGTATTCTTGTTTATATTACAAGATACTTTAAAAAACCCTGAATAAGCTTAGGCTTGGGAGAGAAGAATCTACGTTCTCATCCTTACTGGGCTCTAGTTATGGCATGTAGACATTTAATGTGTCCATTTTCTTTTTCTATTCTGCAAGATAGATAAGATAATCCATGCCCTGTTTATCTCACAGGTTCATGATGAGATAAGAATTGTCAAAGTAGTTTACAAACATGACTACTGTAAAAATCTAATCTATTTTTATCAGGATGTACTTGTGATAAGGCAGACATAAGGGTAGGACACACCTAACAGATGCCACATCCCAAGGAGTTTCCAGGAATTGTATACCCCAGGAAGTATGTTTGTTTTCACCTATAAGGCATTCCAAAGGCATAATCATAGAAAAGCTATGTAAAACTAGGAAAGCACAATTCTCAAAGAACATACAAACACTCAAAAAGTTGTTTTTGTTGCCTGCTAATTCCATGTCTAATCGCCACTTCTTTTTTTTTTAAGTGTCATTGATATACAATCTTATCTTGGTTTCAAATATACAAGAAAGTGGTTCAACAGTTACCCATATTATTAAATTCTCACACCCACTAGTGCAGTTACTATCTATCAATGTAGAAAGATGTTATAGAATCATTGACTATATTCTCCATGCTATACTACTGTCCCTGTGACCAACTTATATTGTGATTGCAAATTATTGTGCCCCTTTATCTCCCTTACCCTCCCCCCATCTGCTCCAACCCATGACCATTGGTAACAACTAGTCTCTTACTGTCTATGAGTCTATTACTCTTTTTGTTCCTTCTGTTTTGCTTTGTTTTTATACTCCACAAAAAGTGAAATCATATGGTATTTGTCCTTCTCCACCTGGCTTATTTCACTGAGCATAATACTCCCTAGATCCATCCATGTTGTTGCAAATGGCATTTCTTTTTTATGACTGAATAATATTCCATTGTGTATATGTACCACCTCTTCTTCATCCATTCATCTACTGATGGGCATTTAGGTGGTTTCCATATCTTGGCTATTGCAAATAGTGCAGTGATAGACATAGGGGTGTATATGTCTTTTTGAATCAGAGATTTTGTTCTCTTCAGGTAAATTCCTAGGATTGGAATTACTGGGCCAAATGGTATTTCTCCTTTTAGTTTGTTGAGGAACCTCCATACTGTTTCCACAGCCATTGCAACAATTTACATTCTCACCAACAGTGTAGGAGGGTTCCCATTTCTCCACATCCTTGCCAACATTTTTTAATTTTTGTCTCTTGGATAATGGCCATTCTAAGTGGTGTGAGGTGATACTCATTGTGGTTTTAATTTGCATTTCCCTGATGATTAGTGATGTGGAACATCTTTTCATGTGCCTGTTGACCATTTGTATTTCTTCTTTGGAAAAATGTGTTTGGGTCCTTTACCTATTTTTTTAATCAGGTTATTTGTTTTTTGGGTGTTGAGGCATATGAGTTCTTTATATATTTTGGATTTTAACCCCTTATCAGATGAGTCATTTACAAATATATTCTCCCATAGTGTGGAATGTCTTTTTGTTCTGCCGAAAGTGTCCTTTGCTATACAGATTTTTAGTTTGCTATAGTCCCAGTTGTTCATTTTTTTGTTGTTGTTCTTTCTCTTGCATAAGAGATGTGTCCAGGAAAAAATTGCTCATATTTACGTTCAAGAGATTTTCCCCTCTCTTTTCTTCTAAGAGTTTTATGGTTTCATGACTTATATTTAGATCTTTGATCCATTTCAACTTTACTTTTGTGTATGGAGTTAGACAATAATCCAGTTTCATTCTCTTATTTGTAGCTGTCCAGTTTGCCAACACAAGTTGTTGAAGGGGCTGTCTTTTCCCCATTGTATATTCATGGCTCCCTTATCATATATTAATTGACCATATGTGCATGGGTTTATATCTGGGCTCTTTGTTCAGTTCCATTGATCTATGGGTCTGTTCTTTTGCTAGTATCAAACTGTTTTGATTCCTGTAGCTTTGTAGTTGAGCTTGAAGTCAGGGAGCATAATCCCCTGAGCTTGTTCTTCTTTCTTAGGACTGATTTGGCTATTCAGGGTCTTTCTGGTTCCATATGAATTTTAGAACTATTTGTTCTAGTACATTGAAAAATGCTGTTGGTATTTTGATAGGGATTGCATTAAATCTGTAAATTGCTTGGGGTAGGATGGCCATTTTGACAATATTAATTCTTCCTAACCATGAGCATGGGATGTGTTTCCATTTACAGGTGTCTCATTCTCTTGAGTGTCTTGTAATTTTCAGAATATAGGTCTTTCACATCCTTGGTTAGGCTTATTCCTAGGTACTTTTATTAATGCAATTTTAAATAGATTTGTTTTCCTGATTCCTCTTCCTGCTAGTTTGTTGTTATTGTATAGGAAGGCAACAGATTTCGGTGTATTAGTTTTGTATCCAGTGCCTTTTCTTAATTCAGTTATTAGTTCTAGTAGTTTTTGGGTGGAGTCTTTGGGGTTTTCTATGTATAATCATGTCATTTGCAAATAGTGACAGTTTAACTTCTTCCTTACCAATCTGATTGCCTTTTATCACTTTGTTTTGTCTGATTGCTGTGGCTAGGACCTCCAGTGCTATGCTGAATAAAAGTGGTAAGAGTAAATAAACATCCTTGTCTTGTTCCTGATCTCAGAGGAAAAGCTTTCAGCTTTCCACTATTAAGTATGATGTTGGCTATGTATTTGTCACTTATGACCTTAATTATGTTGAGGTACTTATTCTCTATACCCATTTTGTTGAGAGTTTTTATCACCAATGGACGTTGAATTTTGTCAACTGCTTTTTCAGCATCTTTTGAGATGATCATATGGTTTTTATTCTTCATTTTGTTAATGTGGTGTATGATATTAATTCATTTATGAATATTATACCATCATTGCACCCCTGGAATAAATCCCTCTTGGTCATGATGGATGATCTTATTGATCTATTTTTGAATTTTGTTTGCTAATATTTTGTTGAGGATTTTTGCATATATGTTCATCAGGGACATTGGTGTATAATTTTCTTTTTTTGTAGCATATTTGTCTGGTTTTGGTATTAGAGTGATGCTGGCCTCAGAATAAGTTTGGAAATATTCCCTCCTCTTTTAATTTTTGGAAAATTTTAAGAAGGATGTGTATTAGCTCTTCTTTAAATGTTTGGTAGAATTCAGCTGTGAAGCCATCTGGATATGGTATTTGTTTTGGGGGGGAGTTTTTTGATTACCAAGTCTATCTCATTGCTGGTAATTGGTCTATTCAGATTTTCTGTTTCCTCCTGGGTCAGTCTTGGAAAGTTGTATTTTTCTAGGAAGTTGTCCATTTCTTCTAGTCTGTCCAATTTTTTGGCATATAATTTTTCATCATAGTCTCTAATAATTCTTTGTATTTCTGTGGTATCCACTGTGATTATTCCTTCTTCATTTCTGATTTTGTTTATGTGTGTGCTCTCTACTCTCTTTTTCTCTTGATAAGTATGACTAGCAGTTTATATACTTTGTTTATTGTCTCAAGGAACAGCTCCTGGTTTCACTGATTTTTTTTCTATTGTTTTATTCTCTCTTTTATTTTTTTCTGCTCTGATCTCTATTATGTTCCTCCTTCTACTAACTTTGGGCTTTATTGGTTTTCTCTTTTCTAGTTTCTTTAATTGTGAGTTTAGACTGTTTATTTGGGATTGTTCTTATTATTTTAGGTAAGCCTACATTGCTACGTACTTTCCTCTTAGAACTGCCTTTGCAGCATCCCACAGATTTTGGGCTGTTGAATTTTTGTTTTCACATGTCTCCATGTATTCCTTGATTTCTGTTTTAATTTGGTCATTGATCCATTGATTATTTAGAAACAAGTTGTTTAGCCTCCATGTGTTTGTAGGATTTTTTGTTTTCTTTGCAGCACTTCTTTCTTAAGTTATATACCTTTGTCCCAGATCTTATCAGCCTAAATTTTTATTTCTCTAACTCTGCTTTAGTGCCCCCATTTTCATTTTTTTCAACCGTGTCCTCCCAATACATACAAAAACACTGTCCAATTTTTGTTAAAGGTGTAAAGTCTGGGTCTAGATTCATTTTTTTTGCATGAGGATATCTAGCACCATTCCATTACCATTTGTTGAAGACAATCTTCACCCTATTGTTTTTCCTTTGCTCCTTTGTCAAGGATTACTTTATCATATTTATGTGGGCTTTCAGGCATCTCAATTGTGTTCCACTGATCTATTTGTCTTTTCTTTCACCAGTACTATGGTGTCTTGACTACTGTAGCTTTATGGTAAGCTTGAAGTTGGGTAGTGTTAACCCTCCAATTTTAGTCTTCTCCTTCAGTACTGCATTGACTATTCTGTGGTTTTGGCCTCTCTATAGAAACTTTAGAATCAATTTGCCTATATCCACAAAAAAACTTGCTGAGATTTTTCTTGGGCTTGAATTGCATCTATAGATCAAATTGGGAAGAACTGAGATCTTGGCAATATTGCATCTTCCTATCCATGAACATGAAAGATCTTTCCATTTATTTAGTTCTTTGATTTGTTGACCAAGAGTTTTGTAATTTTCCTCATATTGATCTTGCATATATTTTGTTTAATTTATACCTAAGTGTTTCATTTTGGGGGGTGTTAATGTAAATGGTATTGTGTCTTTAGTTTAAAATCCCATTTTTTCATTGCTGATATATAGCAATTGATTTTTACATATTAACCTCTGTCTTACAACCTTGATATAACTGCTTATTAATTCCAGGTTTTGGCTTTTTTGTCAATTATTTTGGATTAACAAATAGATCATGTCATCTTTAAATGAAGACAGTTTATTTCTTCATTCCCAATCGGTATACCTTTTATTTATTTTCTTATTGCATTAGCTTAAACTTTCAGTACGATGTTAAAAAGCATTGGTGAAAGAGGACATCTTTGCCTTGTTCCTGACCTTAGTGGGAAAGCTTTGAGTTTCTGATCATTAAATATGATGTTAGCTGTAGGGTTTTTGTAGGTAATTCTTTATCAAGTTAAGGAAGTTCCCCTCTATTCCTAGTTCACTGAATGTTTTTATCATGAGTGTTTTTATAGGATTTTGTCAAATGACTTTTCTGTATCTATTGATATGATCATCTGATTTTCTTTTTTTCTTCTTTAGTCTGTTGGTGATGGATTACATTAATTAACTTTCAAATGTTGAACCAGCTTTGTTTATCTGAGGGCCACCTTGTTAAGAACAGAATGCTCTGGCATATTTTTAAATGGGTTCTTTTCCCCTCACCTTGCCAGAAGCATGAGGGGCTTTTTCCTGATATTCCCTGTGAGAACCAGGTCAAACTTCTGGAAGTAAAACTCACAAAAGTGTGGGGTCTCCCTTATGACTGGGTCTCCTTTGAGCTGTTAATTCCCAGAGTTTTCATCACATGAAACTGCCTTCAGCAATTCATCAATTATAGTTCAGGTTTTCCCACCCTGGCACTTATTCCCTCAGAGTTTTTTGTTTGCGGGTGTTGGCTCTGGTAAATTGTGATTCTCTGTATTTACCCGTGTGTCTCTTCAGTTTTGGAGATCGTGGTTTGCCCTGTGACCTTATTTTTCTTATGGGGTCTAAGAAAAATTGTTGCTTTTTCAGCTTGTTCAGGTTTTAACTTGTTAGGATGAAGTGGCAACTTCTAAGCTTCTTACCTACTGGATCAGAAACCAGGAGACCTAAACATTCATACTATCTTTTTATTCCCACAACTAGATTGAATCATATGAAATATCCAGTAATGTGTAGGGTTTTGACCTACCAAAATGTCAATTTCATATGATTCAACCTCATAGATATTACTATTATTATACAGATATTAAGTCTTAGAGGTTAATTACCTGCTCATGTTACATAACATATGGAAAAGCTAGGATGGAACCCACATCTCTCTGATTCCAAAGTCCTGATCTTAATCACCACTAGTTTATGTTATTATATTAGAGTTGTTACATTTTTTATATTTTTAAACAAATCCTCTGCCTTCTGTTTCTATTAACACTCCTCCTTCTAATTAAAATAATGTTGCTTTTACTTCTTTATATTATATAATACCCTGAAGATTAGAAAGATTCATTATTTTCCTATTCATTTATCTAACCTCTTTCTTTTATTGGAAATCTACCCTAGTTAAACAAATTACACCACTTCAAAGACTAGCCATGGAAACATTCACAGAACATTTCACTTTCCCTGGGTTTGGGATATTTTCCCTTCATTCATTTATTCTCTGACCTAACATTTCAGATTATCTTCTTTAGGTAAGTCATTTTTACTGTAATAATGGCATAGAATTGGGTATATTTCCACACAATCTTCCTATGTACATGTAAGACCAGATGAAGAAAACTTATGAATCACATACAATGTGCCACTCATAATGGAAAAATTTCACACATTGTTATATTTTATTTTCATTGTAATCCTGTGCAGTAAACTTTGGAAAACAGTATTGAGGTTCCTCAAGAAACTAAGAGTAGAATTGACATATAATCCAGAAATCCTGTTTCTGGGTATACATCCAAAGTAAATAAAGTCATTATCTTAAGAAGAGAACTACACTTGCATGTTCATAGCAGCATTATTCACAATCACTAAGGTATGGAGACAACCTAAATATCTGTTGATGGATGAGTAAAGAAGATGTGGTATATACACACAATGTAATATTATTCAGCCAGAAAAAGAAAGAAATCCCACCATTTGCAACAACATGGATAAATCTGCAGGGAATTATACTAAGTGAAATAAGCCAGGCAGAAGAAGAGAAATACTGAATGGAATCATTTATACATGGAATCTAAAGGAAAAAAAAAAACGTTGACCTCAAAGAAACAGTAGAATGGTGGTTTCCAGAGGCTGGGGAATGGGAGAAATGGGGAAATGTTGATCAAAGAGTACAGACTTCCATTTTTAAAATGAATGAAGTCAGAGGATCTAGTATATAATGTGGTGACTATAGTTAATAACACTGTATTGTGTAATTGCCATTTTCTAAAACAGTGTAACTTAAGCATCCCACCAGAAGAAAGTGGGAAAAAGGTAACTGAGGTGATTAATGTGTTAATTAAGTTTATTGTGGGAATCCTTTTACAATGTATATATATATCAATCATCACATTTTACACTTTAAATATAATTTCATTCAATTATACCTCAAAACTGAAAAATATATGTATTTTTAAAAACCTGGAGTTGTCTTTTAATTAAACCAGTTATTTATTTGATAGCTATGGAATATTTTAAAGGCATACCTTTACAAAGAAGTGCCTAATTTCTATTTCTCTCTAAAATAACAAAACACGTGGATATCCAGGAAAATAATCTTCCCATCATTGAAAAGGAAGGGAGGAGAGTAAGAGTCTCCTTTCAAAAGAGCCTACAGCTAACTCCACTATCAGCTGCTTTTTAAACATGACAGAAGTGAGGCCACCCTAACCTAAAAATTAATGGAAAAGAGGGTCAAAGAGGATGGAAAATATAGCCTGCTTTCATCTCCAGATTGCTAGAATATTGCCTCTTAAATAAAAGAATACGTGTTACAAATATGTGTAGCTCTTGAGTGCTTGATCCCTTAACTTGCTGACATTTCATATTGGAAAAATAAAATTGATCCCACAGGTGTGAGGCTCAGCTATCTCAGAGTAGTAATGATGTGGAGCGAAATGAAAACTGTGGAGTATTTATTGGAGGAGAGTAACAGAATAAAAGAGAAGCCGAATATGGCAGTATTTCAAAGGGACAGTTCTGAAAAGAATATAATGAAACAGCCCCATATCCTGGTGGGATTATGTTAAATCTCCCCACAAGTCATTCCATCAAGCTGTGATTGAAAAACTGACTTTCTTGTTGAATGAGGGTATTCATGTTCAGTCTGTGTTTCATCAGTGTAACCAGAAAAATAACCAAGAAATGCACATATGACTTTAAGAAAGAAAATTTGTAGAGAAGGATCCTTTGAAAACCACTATGACAGAGAAGAACATGTTAACATATTTCCAAATGGCATCTGGTGGTTTAAAAGGAAACAGAAATGACTTATGGACTATAATGGTCGCCCACCTACAATGCAGGGCAACCAGGAAATGACCATCTACCAGTTGTTTAGTAAATGAAGCTACCTAATTCTAGGATACAGCCCATTCTAGGGAAGAGTTAAGTACCTTCATTTATGATCTTAGGTCTATCCCATAAACGTAAGTAATAATGAAAAGTCTTACTAGCTTGAGACATTTGTATTTGGGCCATTTGAGTTATACGACCAACAAAGCACCTAAAGGGCCCTCAGAGGTAAAAATGGCAGCAAAACCAAAAAGCTTCTGAAAGGAATCAAAGCTGGCTTTCCAGGGACTCTTCACCTGAATTGCTCGCTTCTTGAGGAGCAGGATGGGAAAGGGCATTGTCATCAGAATCATGCAGACCTGCCTTCACATTCTGGTTCTGCCACCAATTACTGCTTACCTTTGAACTTTCATTTCCTCTTCTGTAAAATGGGGATAGTGTATCTCTTCTACAGGGTGGTAATATTAATTGAGGTAGTAACCATGGATAAAGTACCTAAGATATAGCCCATGCCCAATAAAGCTTAGTATTATTAGTAGAGGCAAGAAATTGACGCCATGAAATGTTTGAATTGGAGGCATCCACGGCAGTCACTTTGTGCAACATCTTTCTTTTCTAGAGAAAGCTGAGATGCAGGTTTAGAGACTCAACCCAACCACTCTGAAGCTTCAGTGGTGTTCAACCAGTTCCTCAAAGCCCCAGCTGAGTTCCGCAAGGGCAGCTCAGGAACTGCCCAGAGGGGAGGAAGAGGAAATACTGTGGACTTCCTATCCCATTTCAACACAGCCACTCCACTTTTCTCCTGTTCATATTTTGGATTTTCATGGTCATTTAAAGAAAGAGTACCATGGCTGAAAAGATGTTAGAAAAACTGAACTGGGCTGCCAGCCAATTTGAGGGACTTAAGTGAACTCTTGATATTAGAGAGGAGCAGGTGCTCCATTGCAGAGCCTTGGGGCCTGGCAAAGCTTGTGTCACCGTGTAGAGATTATAGCATATGTCCCAGCAGAGTTCATGAGGGGCCTTTCCATGCCCACCATGATGTGCACACACACACATTTATACGCAAAAACCCCCTAAGTCTGTTTCAGCACCACAATCATTCGGGAACATGCCTGCCTCCACTGACACTGTTCAGGGACACCAGAGTCAAGGACTTATCGGCCAGAGTAGAGAGAACACTGACATTGTGGGAGAGCCTCAGAGACCTGCAAGGGATAGAAGTAAAGAGCAGAGACTAAACCATGTCCTCACTGACCCTGGGCACCAGACCCTCTCCGTGAAACAGCACCGTGGGGGAGATCTCAGGAAAAGCTTGGGATTTGGATCCTACCAGCTAGTATGGCCCAAGCCAGGTTTTAAACAAAGCAAAAGGCCAAGAATTAAATAACATTCTCATTCTTATTATATTAGTCAGAGTTGTCCAGAGAAACAGGACCAAGAGGATGCACAGAGAGAGATTTATTTTAAGGAACTGGTTCATGCAGTTGTGGGTGCTGGCAAGTCCAAAATTTGCAGGTCCAACCAGCAGGCTGGAGTTTCCAAAAAGAACTGATGCTGCATCTTGAGTCCAAAGGCAATCTGGAGGCAGAATCCTTCCCTCGTGGGGGACCTCAGTCTTTTCTATGGCCTTCAACTAAATGGATGAGCCCCACCCAACTTACGGTGGGTAATCTGCTTTGCTTAAAGTCTCCTGCTTAATGTTAATCACACTTTTTAGAAACACCTTCATAGCAGCATCTGTTTTTCTTGACCAAAGACCAGGGCACTACAACCTAGCCACATTGACAGGCAAAGTTAACCATCACATGTACCATGTGAAGAGAGGTGACATCCACCTTTTTGTAGGTTTTTGTGTTTTTTAATATTACTTACCTGTGCTTCTGGGTTTTTTGTTTGTTTGTTGGTGATCAATGCAACATTTTAATTGTCCTATGAATTAGCTCTTGCCACATAAACAAATCACACCAAAAGGTAGTGGCTGAAAGCACCAACCATTTATTTAGTTCATGGTTCTGTGGGTCAACAGTTTAGGCTGGGCTAATTGGGCAGCTCTAGTCTTTGGTGATGTCTTGCCAATGGGTTTCCGCCCCAGGCAAGACCACTATGGATTCAATGTGACCAAAGAAACTGACAGCAAAACATTCTTTGGAGTGAAAGGGTTTACTACCCGGCTTTTTCTGGGGGTAGGTCGAGCACTAGCGTCTCTGCCTCTGCCCAGAGCACTGGACCGAGCTCTCTATATAGCACAATAATAGCTTATTGCCTAAAGGTGTGGAAGTGGTAGCCTAGCAACAGGCACAGGCCAGTTACATCATCAGGTGGTATAAGTTCAGTGAGGATCCTGGCCATAGGAACTCCAACTTCCCCACACTACACCCCTCCAGGATTCTCGCCTTACAATCTACATGCTTTCAATCTTCCACAATGGTCCCTGTGCGAAAAAGCTAGAGCATTGTAACCACATTCCAAAACAGCAACAGAGGATAACAACAACTTAGAGATAATAAAAATTAAGATACAGCAAGATTTTGATACAGGTAGCAAAAATTATAATAATCCTCAAGCCAGAGGAGGTTCTTAATAACAAAAATAATAATAATCCTCAAGCCAGAGGAAGTTCTTAATCCACTAAGACTTTAGGGGCGATAAGACACAGGTTTTAATGCCACCAACATAGGCAAATCTTGTCCATCAGGTAGGATGCATGCAAGAGAGTGGTCCTGTGATAGGACTGTAGCAGGAGGAGGTCCCTTCCAGGCCTAGTATACCATACTTTTACTCCTTTCCCTGTGGGGGTTCCTGAAGGGTCTATATATAGTGCTACTGGAGGTGCATGCACTGGCCATAATGACAAAATAAAACTCCCTGATGAGATGCTCCTACCTCTGGCCATTCAGGATATACTACTGTGACCTTTGGTGGCCAGTCTGCTGTTATTCCAGGAATACACAGGAGGCCAGCTTCCAGGCCTTGTCCCCAAGGTACCAGGAGAGCCAGCCATCGTTGGTCCATGTATAGAAAGGTCCAAGGCCACATCCACTCAATGGAGTCTCCGGGGTTCAGTGCAGTTGGTGCTGGCAGCAAGATGTTATTCTGGTGGCCGAACCTCAGCTTCAGTGATTCTTCCTTGGTTTGTACTTGCAGTTGTATAGGGAAGGCAGCCATATGTGTTAACATGTCTACGGGGCTCAGGGCTCCCTTTCAGGGTCTCTCATTCAAATGCTGCAGCACGGTCCATAAGCGGACTGACCATCCCCACAGATTATTGGTATCTGACCTTAGTCTGGAATTTAACAAGCCACTGTGCCTCTCTATCATGCCTGCTGGGTAGGATTGTATGACACATGAAACTTCCATTTGATTCCCAGCTGTCGCACCCATTCTTGCAATGTATGTCCAGTAAAATGGGTGCCTTGATCACTCTCAATTACCTGTGGTCGGCCATAGGCAGCAAAGAGACACTCCAGGCCTCTTTTGGTTGTCTGCTGGTCTGCACAATGGGTAGGAAAAGCAACCAGAAGTCCAGTAGCTGTGTCCACAGAAGTCATGGCATACCGATATCCTTCTGACACAGGTAGAGGTCTAATATAGTCAATCTGCTACCTGACGAGGGGTATAGGCCCCTTAGCTATTGTCCCATGTTGCTGTGGAACTCGGTGTAAGTCCCTTTTGGAGCACACGACACACTCCTGCTGGGCTCTACTAACTTCTTCGAAGGTCAAAGGCAAGCCCGGCCGACGGGTTACAGCCCACATTGTCTTGTGCCCTGCATGCAACATATGCTGATGTAGCCATTGGGCTTCATCAGAGGCAGGCTTTCCTTCTAACCAACATATCTGGGCCAATTTACCTGCTTCATCACTTCCTGGGGATGCCAGTGGCAAATGACCTGTCACATGGTATACTGTAATTATTTTAGTCTGACCACAGGCCCATAAGTCTTGCCACAATTCCTGCCCTCAAAGGGGTCAGTGACCAACCAGCCAGTTGGCATGGTACCAGGTTGGTAGCCACAGGGTCAAGCCCCGATAGACAGCCTGGCTGTCAGTGCAGATGACTATATGGGAGGGCTCCAGGCTGATCACAAGCCACACGGTCTGAAACTCTGCCCATTGGCTGCTCTTCCCCTCACCATCTTCCATCCATATTGTCTCAGTCTTAGGATGGAAAGCTATGGCCCTCCATTTTGGGGGCTGCCCATGGCTGGAGCCATCTGTGTACCATGCATCTTCAGGTATAGGGGCTCTTTCCTCCCGATAGGGACTCTCTGCTAATGGTTCAAAAGCAAGTTCTTCTTGATTTTCACTAGTATATGTCACCAGCCCCAACAAGCATTGGAGTTCTTCACTAAAGGGACTACTAGAGAGGGCACTAGGCTGCTGTAGGTAAGCACCCCACTTGGCGAGTGTGGGCGTTTGTGCCACACCACTGCTTGGCTTTTGGGTTCAGTCTCATACCCACCCCAAGATGGGATAGGTGGTTATTCCCTTTATCAGGGCCATTCCAGTGGTGGGTTCTGTAGCCAACAAGGCATGATACGTGGCAACCAGTTGTTTTTCTATCAAAGTGTATTGTACCTCTGCCCCTTTCCAGAGTTGTGACCAGAATCCAATGGGTTGGTGAGTTCGTTCAAGCCGCTGCCAGAGACCCCAGCTATAACCATCTTCAGTCACATGAAGAACATACAGCTCACAGGGCCTTGATGGGTCTATCACACTCAAGGCCTGCACTGCCTGTTTTGCTGTAGTAAAGGCAGATGCACATGTCTCATCCCAGTCCCACCTGATGTCCTTTTGTACCAACCGGTATTAGCGCTTCAGAATTTGTGCCAAGTGCGGGATAAACATTCTCCAGTAGCCTAGAAGACCCAGAAACTCCTGTAGCAGTGCTACAGCTGTAGGGGTAGGAAAGGCCTGGACTTTATCTATAACTGCCTCTGGTATAACTTTGGTCTTACCCGACCAGATGACCCCCAAGAATTTGACAGACAAACCAGGTCCCTGAACCTTGGTGCTGTTCACAGCCCATCCTTTCTCCTGTAGATGTTGCAGCAGTCTAGGTGCTGCACCTTCTAGATCTGAAAGAGAATCGGACGTGAGCATGACATCATCAATATAGTGGTACAGCCACACTGTTTACAGTTTCTCCCATGTAGCCAAGTCCTGGGCTACAAGTCCATGACAGATGGTGGGGCTGTGGAGGTATCCCTGTGGGAGGACAGTGAAAGTCCATTGCCATCCTTCCCACGTGAAGGCAAACTGTTCCTGACTTTCCTGCTCAATGTCAATGGAAAAGAAGGCATTAGCAAGATCTACCACATAATGATATGTTCCTAGTTCATGGCTGAGGGTATCCATCAAGCCTGCAATAGAAGGGACAGCAGCATGCATAGGGGGTATGACTTTATTCAATTCTCTGTAATCCACAGTCATATGCCAGCAGCCATCTGGCTTTTTTACTGGCCACACTGGAGAATTGAAAGGACTATGGGTGGGCTTTATAATATCCACCTTTTCCAACTCCTGGAGAGTTTCTCCAATCTCTTTTTGCCCTGCAGGCAGTTTATATTGTTTGGTATTAGTCACCGGCCAAGGCACAGGCAAAGCTATGGGCGCGTGCCTAGCATGTCCCTCAGAACTGCCTTCACCACACATACTCTCAGTCTGAACTCACCTGCAGTGGTCTGTAACCAGAGACCCTGCAGGATATCAATCCCCAAAATATACTCAGGGATAGGAGATATATACACAGTGAACTCCTTTGGGGGTAGATGCCCTATTCCCAAAGGGATTTGGGCTTGTTTCACTCTGATAGCCTTCCCCCCGTATCCATCTATGTTAGTGGGGGTCCCATGGAACCATTCAGGGTTACCATGAATCAGTGAACATTCAGCCCCAGTGTCCACCAGAGCCAGGACATGTTGTATGTTCACTGGGGACCAATGGATAGCTATTTCAACATGTGGCCTCTGTTTCCCCCCACCCCCTAGTCCCTCAGGGCAGATACCTGGACCTTCCCCTCAGTCAAACCATATTCCCCAATCATCTTCCTGTGTGGGCTCAACTGAGGTTGGCTCACTCTCCAGCAGGAAGTCTTGCAAACACATAGGCTGGACTCGTGGCTCTGTCTCTGATCTCTGCCTCTTCGGTCTTAATGGCTTGAACTGCTGCTCTGGTTTCAGCTGTTGCCACAGCTCTAGTAAGATCCTATTTGATTTCCCATCTAATTTCCTTCCATCTGCTCCTGCCCATATTAAATCAACCCACATCTGGGTCCTCATAACCTTCATGAGGCCCTGTAAATTCTTCTTGTAACAGGTCTTATTTCTTTCCGGATTCTTGTTGCTTCAGCCTCTCCTAAGTCAGCTACTGTATGTGTCACCTCGCTTATGGGATGCCTTAAGTGAGGGGAAAGAATGGCCACTAGAGACCCAACAAGGGATGTAGGAGTTGTTTGAAGTACAATATTTCTCAACCCAGTAGTGAAAATCTCTTCATCTGGGCCATAATTCTCTGGACTATAGATGACATTTCTTATGCCTAGCTCTCATAACACCTGTTGGAGCTCAGCATATGTCTGCCATCTAACAGGAGAGGATAGTCGATCACCCAGATTGGGCCACACAGCACGAAGTGCAGCCATGAGCCAATCGAGGAGGGTGTGACTCCCTGGGGTCTGATGTGCATTTTGTAATCGCTGCCTCAAGGCAGGCTGCACTGTCAGGGAAGACAGCTTTCCCATCTCTTCCCTGACAGAACAATTCCATCCACCCCTAAGTCCCACAGATGCAGGAGCCAAGCTGATATTTGACTCCGAGGGCTTCTGCCTGAACCGGGAGCCCAAATCCACCAGCTCAGCCTGAGTATAGGGGCGGACCATAGAGGGCTCCATGACCTGGGGAGGGGGCTGCTCCTCTCCTTGGGGAACTTTCAGCTGCTGGGTCTTTATTTTCTTTACAACCACTGGGTGTGCTTTTAATACAGGAGGCGCCAGTGCCTCCAGCACCACCCCTTCATCCTTCCCCAGCTCCTCCATTTCTGGGGCTGATGGCACCTTTCTCTCCCCTCCCCCAAGTGCCTCCTCTGCTACAACCTTTACCTTTTCTACTGTACCTCGCAGCAATGCTACCTCAGTCTTCAGAAGCTCTCTTACCTTCACCTCAATGCTTCATAGCTGACGTTCTCCTGCCACCTCCACCTGTACTTCCCTCAGGAGTTTGTATTTTTTCTTGATGGCCTCTTCCTCCTTCAGAACACCTGGCAGCACTGCCATCTCATTCTGTAAGGAATTGTTTGCCTCTCCAATGGCACTTGCTGCTGGCATTCTGCTGCCATCTCCTCTCGCGTCAATGCCATTTCCTTTTTCAGGGAATCCACAAAAGTTTGCAGCTCATGTTCTCATGCTGCCATTTCTTGGGTCTCTTCTGTAGACCATTTTAATACTGTAAGAAGCAGCCAACCCACAGTCCCCGCTGCCTCACAGGCAGTCTGTTTCTCAAAGGATTTACTTACTATACCAAGGGCCACCCCTACAGCCTCAGGTGTCACCTCCACTTGCCTCCAGATCTGGGGTGGGGCCCAGTCCTCTAGGAGGCAAACCACCTCAGACCACATACCCACTGTTTCCCCATTCACAGGGGCAGCCTGCTGAAGCACCCTTCCATAAGGGCAGCCTGTCTTTTTCCTTGGTCAACAATGAACCCTGCCGACTTTTGCTAATTGTCTTGCTAATGGATTTCAGCCCCAGGCAAGTTTGCTGTGGATTCAATGTGACCAAAGAAATTGACAGCAAACTGTTCTTTGGGGTGAAAGGGTTTATTACCCGGCTTGTTCTCCCGGCGGTAGGTCGAGCACTAGCATCTCTGCCTCCACCCAGAGCACTGAGCCGAGCTCTCTATATAGCACAATAATAGCTTATTACCTAAAGGTGTGGAAGCAGTAGCCTAGCAACTGTCCAGTTACATCATCAGGTGGTTTAAGTTCAGCGAGGATCCTGGCCATAGGAACCCCAACTTCCCCACAGGTGGATTTACTCATGTGTCTGTGGTCCAGTGCTGGGTCAGTTGAATGCTAGTTGATCTGGATGGCCTCAGCTGGGATGGCCTATCTCTGCTCCAATCTCTCATCCTCCATCAGGCTAACTCGGGCTTTTTCACACCATGGAAGCAGAGATCCCTAAAGAGAGAGCAAAAGCATGCAATGGGCCTCTTGAGGCCTCCGCTTAAAAAGGTCTACAGGAGAGACCCAAGAAATGGCAGCACAAGAACGTGAACTGCAAACTTCTGTGGATTCCCTGGAAAAGGAAATGGCATTGATGCGAGAGGCGGCATGAGAATGCAAGCTGCACTGGATTCACCACAAAGTGCCACTGCAGAGGACACAGCTGTAGGAATAACTGTAGTCATGTTTGCAAACAATCTTTCAGAGTTACCCTCCAGTGCAGACTATCAGCCACCCTGTCAAATGCCTGACACATAATACGAGGGTGATGACTATGAGCTCCTTTCCCAAACCTTTCGGTCAGCATTTTGAAATAATTCAAGTTTTTCAAGCAGTTCAAGTTTTCACAAATGTAAGCAGGCTATCATTTCTGATTCAGACCTTTATCCTGTGCTGTCCTCTGCACTGAGAATCCCAGAAAGGTGGGAGTAGAAAAGAAATTGAGAGAACCTTAGTCTGTAACCGCCACCCCAAAGCACAGTCCCTGCATCCTATAAAGGTGAGCATTTCTCTTTGAAGAGCAGAGGTTCTTACATTTCATCATTCCTAGGAAGCTGAGTGCCTTGTAAAGAACTACTGCTTTTCCTGTAAGTCACTATTTCTCAACCTTTTTGCATTATTGTCCCTCCCCCTGAGGTTTTTGAGACATTTTTCCCCTAATCATCACCCACCTGAAATTTACTATATATCTGTGCTTTACACATAAAGTGAGTAAGGGATTTTTTTGGCCCCAGGTTTCACCACGCAGGTTTCATTCCACAGGAGACGAGAGTGCCCTCACTGGAATATATACCCAGAGTTCCTTTCCAGGTCCCAACCACCCCTGCCCTCCCTACCGTGCCCCAGAATCAGGCCAGGATTTGCCTATATTCAGCCTTAATCATAAGTCAGGAGCTGCTGATGCCAGTGAATCTGCCTTCACGTGACAAACCATGAAAAGAGGAAGATAGGAGAAAAAGTCAAGTAGAATATCATAAATAAGGTCTTACTGAGAGAGACTAGCCAAAGGGGAAAAAAATCACCAGTTATGACTAAAGACTGAATCACTGTCCAGAGCTATCAAACCCCAGAACAAATCCATTCCCGTCCTTGCAGAAATACAACATACCGACTGCAAAGGAAATGGCTTCCAAACCAATATGGTTCCACATTTTCCTGATCTTTCTTTGCGTGTGTGTGTGCACACACACATGCATGCCAGGATATGTGTATTATGAAGCAATTAAGCATGATTCGGCATTAATTGGCATTTCTTCCTGATGCACATTTAGAATCCTAGTATCTTTTGCTTTAAGTTCACTCGGTAATATGCTCCAGTCAATCGAGTTTCCAGAAGCAATGTTTTGTTTGTTGATCTTCAAGCTTATTAATTTTTTATTACCATGCTAAATCTCTAAACCTGATTGTTTAGGAAATGACATAATGAGCAAACCATCCACTTGACATTTAATCAAGAAAATTCAGTACCTGTATGTATATATTTGAAAATATAAGTATACCATGACTTAATTAAAAAATTTAAGCATAGGTAATTAGTGTGCCCACACTCTGATTTTCTTAATGAAGTGATGAAGCACGTGCCCAGATCAAATTTCGAGGAGATTATTTGTATATTGGTTCTTTTTGACAAGTGTCTCCTGTTGAGATAGACATTACTTCCTCTTATTCTGGCATTTTAACTTGAATCAAATTCTTTGCTGAGTTTTTCCAACAATAGGTGTTGTTAGGAATTAAACTTAAATCTGTACCTTCAAAGACTGAGAGAATCCTATACCAGGAGCCTGAGATTTCATAGTTAAGCAGAATTAGGTTAACTGCCTTGAACTTGTTGAAGCATAAAGCCCCTGGTTTGATTCCCTGGCTCTTTGAGCTAGAGTAAGTGAGGTATTTGGAATATCCACTGCAAAGTCTGTGCTCCACTGGGCTTTAAGCAATGACTGATGAAGGGCCAAGATAGTTCCAGTTTAAACTGTAGAAAAAAGAAAAGTGAAAGAAACAGGGAAACCAGCACTCTCACCACTGATAGGGACACAAATCGCTACCACATTTCTAGAGGGCAAGTGGCAGTATTTATCGAAAGCCCAATGTGTGCATATCCTATGACCCAGCAAATAGACTTTAAAATTTTATTCTAAAGAACTAACACTGAAGGTGTCTAAATATTTACTCTAAGGATAATAATTGCAGTGTTATTTATAATGCTTTATTTTATTGTAAGCCTCTAATCTAACTATCCTACCATAGGGAAAGAGCTAAATAAATGATGGTGGATCCAAACGTTTCCATATAAAAACATATAAATCTGTAGTAAAACACCAATTATAAGTGAAATAATCCAGTCACAAAAAGACAAATACTGTATGATTCCACTTATATGAGGTGCCTAGAGTAGACAAATTGAAAGAAAGAACATGTAGAATGGTGGGTGCCAGAGCCTGGGGGGAGGGAGGAATGGGGAGTTAGTATTTAATAATAGTAACTGGTACAGAGCTTCAGCTAGGAAATGAAGAGAGTTCTGGAGATTGTTTGCACCACTATATGAAAGTACTTAACACGACTGAACCATGCACTTTAAAGATGGTTAAGATTCTACATATTATACCATTTTCTATGTTAATTTTATAAAATTAAAAATTGTATATCTGAAGATATAAGTAGTTTAACTTTCTTTGTTTTATTTCTCCACATTTTCTAAACATTTTCTACAAATGTATTTTGCTTATGATAAAGATGGGGCTTCCTTATATGAGAAAAGAAGCCCATTACATCTTTAGTTAATATTATTTTTAGGGGCTAATAATTTTGTGTGACAATGAAGAGGGATTTTAGCCATTGTCCCTGCTGAACATATTCCTTTTTGCCCAGAATGTGCTCCCTGCCTCACACCCCCACATATGTCTACAGAAGACGTATACACTCAAGACCCAAAGTGAGTCCACCTTCCCTAAGAAATCTTATATGACCTCAGTGAGAATTCACTCTCATTCGCACAGCATCTGTAATAATAGTGATAATACTTCATGTTATTAGATGCTTAATACATAACTAGTGCAGAGATTAACATAAATGCCTCCTAATAATGGCATTTCAGAGCTAACATCCCTATTACACAGATGAGGAAACTGAGGAAGAGACACAAAATAATTTGAATTGTAATAAAAATCCAGGTGTAACTGCCGAACCACAGCCCTACACTGTCTCTCACATCTTGCAAGACTATGAAGGTTATGCTGTGCTGGCTTCACTTATTTTCTCCAACAGAATCTTCAACCAATATTTAGCAGGATAATATTTTTGAAATGTTATTTTCTTCCCTTCTCCCAGTATTTCCCATTCCATGTGCAGAAATATTAGGCTACTGGGGAGACTTAAGACAGACCCAAAAGTAGAATATCGGTGAAGAGACTCTTCTCAGTTGTGATTTTTTGGGGAAGCTAGGATAAACTGGATGTTTGCAACAGACTCATGAAAAGGAACAGATCTTCCCTCCCTCAGCACCTCCACCCTCCCACTCGCCCATTCTTTAAAAAGGCGATAAGGAAGGGACACATCAGGGGAGAAGCAGGGAGAGCTGTGACCTAGGTGCATACCTGCGAGAGGGGCCCTACATCACAATTAAGGTTGAAGTGGGGGTAAGTGCATTTGGTTCCTAAGCAGATGTGGATCATAGGGAATTTTGAAAAATGACTGCATCCCAGGGGATTCTGCAAACCTCGAATACAGCACTAAATGAGACAGAGACTCTGATCCTGAAGGGGGGAGGGGCTTCTCTGGTGACCAACATGCTCCAGGCCCCTCCCTTGGGCTGGGCAATGAAGAGGAAGTCAGAGCACATTGCTCCCTAGCCCTGTTTTTGGAACATCATTAAAATTCAGTGCTATTATATATTATTTTGGATTTGCTTCAAATTAATCTAGTGTAGTGAGGATATAGGTGGAACATATTTTATGATTGCTGTAGCTGGGCAATGAATAGTCAGGAGCTCAAGGCTCTCTATTTTTGTATATGTTTAAAGTTTTTCATAATTTGAACTTTAACATGTCTGTCTTTAATAATATCCCAAAGGTCTTAGAAGATGCCAGTTATGTAGTTTATTTCCAAATGGCCCACCGTTTACGATGGTTTGACTTAGGATGGTTTGACTTACAATGTTTCAATTTTACAATGATGCAAAGCAAGGTGCATTCAGTAAAAACCATACCTTGAATGTGGATGTTTTCCTGGGTTAGCAATATGTGTAGCACAATACTCTTTCACAGTGCCAGGCAGCTCCCTGTCAACCATGTTGATAAACAGCTGATACATTTACAACCATCCTGTAGCCATGCAAGCCATTCTGTTTTTCACTTTCAGTACAATATTCAATAAATTACATGCAATAGTCAACACTTGATTGTATAATAAGCTTTGTGTTAGATGATTTCACCCAACTGCAGGCTAATGTCAGGGTGCTGAGGACATTCAAGGTGGACTAGGCTAAGATGTGGTGTTCAGTAGCTTAGGGGCATCAAATGGATTCTTGAATTCTGATATTTTCAACTTGCAATGGGTTGATTAGAACATAACCCCATCATAAGTCAAGGAAATTCTGTATCTTGGGCTTGTCTGCCCCATACTAGTTGAGTTGCTCCAGGCCTTATACACTTCCCAGGAAGGCCCTCTCAGCATAGTTCAATGCAAGGACAGATGGGAGACTGGACGCCTCATTGATACCTGCATGGAACTGAGAATTCATTTGTTCTCCCTTTCCTCCTTCCACTGCCGCACACCTTATTGCATAAGCTCCCCTGGAACTTGTTGGATACAATGCCAGGAGGAAGGTTGGAACCAAAAAATGACTGAGATTGTGGTTTTCACATAATAAAAGCAGAGTTAAAGAGAAAAACATTATATTTCTTACACCTGAGCCTATGCTTTGACATTCCTATTGCTACAAATATTTTCAGTGTGCTCACTATTGACTGCCACACACAGTAAGCTAGCCAATGTCTGATTTTATTGGTTCCAATCAAATATGTGTAAAAGCATATATGCCATACTTAATATACAAAGATTCCTGGCTCTTGGGAAAATTCTTTTTAGGGCTTAAATGCCACCAAACAAAAACTATTTTGTAATGATGTTTGTCATACCTTTATTACCAGACTGTTTTATGAATTAGCCTAAATTTTGAAATTTTACATCAACAAAAGGGACAAAAACCACATGATCATCTCCATAGATGCTGAAAAAGCATTTGACAAAATTCACAATCAATTCATGATAAAAACTCTCAACAAAATGGGTATAGAGGGCAAGTACCTCAATATAATAAAGGCCATATATGACAAACCAACACCCAACATAATACTTAACAGTGAGAAACTGAAAGCTTTCCCCTAAGATCGGGAACATGACAAGGATGCCCACTCTCCCCGCTTTTATTCAGTGTAGTACTGGAGGTCCTAGTCACGGCAATCAAACAACACAAAGAAATAAAAGACATCCAGATTGACAAGGAAGAAGTTAAACTGTCACTGTTTGCAGATGACATGATATGGTACATAACGAACCCTGAAGAATCCACTCCAAAACGACTAGAACTATCTGAATTCAGCAAAGTTGCAGGATACAAAATTAATACACAGAAATCTGTTGCATTCCTATACACTAACGATGAACTAGCAGAAAGAGAAATCAGGAAAACAATTCCATTCACAATCGCATCAAAAAGAACAAAATACCTAGGAATAAACCTAACCAAGGAAGTGAAAGACCTATACCCTGAAAACTAAAAGACACTTTTAGGAGCAATTAAAGAGGACACTAACAAATGGAAATTCATCCTGAGCTCTTGGGTAGGAAGAATTAATATTGTGGAAATGGCCATCCTGCTTAAAGAAATCTAGATTCAATGCAAACCCTATCAAAATACCAACAGCATTTCTTCAACAAACTGGAACAAATGGTTCTAAAATTCATATGGAACCAAAAAAGACCCCGAATAGCCAAAGCAATCCTGAGAAGGAAGAATAAAGCAGGGGGAATCTTGCTTCCCAACTTCAAGTTCTACTACAAAGCCACAGTAATCAAGACAATTTGGTACTGGCACAAGAACAGACCCACAGACCAGTGGAACAGAATAGAGAGTCCAGATAATAACCCAAGCATATATAGTCAATTAATATATGATAAAGGAGCCATGGATATACAATGGGGAAATGACAGCCTCTTCAACAGCTGGTGTTGGCAAAACTGGACAGCTACATGTAAGAGAATGAAACTCGATTACT
The DNA here is from genome assembly GCA_032199065.1 of Smutsia gigantea. NCBI lineage: Eukaryota > Metazoa > Chordata > Mammalia > Pholidota > Manidae > Smutsia > Smutsia gigantea. The sequence continues at coordinate 61,479 of JAVSCE010021276.1, forward strand.
GTCTAACTCCATACACAAAAGTAAACTCAAAATGGATCAAAGACCTGAATGTAAGTCATTAAACCATAAAACCCTTAGAATAAAACATAGGCAAAAATCTCTTGGACATAAACATGAGCAACTTCTTCATGAACATATCTCCCCGGGCAAGGGAAACAAAAGCAAAAATGAACAAGTGGGACTATATCAAGCTGAAAACCTTCTATACAGCAAAGGACACCATCAATAGAAGAAAAAGGCATCTACATTACGAGGGAATATATTCATAAATGACATATCCAATAAGGGGTTGACATCCAAAATATATAAAGAGCTCACATGCCTCAACAAACAAAAAGGAAATAGGCCAATTAAAAAATGGGCACATGATCTGAACAGACAATTCTCCAAAGAAGAAATTCAGATGGTCAACAGGCACATGAAAAGATGCTCACATCGCTAATTATCAGAGAAATGCAAATTAAAACCACAATGAGATATCACCTCACACAGGTAAGGATGGCCACCATTCAAAACACAAACAACAAATGTTGGCGAGGATGTGGAGAAAAGGGAACCCTCCTTCACTGCTGGTGTGAATGCAAATTAGTTCAACCATTGTTGAAAGCAGTATGGAGGTTCCTCAAAAAATTCAAAATAGAAATGCCATTTGACCCAGGAATTCCACTCCTAGGAATTTACTCTAAGAATGCAGCAGCCCAGTTTGAAAAAGATATATGCACCCCTATGTTTATCGCAGCACTATTTACAATAGCCAAGAAATGGAAGCAACCTAAGTGTCCATCAGTAGATGATTGGATAAAGAAGATGTGGTCCATATATGAAATATTATTCAGCCATAAGAAGAAAACAAATCCTACCATTTGCAACAACATGGATGGAGCTAGAGGTATTATGCTCAGTGAAATAAGCCATGGGGAGAAAGACAAGTAACAGATGATTTCACTCATCTGTGGAGTATAAGAACAAAGCAAAAACTGAAGGAACAAAACAGCAGCAGACTCACAGAACCCAAGAATGGACTAACAGTTGCCAAAGGGAAAGGTATTGGGGAGGGTGGGTGGTAAGAGAGGGATAAGGGGATTAAGGGGCATTATGATTAGCACACATAATATTGGAGGGGGGGCACGGGGAAGGCAGTATAACATAGAGAAGACAAGTAGTGAATCTATAACAACTTACTATGCTGATCGCCAGTGACTATAATGGGGTATGTGATGAGGACTTGATAATGGGGGGCATCTTGTAACCATAATGTTGTTCATGTAATTGTATATTAATGATACCAAAATAAAAAAAGGACAAGAAATAATGAGATTTTAGCAAAATTTGTGGTATAAAGTCAATAAAAAACTCAATTACCAAAAAAAAAATTTTGAAGCTTTATGTATAAAGCTGTCCCACACAATCTGATAATAACACAACAATTTGAATTCAAGCACCAATTGGATTTTAAAATGCAAGAATGAGATTGGTATTTAGCTCTGTACTTTGAAAGACAGATGGGTCATTTTTGCCTGGACATCTCAGATTCAAAACACCTGGCTAGTCTTGATACTAGTTAGGTAGCAGCACCAGGTACCCCATCACAGAGGTCTTTCCGGAGAGGGCGGCCTGAATCACAGGGCAGGTATTCAGGGCCTCCGGTGGCTGTTGTACTAGCTCAGACCTGCTGAAGAAGAGCTGCTCTTCCTGACAGTGAGGATGGTCTTCCCAGTTTCCTTGGATGCCCACCAGGAACCACGACAAAATTTCCCTCTCTGCTGCACACACATGCTGATATCCGGGGCTAAGAAAGCACAGCCCTTTACTCCCACTGCTAAATCTATCCCGTTTCCTACCCAGTAAACTCAGAGAGGTTGAGTGGCAGCACTACAGCTTGCTTTTGTTTCCCCCATAACGGGCCAATATGTGCTCTAAGGCCCACTTCTTTACCAGGAGACGGCCTCCTGGCCTCACTCCTGAGCTTAGACTAAAGAGAAGGGGGCTCTGGTCTGTGTCTCTAACCATGGTCGTAGGCTACACCCATCCAGGGCATGTTTGTTTATTTTGTTCTCCTTGTGAGCCATAGTTTGTATTTACAAGACTGCCAGCTTAGGCTGGGACTTTTATTTTTTGCCCACAAAACAAAGCTGATTGGTAAGATGGTTCAGTGGCTACGAGCATAGGGCTTGGAGTCATGCCAACCCAAATTCAAACTCCTGCTTTACCACTTTCCAGCTCTTCATAGGTTTTTATTAAGTCTGGGCCATGGCTTCTCCTTAGGTAAAGTGGATGTTACCTATTCACATTACTATTTTTTTTATTACGATATCATTGATATACAATCTTATGAAGGTTTCACATGAGCAACATTGTGGTTACCATATTCACCCATATTATCAAGTCCCCCCACACCCCATTGCAGGCACTGTCCATCAGCATAGTAAGATGCCACAGAGTCACTACTTGTCTTCTCGGTGCTATACTGCCTTCCCTGTGACCCCCACACACACCATGTGTGCCAATCATAATGCCCCTCAAGCCCCTTCTCCCTCCATCCCCAGTCTCCCTCCCCATCCCCTCCCCTTTGGTAACTGCTAGTCCCTTCATGGAGTCTGTGATTCTGCTGTTGTTTTGTTCCTTCACTTTTGCTTCGTTGTTATACTCCACAAATGAGGGAAATCATATGGTGTTTGTCTTTCTCTGCCTGGCTTATTTCACTGAGCATAATACCCTCTAGCTCCATCCATATTGTTGCAAATGGTAGGATTTGTTTTCTTCTTATGGCTGAATAATATTCCATTGTGTGTATGTACCACATCTTCTTTATCCATTCATCTACAGATGGACATTTAGGTTGCTTCCATATCTTGGTGACTGTAAATAGTGCTGTGATAAACACAGGGGTGCATATATCTTTTTGAATCTGTGATCTTCTTTCTCTGGGTAAATTCCTAGGAGTGGAATTCCTGGGTCAAATTGTGTTTCTATTTTGAGTTTTTTGAGGAACCTCCATTGCTTTCCACAATGGCTGAACTGATTTACATTCCCACCAACAATGTAGGAGGGTTCCCCTTTCTCCACACCCTCACCAGCATTTGTTGTTTCTTGTCTTTTGGATGTCAGCCATCCTAACTGATGTGAGGTGATATCTCATTGTGGTTTTAATTTGCATTTCCCTGATGATTAGCGATGTGGAGCATCTTTTCATGTGCCTGTTGGCCATTAGAATTTCTTCTTTGGAGAAGTGTCTGTTCAGATCCCCTGCCCATTTTTTAATCAGGTTATTTGCTTTTTGTCTGTTGAGGTGTGTGAGGTCTTTATATATTTGTATGTTAACCCCTTATCAGAAATGTTGTTTACAAATATATTCTCTCATACTGTGGAATGCCTTTTTGTTCTGCTGATGTTGTCCTTTGCTGTACAGAAGCTTTTTAGTTTGATGTAGTCCCATTTGTTCATTTTTGCTTTTGTTTCCCTTGCCCGAGGAGATGTGTTCAGGAAAAAATTGCTCATGTTTATATTCAAGAGATTTTTGCCTATGTTATTCACATTACTATTAATGTCTGTAGAGCACTTAATACAGTGTCTAACATATAGTAGGTATGAGCTGAATAAATTCTAGTTTTAATAAACAAATGTGCCCAGAAAGCTAAAGGCACCAAACCAAGGTAAAAAATCCCACATCTAGGGACAGGGTAAAAAAAAAAAAAAAACTCTTAGGTGGGAAAATACATGTTCTTTGTATTGTTCCTGATGTCACAGGGTGGGAACAGAAGGCGGAGCTGCGGCTGGCATGCGAGTTGCAGGTCAGAGCAAATTAACCCCTTACACAGGGCCTATCGTAAAAGATATACTTCTTTTATGAATATCTACAACACTAAGGACACTGAATTGGATTGGCTTGGAATATGTGCATGTGTGTGTGAAGCTAACATGAGTTGTGTATTATTCTGATTGCTTTACATATATAACACATCCAGTCTTCATTTAAAAAACCCTTTCAACACCAACATCCTTACAGAATGGGAGCTGGGATCCCAGTGAGGTACTTGAACTCACATATCTAAGCCCTGTGTGATGTGGCTTCTTGTCCCAGTGTTTTGCCTTGTAGTTCTTAGCAACTAGGAAGCTCCCAAACTCCATGTGTCAACCTGGCCGTATTCATCCAGGAAAATGCATAATAAGGTGAGCACTTGGCCGTCATCACAGCAATGCAAATCTAGAAGACACAAATGATGCAGTCACCCCATGCAACTCTACTGGTGCCCTTGGTTGCTTTTGCTCTGGAGGCCAGTGACATCATCTTCTAGACATACAGCAGGATATGGGAAGATCTCGAGCCCAGAGCAAGAGTCACAGAACCATTTTCTGCCTGGAGGAAGCACAGGGGCCCCTCTTCCCCTGCTCAGATTTTTATCAGCTGGCAAATGCTACCTTTTTTTTCTCCAAAGAAAAGGAGCTATTGGCTTCAAGCCCCTGGTCCTGTCTTAATTTATATGGATCTTTAAAATGTTTGAGGTACCCTGCTTTACTTGGAAGTTTCAGGTTACAGTATCTGGAGGTTCTTCTCTTCTAATTACTGAATAGCATGTGTCTGATTTGTCTTTTTTACTCAAAACCAAGTCCTGTTTCCTAGCTTCCATTTATACACAAAGAGCAGTGGTCCTCCAGTTTCATTTGGAAAAAAGTAGGTTAGATGGGGACAAGGGTTCATTAAACAAAGACATTTTTATTTTATCTTAAGCATGCATCCTGGTGCTATACTGTTTGTAACAACAAATTCTCAATGTGGAAAAAAAGAATTTATTTGAAGTGTAAATAACATGTTATTAGTTGACTCTATTGCCAATATATTCCTACAGTAAATTTTCAATTGAGAAAGCAGGTTCTGGCATCAAACCCTGGCCTGACTACACACCAGTGCACGACATTAAGTGAGATTCTGCTAGTAACTTTCGCCTTCCCTGTCTGTAAATAGGATCTTAGTGATGAAGAGTGTTCTTAATGCACAGGGTTCAAATGAGGATTAAACGAGATCCTCACAGCCTGATACAGTGCCTGCCAAATATAAATGCTTGATATATATTAGCTATTATGGTTAATTATTCGAGAAAAACTACCAAAAAAATCTATTTTTATTTCTTTTTCAGTTAGGTCTACTAAAGATGCTTTGAAATGCTTAGTGTGTTTCCTCTTTTCACACTTCTCTTTTGTTGATAATGTGTTTTGAATCTAAAATCATAGCCTTACTCATTACTGAAGGTGTAGTTTGTCTCTGGGTTGTTTTTTTAAAAATACCATTGATACACAATCTTATGTTGGTTTCAAATACACAACACAATGGTTCAACTGTTACCCGTATTATTAAATCCTCACCCCCTCTAGTGCAGTTACTATCAACATAGTATGATGTTACAGAATCATTAACTGTACTCTCTGTGCTGTACTACCACCTCTGTGACCAACTTACATTGTGCTTGTGAATTATTGTGCCCCTTTATCACCTTCACCCAACCCCCCATGCTTTCCAACCCCTCCCCTTTGGTAACCACTAATCCCTTCTCCATGTCTGTGAGTCCCCTGCTATTTTGTTCCTTCTGTTTTGCTTTGTTTTTATGCTCCATTGTCTGGCTTATTTCACTGAGCATAATACTCTCTAGATCCATACATGTTGTTGCAAATGGGAGGATTTCTTTTCTTTTTATGGCTGAATAATATTCCATTGTGTATATGTACCACCTCTTTATCCATTTATCTATTGATGGACACTTAGATTGCTTCCATATCTTGGCTATTGCAAATAGTGCAGTGATAAACATAGGGGTACTTATGCCTTTTCAAATCAGGGATATTGTTTTCTTTGGGTAAATTTCTAGTAGAATTACTAGGTCAAATGGTACTTCTGTTTTTAGTTTTTTGAGGAACCTCCATATTGCTTTCCACAATGGTTGTACCAATTGACATTCTCACCAACAGCATAGGAGGGTTCCCATTTCTCCGCATTCTCGCTAGCATTTGTTATTTCTTGTCTTTTGGATAGTGGCCATCCTAACTGGTATGAGGTGATATTTCATTGTGGTTTTAATTTGCACTTCCCTGATGATTAGCAATATGGATCATCTTGTCTGTGGGTTTTATACAATAATTGGTAAAATAGGACCTTTAGTGACTATAATAATATAATGAATTAATTTTTCTCATTATCTGGAACAAATTACTTATTTCTAACCATGTAGCTAGACATTTTTCTATGATATATCAGTTTGTTTTTAATTTCTTAATACTTATGGTATGCCCAAGATGGTTTGAAAGAAGACAAACTTGAGTCACACACATGTGAATTTAAATCATGTGCCCATAATTTACCAGTTGTTTGACTTCACATATGCAGCCTCTCTGATCTTTAGTCTCTTTATTGACCAAATAGGGAATAAAAACAATTATCCATTTTTTAACTGAAACTTTATGAGTTGTTTCAGTATCCTGTAATTAGCTTTTGATGTTCAAAATTAGATATTACTGCAAAATTAGGTGTTACTACAAAACGCTAAGAAATCAATATACCCAGGCCTGAAATTTTCATGTTTAAAAATGATTCTTGTCATTGCAAATATTTTCCATAGTAATTTCAAGAAGGTTTTTATTATAAAATGAGAATGACAAGGAAAAGACATGCCATTTTTTGGATCACTGTCAAGTCTTTCTTACAATGGGACAGAGTAACCAGGACCCGAGGCTGCAGGTGTCTCACTGATAAGCTCCCTATCATCATCATTATCAGAAAAGCCCCCTTCTCCAGAGTCATGAAGGCTCTGGGTGCTGGAGTGAGCCTTTATCTACTCTCTGAAGTTTTAAGGAGCTTCTCTTCTTTCTGCTTCCTCTCTGACCTGCTTGGCCTGGATCATTCCCTAGCAAGCTTGCTCCCATCCCTCTCTTTTCCAAGCAGGCTCCCAGCACATCCCTGCCTTCAGCTGCATCTAACTCTGGACTTCAGAAAGCCAGCTTCTTTCCTTGCTGTGATGAGTTGTATTCACATTTACTTGCTTACTGCAGAAAGGCCTTGTTATTATGGAACTCTAGTAGGAATCTCAGCCCTCTCATTAAAGGAATTCCATTCTTCGTCAAAGACCTCCAGTTTCAGGGGATGTGTCTGAATTCCGATGGCGCTGGTGGGCATTGCGAGAACATGAACTGAGCCTTCAGAGGTAGGAGAGCAGACTCTCCTTCCAAGGTTGGAGGAGATGAGCTCATTCTGGGCAAAGCAGGTGGCTAATGCTTTCACTGCTCCTCCCTTGGCCATCCTGGTCCCAAGAGTGAACCTTGCAAACATAGTTATAAATGTATGACTTGAAAGATCTGCTCTGTCATAACTGTAATGCTTGGATCCCAGGCACTTTTGGCTGGAGAATACCCCTGGACGAGCATTACACTGGAACAACCATCCTCCTTTGGTATATAAGCAATCTGGGACACAGAGGCGAAGGTTCTGGGCATTTTTCAGAATAGTGGGACCACTTGGTAACCCTCGGGATAACCCAGACCTCTTTGCTCGGCAGCCCAGTGGTGTAGCCAAAACAATGGAAGCCAGGAATCAGGGCCCCTCCCGCAGCTAAGAGCCTGAGAAACTGACCTCTAAGGCTGTTTCTGAGTTCAACTCAGATCAAGGAGCAAAAGACACATAGGAGACTGATTCATGGAGTCAGAAACATCTGAAGAGGAGAACCTGAAGAAATCCTAAACTTCTTGCTAATCTCAGCAGTTGGGGTCTACAAGTCATTGTCATTTGATACCAAAGGCAAAGTGACATTTTGTGCCCTCAAACTGGTAAGTGAAGACATCAGTTATGCACTTAATGCATAGATTGTTTTCTGACAGCAATACTTACTCTGTTTTGCATATTTAGTATTAATTCAAAAACTGGATCACATAAATTTTTTGGAGCTATCACGAAGCATGTTGCTTTAGGTTTTAATTGATCCATCTGCTCCTTCAGGACCCTACAGTTTGCCAGTCATTGCTCCAGGTGCTACAAATACAAATCCTCAAAGAATGGGGAGACAAGTCAACAGATACTTACAATAGTAAGTGAAAAGTGATACATAAAGAATCATACAAGAAAAACTCATGAACTCTGCATGAGCAAGGGAGGAAAGGTTTCTCAGTGCTGAAACTCAAAGAAAGAACGAGAGGTTGAAGGGACGAGGTGAAGAGGAGACGAGGACAGCGCCACATGCAAGGGCACAGGGGGTTAGAGAAGCGGGCACAGGCTGCAGCAGCGGACAGCGACCAAGCAGCAGGCAGTCACAGGGAAAGGCCCTGCCAGGCCCTCCACGCACGCCCACTGCAGCCCTGCCATCAGCGCTAGAACGAGGCCCTGCTTCTGGTGCCCAGCTCTGATCATTCTTGCTGATGACAGCGAGCACTTCAGAGAACCACCCTGTTCACTGAATGTTCTGATGAATTCTGTTCATTAAAAGAAATTTGTATTTGTTGCTTTGTTCTACAGTTTGGGGCCAAAACAATACATACATATAAGAATACATTCATCTTCAAAAAATGAGTAATCTATTCAGTTAGAGAGAGCTGGAGGAAGCAGTCCGTGCCTTGCAGGGTACAGCGGAAAGAGCATATGGACTGGCCTAGAGCAGGACCGGGCACCAGCTGGGCCAGCGACAGGCTATTCAGCTAGTCCATTGCCTTTCCTGAACTTCAGTTTCCTCACCTATACATAATCTAGTATTTAACTTATGGCTGTCACCTTTCTTCAAGGTGATGAGGGTGATAAGGCCAAAGACATATCTCAGTTTTAGAGCATTATGTTTTAACTTCCAAAATGAAATCTGGCTCTATCTGGAAGCATAGATACGGTAGAATATGACTCCAAAAATACCACAGAGCAAAAAGGTAACATACCCAAAAGCATAAAAAAGAATCCATGTGGAATAATAGTAAAGATTCCAAGCATAAGCATTCTGAAAAAGAATAATTTAGTGGCAAAAAAATATGAATAAATGAACTAATAAGGTCTTCCTAATCCTTACATCAGTGAAGCGAAATTTCCCAACCTTTCTTTGCATGTGCTCTGAAAAATGCAACATATTAGACGCTAGACTTACTGCCAAATTGATTCTATTGATGGTGAAGGAGCAAGAAAAATTAATAAACAAGCCAACCAACAAATGACTGCTTGAGTTTTCATGAGACACCACCCTCATGAATGGGATTAGTGCCCTTACAAAAGAGGCTCCAGAGAACTCCCTCACCCCCTTCCACCGTAGGAAGGGCACAAGAGGTCAACAGTCTGTAACCGGTAAGAGGGCCGTCACCATACCCTGAACGTGCTGGCACGCTGATCTTAGACTTCCCAGCCCCGCTAACTGTGAGAAATAAATTTCTATTGTTTATAAGCCATCCAGTCTCTTTTACTTTGCTGTAGCAGTCTGAATGAACTGACATATTTTAAGCAGTCTTTTGTATCTCGTGTACTTCTTCTAGCTTGCTATTTTTGAGATCATGCATGTTTCTGCATGCATCAGTGGTTTACTTCTTTTTATCCCATTAAATAGGTGTACCTACATTTTTTTGATCCATTTACCAGTTGATGGGCACTCAGCTGGTACCAGTTCAAGGCTATTATGAATAGCACCTCTATGAATGTTTGCAAACCAGTGCATGTGTAGACATATGTTTTTATTCTTCTAAGGTACACACCTAGCAGTGGGATCACTGGATTACATGGTAGATGTATGTTTAACTGCTGAAAAAATTGCCAGACTTTTTAAAGTGGCTGTACCATTTTACATTGCTGGACTGATTAATAATTCAGCATATTTTAGGTGTATAGATCCACGCTTTACTATCTTTACTTACTTATCTGTTGGTTTATAAGCCAGGTTCCACATTTGTAGCTTTGTTCTACATTCTGCAGTTTTCCTGAGAAGATTCTCTCTCTTTCTCTCTCTTTCTCTCTCTTTCTCTCTCTCACAAACACACACACGCATATACACCAGAGCTAAGCAAAGTCCTGTAAGCATCTGCCCTTGCTTTGGGGTCTGAGAACGAGGCTGAGCAGTAAGGAAACCACTAGTATACTGGATTTAGCCAATGAGTATAATTGACTATTTTCACTTATGTGATTAGCTTCCCTTTCAAAGTCAGCCCTAGGACAGAGAACAGAACCTCCTTCTGAACAAACAAAATAGCCAACAAATCTTCATGAAAATGGAAGATAGCCTGAATCACCTTGATTTTAAGTGCCCCTTAAAATGATGCCACAGAAGGAGCTAATTTTTCATGGAAAGAGAAAACAAACAACAAAAGAATTCTCCCACAGGAAAAAATACATGCTAAATACACATTTCACCATTTTAGAAAGTGTCTGCATAATTGATTGTCAGTCCCCTGAAAAACCTTATTATAGGCTCTTCAGGGAGACATGAAAACAAATGTTTTTCTGGCAAGCATTACCCAAAAAGCATTATCCAGTAAATGGATTCGTTATGTTTTAAGAAATGTTTATTTTCTTTATATAATTATAATTATGATTTCAATCATAGTTCCTTATAATAAGAAGTCTTCTCTAGGATTACAAAAAAAAAAAAAAAAAAAAGAGGAGAACGGGGAGATACAAGCCAGGACCTGCAAATTTATAAGAGCTTTCCAAAGTTTTTTTTCCTTTAGTTCAATCTGCAAGGTTGATTTGTTATAACAGAAAATAAAGAACTAGATGGCAGTTACAAACAGAGAAGAAACAATTTTTAAAAAAGAAATAGCAAAACTGACGCATTCTCTTCCTTCATCTGTAGCCTGATCTTTACCCCTAGTTCTGTTAAAAAGGACCAGTGCTTTGTGTCACTTTAAAAAGCTACAGCCCTGGGGCTCTCTTGTCCCCTCCTGGCATGAGCCAGGAGCTCTTCCCTCTCACTTCTTTTTATATATAATTTATTTTGGTATCATTAATCTATAATTACATGTGCAATATTATGGTTATTAAACTACCCCCTTCATCAGGTCCCCCTCACCCACACCGTTATAGTCACTGTCCATCAACATAGTGCCTCTCACTTTATTTCTAAATAAAAGCCTGTACCTTGCTCTCCTAAAAAAAAAAAAAAAGCCACAGCCCTTTATAGACACTGAGAAGTGACTGGTGGTCACCATGGTGGAGGGGTTGGGGTGGGTGAGTGGAGATGGGGAGGGGATAAAGGGGCACAAAAATTCTCAAGCATAATATAAATTGGTCACCGGGATTGTTGCACAGCATGGAGAATACAGCCAATGATTCTGTAACATCTTCCTACATTGACAGATAGTAACCCCACTAGAGGGGATGAGGATGTAATAAAGTGGGTTGAACCACTATGTTGTATACATGAAACCAATATAAGATTGTATATCCGGACTTCCGGGAAGATGGCGGTGTGAGCAGGGCGGCAGAAATCTCCTCCCAACACTCTATTTATCTACGAAAACACAGAAAATACATCTATTCCTAAAAGAGAGACGAGAATACACAGGAAAGCGCACAGCGTGCAGCTACACCCGAGAGGACTCGGCACCCCAAGAGGCGGGTAAGATACGGAGCGCGACCCGGCGGGACCCGAGCCCTCCCCACCCCAGCGCACCGGCGGGAGGAGAGGATTCAGAGCCGGGAGGGAGTGGAAGTGCACCCCGCGAAGTAGCCAGCCCCGGGGATCTGCGCGGGGAGCGCTGACCCACATTGCGCAGTGCAGCGGGATTGGAGAGACAGAGGGGCAGGATCTGAGCGGGGAACGCGCCAGGGCTTGCAGCCGGCTCCGGGAAGGAAAAAAAAAGTGCGCGCTTTCCTCAGCGGTCTTAAAGAGACAGGAGCCCAGCGGAGGAGCCGGATCGCCCCAGCACACTCAGCCCAGCAGGCTGGGAGTCCTGGGGAGATTCAGACGCCTTAGCTGGCAACTGAGGAAGCGTAGCCATACTTACACTTCTCCCTGAGATCAACAGCCTCCTATTCGTTCCCAAGCCTGCCCGAGCGATAAAGGGCCCTGCGGAGTGGCACAGTCACAGCTGTGGAATAGTGGGGCAATAGCGCCACCTAGAGCATTCCCACAGAATCTACGTCCGGTGGGGATTTTTTTGTTTTTGTTTTTTTTTGTTTTTTCTTTTCTTTCTTTTTTCTTTTTTTCTTTCTTTCTTTCTTTCCTTTTTTTCCTTTTTTTTTCTCTTTTTTTTTTCGTCTCTTTTTAAAGTCTTAAAGAGACCAGCTGACATACGTGGCAACTATCAGTGACCAATTATATAGCCATGAAAAGACAGAGGAATATGGTTCAGACCAAAATCAACTAGACAACCCCAGAGAGAGAGTCTGAAGGGATGGAAATGCACAGCCTCCCTGAAAAAGAATTCAGAATAAAAGTCACAACCATGCTGATGGACGTACAGAGAAATGTGCAAGAGCTGAGGGAGGAAGTGAGGGAACTGAGGAAAGACAATACAGAAATCAGACAAGCGATCGATGGGCTTAAGAGCAGAATGGATGAGATGCAAGAGACTGTTAATGGGATAGAAAACAGAGAACAGGAGTACAGAGCAGCTGAGGCAGAGAGAGATAAAAGGATTTCTAGGAATGAAAGACTATTAAGAGAACTGTGTGACCAATCCAAACGGAACAATATTCGCATTATAGGAGTACCAGTGGAAGAAGAGAGAGAAAAAGGGATAGAAGGTGTCTTTGAAGAAATAATTGCTGAAAACTTTCCCTCGCTGGGGAAGGAAGTAGTCTCGCAGTCCACCGAAGCTCATAGATCTCCCAACACAAGGGACCCAAGGAAGACAACACCAAGACACATAATAATTAAGATGGCAAAGATCAAAGATAAAGACAGGGTATTAAAGGCAGCTAGAGAGAGAAAAAAGATCACCTACAAAGGAAAACCCATCAGACTATCATCAGACTTCTCAACAGAAACCTTACAGGCCAGAAGAGAATGGCATGATATATTTAACGTTATGAAACAGAAGGGCCTCGAACCAAGAATATTGTATCCAGCACGATTATCATTTAAATATGATGGAGGGATTAAACAACTTCCAGACAAACGAAAGTTGAGAGAGTTTGCCTCTCATAAACCACCACTACAGGATATCTTAAATGGACTGCTCTAGATGGAAGCACACCTAAGGCTAAAAAGATGTCACCAGAGAAAATAAAATCATAGCAAAGAAAGCAGACCATCCAAATACTAACTAAAGGCAAAGAATAAAACACCTAGTATAGAAAGAATGGAGGAGGAGGAATAAGAAGGGAGAGAAATAAAGAAACATCAGACTGTGTTTACAATAACTTAACAGGAAAGTTAAGTTAGATTGTTAGATAGTAAAGAAGCAACCCTTGAACCCTTGGTAACTATGAATCTAAAGCCAGCAATGGCAATAAGTACATACCTATCAATAATCACCCTAAATGTAAATGGACTGAATGCACCAATCAAAAGACACAGAGTAACAGAATGGATAAAAAAGCAAGACCCATCTATATGCTGCCTACAAGAAACTCACCTCAAATCCAAAGATATACACAGACTAAAAGTGAAGGGATGGAAAAAGATATTTCATGCAAACAACAAAGAGAAAAAAGCAGGTGTTGCAGTACTTGTATCAGACAAAATAGACTTCAAAACGAAGAAAGTAGCAAAAGATAAAGAAGGACATTACATAATGATAAAGGGGTCAGTCCAACAAGAAGATATAACCATTATAAATATATATGCACCCAACACAGGAGCGCCAGCATATGTGAGACAAATACTAACAGAATTAAAGGAGGAAATAGACAGCAATGCATTCATCTTAGGAGATTTCAACACACCACTCACTCCAGAGGACAGATCAACCAGACAGAAAATAAGCAAAGACACAGAGGCACTGAACAACACACTAGAACAGATGGACCTAACAGACATCTAAAGAACTCTACACCCAAAAGCAACAGGATACACATTCTTCTCAAGTGCACATGGAACATTTTCCAGAATAGACCACATACTAGGCCACAAAAAGAACCTCAGTAATTTCAAAATATTGAAATCCTACCAACCAACTTCTCAGATCACCAAGGTATAAAACTAGAAATAAATTTAGAAAGAAATCAAAAGGCTCACAAATACATGGAGACTTAACAACACTCTCCTAATTAATCAATGGGTTAACGACCAAATCAAAACAGAAATCAAAAGAATATATGGAGACTAATGACAACAACAACAAAAAGCCACAACTTCTGTGGGACGCAGCAAAGGCAGTTATAAGAGGAAAGTAT